>OX377205.1:15687592-16053592 GCA_947396885.1 Heligmosomoides polygyrus polygyrus
TGCATTTGCAGATATTGTTTTTATTTTTAATCTGTCTAGAGCCTTTGTAACCCTGTATTTTGTCCCTTTAATAAGTAATGTTTTTAGAGCTTTATCTTCTATAATATTCAGATCTCCGGTAATAATGTGTTTATGTGTTTTATCCACGTAGTTATTATATTTATTGTTAGGTGCCTCACACAAACAAGGGTTATATAAAATACTGTTAGCGCTATAGCTGTCTAGGGATTTGAGTAATTTGTTATAGTTAAATATTTTGGCTGAAACCGGTGTTTCATAGGTATAAATTACTCGAAATGGAATTTTTCTTTCTTTTACGCGCATAAAACAAGTACATGTATAAGCTCTATTAAATATTTTAGAAATATTAACTTTATCAAAAACGTCATGGATGTAAGGAATGACAACGTTAATAAACTCTTTCTTGTTATTATTTGTGTTGTTATCAGCACAATTATACTTAGTACTTGCAAGCAAGCAGCACAATATGAATTTGGTTTTTTGTTTAATTTGCGACAAAAATTGAGGATTAATGCTCAACTCCAATAGCTTAGCTATATTCTTTTTGGAGAGACTTTTTATGATTCTATAAATTTCTGTTATTTGTATATTATCCTTGTTATTATTGAAATATTCAATAACCTTCTTGTAGTTGTGATTGTTTTTATGCTTATGACAAGGTTTTTTACCTCTATTATGTCTTTCTTTAATAATTTTGAGTGAATAATAAGGGTGAGCAGTTTTATGTAGTAAAGGATTAGTAACATTAGTTATATTACCATAACCCTTAATGTTGTCATTAAGGCCTAAAGGATAAGCTGTGTTCAACAATTTTATCCAAAATAATTCTTTATTTAGTAGCACATTCCTATCTTTGTTGTTATCCTGTGAATCTAAAATTGTAATTCTTAATTCAGATTTACATTCATGGAAGTGACTATTTAAAATACTAAATTTCTTTTTATTTTTAATATAATATAAATGTTCTTTAATTCTATCTTTAAGACGTCTACTTGTAATACCTACGTATTGCATTTCACATCTATTGCAAGTAATACAATAAACTACAGTACCGCGCATGTCTTTTGGTCAATTCCCGAAAAAGCCGCTTTGGAGCGTTCCAAAGCGGCTTTTTTATATAACTTTGTTTAAAGTCAAGCACTTGTGAAAAGAACCATATATTTGAGCTCAGCAGGCCGAGCTCTATCTTCTGACATATAAATCAATAAAGTTGAACAATGTATATAGGCCGGACATAATCAATCGAGTGGGTGCGAGAGCCTGTAGAGTGACAGTTTGGAGAGTTTTATCGAAATTTCCAGCCGCCCTACTCAGAAATTGCCTTAAGACTGTTCAGCTTGTCTTTGGAGTGCGCCGTGAACAATGCATATAGAATCGAACCTATCAATCGAGTAGGCGCGACCACTCGCACGCGCGAGTGTGTTCAGTGCGCAATAACTCTGTCGAGATCGAATCGTTCCGGCTGCGGCTTGTGGATTTCGTAGGCAGTAGAAAGCTTTAGTAGTGCGCGAAAGTGCAGCGTTATAGCTTTTGAAGAAGCGAAATTATAGCGGCGCGAAAATGCAGGTTAGCCATGTGGGACACGATTTTTTCCGACTTCAGTTGACCCCTGCAGGAAGACGCGGCGTGCTAACGGCATGCAAACGCGTATGCTAGCAGAACACTGAAGGCACTTTACGACGACATGCTCACAGCTCCTCAGCTGCCTGAACTGCCTTGGCCTCATCTGCCAGTTTAGAACGGCGTAAGATAGCGGTTAGAATTTCTTGCGCTCTTACTCACCCAGATTTGAGCTTTCGACTCTTGCAATGACACCGTTCTTTTCAGCTCCAAGAGCTCTATCGAACGGTGTCAGTCCCATCCAATTTCAGAAAAATGGATTTTTCGACGATTTCCCTTCGAGGACGTGGGCGCCCCACGCCGAGCCTGCGCGGACGATGACGTCATAGAATATCGATATCTTAGAATTGGGCCAAGCTAGATACCATTCGGTCCAGCTTTTCATGCTGAATTGAATGGTGTTATTGGGAGTAGGGAAAACTGTAACTTGGGCGAGTAAGAGCGAGGAGAACATGGACCGTTGTTGTATTGCATTGCACGCGCGGCCGTGATCTGAGCGCGATAACTCTGTCATGTGTGAACCTTTCCGGTTGCAGCTTGTGGGTTTTGTAGGGAGTAAAATGTACTAATAGTGCGCTGAAACAGAGCCATGTAGCTTATGATTGGACTAAGTTACTGCCCTGCGAAAATGCAGGTTATCCTTGTATGGCGCATTTTTTTCCAATTTCGGTGGACCACTACGGGAAGATCCAGTGAGCAAACGGCCTATAAATGCATGGGCGAGCAGAACGCTTAAGGTACTTTACGATGATATGCTCACAACTCCTCAGCTGCCTAAACCGCCTTAGCCCCAGCTGCCATTTTAGGACGATGGACTTAGCGTTGAAGATTCCTGCGCCCTTACTCGCCCATGTTTGAGTTTCAACACTCCAATAACACAATATTAGCTTCAGCACGAAAAGCTCTATCGAATGGTGTCACTCTCAACCAATTCTGGAAAAAGCGATTTTTTGACATTTCCCACCTGGGCCGAGCCTGCGCGGACGATGACGTCATAGAAAATCGATACTTTCGAAATTGGCCAAATTTTCTCGTTCAAAATCATCTAGGGGTTATTTTGAGCGCTGATTACGAATACGACGTCCGTTTTTGAAAATTTCTTTGATTTCGGTAGGTTACCTGCCGCTTGAGGGTGGTCGGGTCAGGATCACCATTCACCCTCAGTCATCAGTTTGGGTGCCTTCTACCATAATCAGCCAAATGGACTTTTTCATCGCGTTAGACACCCCGAATAACTCCTACCCTTAGATGAAGTTTGAGCAAAATCGGTGACCCTGACACAACCACCCTCAGTTATCCAGAAGAAAATCCAAAACTTACCGAAATCGGAGAAATTTTCAAAAACGGACGTCGGATTCGTAATCAGCGCTCAAAATAACCCCTAGATGATTTTGAACGAGAAAATTTGGCCAATTTCGAAAGTATCGATTTTCTATGACGTCATCGTCCGCGCAGGCTTGGCCCACGTCCTCGATGGGAAATCGTCGAAAAATCCATTTTTCTGAAATTGGATGGGAGTGACACCGTTCGATAGAGCTCTTCGAGCTGAAGAGAACGGTGCCATTGCAAGAGTTGAGAGCTCAAATCTAGGTGAGTAAGAGCGCAAGAAACTCTAACCGCTATCTTACGCCGCTCTAAAATGGCAGCTGGGGCTAAGGCGGTTTAGGCAGCTGAGGAGTTGGGAGCATATCATCGTAAAGTACCTTAAGCGTTCTGCTCGCCCATGCATTTGTAGGTCGTTTGCTCACTGGATCTTCCCGTAGTGGTCCACCGAAATTGGAAAAAAATGCGCCATACAAGGATAACCTGCATTTTCGCAGGGCAGTAACTTAGTCCAATCATAAGCTACATGGCTCTGTTTCAGCGCACTATTAGTACATTTTACTCCCTACAAAACCCACAAGCTGCAACCGGAAAGGTTCACACATGACAGAGTTATCGCGCTCAGATCACGACCGCGCGTGCAATGCAATACAACGACGGTCCATGTTCTCCTCGCTCTTACTCGCCCAAGTTACAGTTTTCCCTACTCCCAATAACACCATTCAATTCAGCATGAAAAGCTGGACCGAATGGTATCTAGCTTGGCCCAATTCTAAGATATCGATATTCTATGACGTCATCGTCCGCGCAGGCTCGGCCTGGGGCGCCCACGTCCTCGAAGGGAAATCGTCGAAAAATCCATTTTTCTGAAATTGAATGGGACTGACACCGTTCGATAGAGCTCTTCGAGCTGAAGAGAACGGTGCCATTGAAGGAGTCGAGAGCTCAAATCTGGGTGAGTAAGAGCGCAAGAAACTCTAACCGCTATCTTACGCCGCTCTAAACTGGCAGATGAGGCCAAGGCAGTTCAGGCAGCTGAGGAGCTGTGAGCATGTCTTCGTAAAGTGCCTTCAGTGTTCTGCTAGCGTACGCGCTTGCATGCCGTTAGCACGCCGCGTCTTCCTGCAGGGGTCGACTGAAGTCGGAAAAAATCGTGTCACACACGGCTAACCTGCATTTTCGCGCCGCTATAGTTTCGCTTGTTTAGAAGCTATAACGCTGCACTTCCGCGAACTATTAAAGCTTTCTACTGCCTACAAAATCGACGAGCCGCAGCCGGAACGATTCGATCTAGACAGAGTTATTGCGCTCCGAACACACTCGCGCGTGCAATTTGCGAGTGGTCGCGCCTACTCGATTGATAGGTTCGATTCTATATGCATTGTTTACGGCGCATTCCATCGGCGAGCTGAACAGTTTAGGAGCAATTTATGAGTAGGGCGGCTGGTAATTTTCGATAAAACTCCCGAAACGGTCACTCTACAGGCTCTCGCGCCCACTCGATTGATTGGCTCCAATCTATATGCATTGTTCACGGCGCACTCCAAAGGCAAGCTGAACAGGCTAGGAGCATTTCCTAAGCAGAACGGCTGGAAATTTCTATAAAACTTCCCAAACGGTCACTCTACAGGCTTTCGCGCCCACTTGACCTCACTCTACGAGTGATCGCGCCCACTCGACTGACAGGTTTGATTCTATATGCATTGTTCACGGCGCACTCCAAAGACAAGCTGAACAGTCTTAAGGCAATTTCTGAGTAGGGCGGCTGGAAATTTCGATAAAACTTTCCAAACTGTCACTCTACAGGCTCTCGCGCCCACTCGATTGATTATGTCCGGCCTATATACATTGTTCAACTTTATTGATTTATATGTCAAAAGATAGAGCTCGGCCTGCTGAGCTCAAATATATGGTTCTTTTCACAAGTGCTTGATTTTAAAGAAAGTTATATAAAAAAGCCGCTTTGGAACGCTCCAAAGCGGCTTTTTCGGGAATTGACCAAAAGACATGCGCGGTACTGTATTGCGCACGGCAACTGCTTTGGTCTCTGTCGAATGCGCTGACTTGCTATGGACCAGGTTATTTTTGTTAGCGGGTTTACGATACCACTTATTTATTTTTCTACCTCCATTCCGCTGTATTTGGACGTTCAAAAACGGAAGCCAAAACACTAGAGGCTACTGATGGAAGACAGCCGGGTTTCGCTTCTACGACTGTTTCAAAGTTCTGAAATAGTCATCCAGAAGTTTACGTGATGGCCTTTAAAATCTATGTGCGATTTATCTTGGGAACTGGGACAGTAGTGTTCAACTCAACTGAGAAAATAAATATCAGCTTTTTGGAAATTATCCAAAACAGTTTCACGGAACTTATGATGGGATGTTTTTCGGTGGAATATATGTAGTCCAATTCTTAATACTCCTCAACGGTTAGCGCATGCTGGTCTCTCATCTCTGAACAACAGAATAAAAACTACTGATTTTACCACGATATGCGAAATTCTCAGAATTCTGGGCGCGTGTAGCGCAGTCGGAGGAGGTGTCGGCTGTCGCGTGCACACGATACGAGGTTATTGGCTCGGATTTCCCGCCCAGGCCAACCGAGCCTTCCTTCCCTCCAGGATCGGCGCATTGGTGCCAGACTTGTCTGGGAAGGACAATGCGCTGAATTGTTCATCGGCTGGCTACCGCAAATCATTGTGGGACCAAATACTCGTTCAATTCTCCTCCACGATATCCCGTAGAAGTAGAATGCGTGGCGCATCCCAAAAAGGATTGAATAACGCCGTCCTTTCTCCTTTATCCTTTATGCAAAATTCTTCCGTAAAGCTGCCAGTCAACCCAAAGAATTTCATTTACGGGACGCTGACGAGCTCTATAATAGGAACGCTCAAACTTCTGGTCTCTTTCGCTAAATCACAAGTTAGATCGGTTTCTAAAACCCATAGGATTCTCGAGGAACTCAGCTTGTTGCTAGAAAACTAGGATAATTTGAAGGTGATGTCTGCGTAAGTGTATTTTCAAGGTTTTGTAGAAGTAGTCCGGTAATCTCTCAATGACTGGATTTTTCGGTGTTGCATTGTTCCATTTATGGGATGGTTTTTGTTTGGGACTGCTTGCAGTTGTTTTTTAACGATAGACCTCGTCGATTAATAAATATATAAAAATAAAAGGTAAAGGATAAAGGGGCGCTATTCAAAGCCATTTGGGATGCGCCACGCATTCTACTTCTACGGTACGTCGTGGAAGCGATTTGAAAGCGGATTTGGTCACACAATGAATTTTGGGGGCCAGCTGATGAACAAGTAATCGCTTTATCCTTTCCAGAGAGGCCTGGTATCAATTCACCGACCCCAGTGGATGAAAGGCTTCGTTGGGCTGAGCGAATCCGAACCAGGAACCTGGCATCCGGCACCTGCTACTGCGCTACACGCGCCCAGATGAACATAAATTAAATTAAAATTACTGTTACATCTTTTTGACTCTTTCTTTTTATAAATTGGTAGGATAACTTTGTTGTCAAGATGGTACGGAACAAGGAAGAATTAGGGGAACACTCGGTTCAGTGTGTTGGGGGCAACAACGGTGAAACTGAAGGTGAATTATTTTACAGTGCCGGAACGCTTGGCTTGATAACGAATCTCATTGAGATTTCAAGCAGGATAAGGCCATTCTGTTGGTGATTGTTCGGATTTCTAGCGATTCCCCCCCCCCCCTCTCCGACTAGGATGAATCCGGAGGCGGGAATCTCTGTAGAAGCTATCTGTTCCGCTTTAGCGAATGGAGTATTTGTCGGTACATGGCCACTAAGACTTTCCTAACCGTTGTCCTTGAAATGCACTTTCCCCAAGCATCCGATGTTTAATGCCTCCATCCGACATGTATTGCCGTAGCGGTTTGCCCGAAATGGGGCCAATCTGCCGTCATATGTAAACAGTGGCCACGAAGCCTCCTGGGACCTGAACAGGCTCCGCTCTCAACGCCGCATCAAAGGGATCAATTTGTCTGGAAGCCTACTTTTCACATGAAGCGAGGACAGCTAATCTAGCGTTCGCATTCAAGAAGCGATTGGTTGGAGTTGACCAACTTCTGCGAATCGAAGGCACTGTTTATAGACACACAAAAACACCAAAAAGAAAATGCAAAAAAGGATCAAACTAACTGTTTTTTTCTATTAAGGCGTCAGTGTTTTCTCAAACTCAGCGGAAAGCGGTTGGAATGCGCCGCGCATAGGACCTGTACCAAATACTGTGGAGGAAATAACAATCTGTATTTGACCTGCACAACGAATTTCAGTAATCAGCTATGAACAAGCCGGAGTTTTATCATTCCTAGACAAGTCTGGTGCCATATAATTACTCCGCACGGTTTAAAGGTTTAGTTGACCCAGACGGGTCCCGTACCGAGAACCCTGGAATTGCGGTGCACGCGGCAGCTGAAACCTCCTCCGTCTGCGCTACCACGCACCCAACCAAATAACAACCCGCAAAAAATATCCGAGAAAAGCAGGAGCATCGAAGTACATCATGGTGGCGGCTGCAAAACGAGGGAAAATATCTCGGTCCAGTAACCATGGAACTCAGTAGGATGGAGTTTATTTACTTATTTATATATTTCGACATAAATGTGCGCAAAATTCTAAAATAGATGACGCTCAAGGACACAGCATGATGAGTTATACAATGTGATGAAAAAGCACAAAACATCTCAGCAAGTCAAATCAACAGCGTGACGTTCTATAACATCTGCAAGAGGGAACATTTGCTGAGAAAAGGAGCGATGAATACTTTGAAATATTTCGATATAAGGCAAAATTAAAGACAGTGGGGCTGAGAAGTGGAGCCGCTGATGGAGAACACCAGAGGCCCTCGAGAAGCGATCAACTCATTGTTTACCTGTTATCAGAATGCGCTAGAAGAGGCTCTTTCAAACTAAATATAGTAATATTGATGGCTCCTACCTTAATAGCTGCTAGAGTGAGTCCAACGTCTATTGTATGTAAGTTTCATTCGAAATTTAGGTGCCAAATAAAACGTCAAAGGACAAAGCTTATTTGGTAAGATAAAAGCATGATTCTTAATGGCTAGGTATAACCTTTCTAGAAGCTTTTGCTAAGGCTATAGGGGCTTATTTAAAGGCAGCATAGGGTCTACATAATTAACTCTCCCATTCAGTCAGCGTCTCTCTAAGTTCAATAATTACATTCATTTCCAGGAGAAGTTCACCTGCTTCTGCAACGGCCGAGAGAACTGCAATGGTGGTCGAGCATTATCGAGGTTACAGATTGATCCAGTTGAACTGGTAAGAGAACACCTGTTGACTTTTGTTTATTTTAACGCGTTCAGTACTTTCTGTCGCCGATTTCAGATCAGCTGTGAGTGCTCCGGCGCCCATTGCAAAGAAGACACATGTATAGGAGAGGTGTGCACCTATGTGGTCAATCACAAGACGAAGAAAATTGAAAAGGTGGATAATTTTTAAGAAACTCTTTGAATTCGAATTCCGAATTCCAACGTCCGTCACAACCGCCACCGTTATCAGCTGTTCCACTTGAAGCGCATAATCGATTGAATAGCTTTATTGTTTCAATGAATGATATTGCAAGAAAACCCTAAAACTTTGTTTGCTTTAGTTTCCGAGTGCATCATGGACGATCCAAAACAGCATCTGATTATAGGGATAAATAAGTAAATAAATAAAACTACTGCTTAATTCATCTTGTTATCTTATTGCGCTAAGAGAATCTGTGATCTAATCGTTACCGCAGTTTAATGAGTTTGGCATCACGGCCAAAAAAGGGTTTCTTTTACAATTCAGTTTTCGCTGAAAATTAAAAGAAAAATGACAAACGCATTTTATAGTGGAACTCTTCTTCATCTTCCTGTCCTCCGTACTTCGTTTTTCATTTTTCTTTTTTTTCAAAACTGTTTTGGTTGACTTTTTCTTCTTGTTTCCTTCTTTTCTTCCTACAGCGTGTGATTTGAATTGGCAACATTAATGAATATTAGAAGCTTGGGGGTACTTTTAGGGAAGCGAGTCCCTGCTTTTAATTCGGAGGAGCACAAGCTGAGCCAATGATGCAAGATGTGGCTTACTTGGCACATATGGAGTAGATGAACCTCATGCTGCGTCTTTTGTATATGCAGGGGCTCGCTCCCCTATGATACCCGATTTGAATCCTAAGAAGTTCTAACTGCTGATCGTTCTACGCTTAAAAATTAAGTTTTCTTATGTAGGTCCTTTAATGAATTAGTATGGCTTCTATTTTTTTTTCGATGTTACCAGAATGTCATGACACAACACATTTTTCTACCTGAGCGAGCTACATCTTTCTCAAATGATACTCTATAAAACTTTGACTTTAACTGCTTATGGTAATCTAAGCGTTTACTAAAAGGTTTACTCGACTTTTTGGTGCTCTCCTCGGACTCCGGGGCCCGGAGTTGCCACGGAAATATGTAAATATTTTCTTCTTGAAAGAGAGAACTTATGAAGATGAAGCTGTACTTGATATAAATTTAAGCTCTGTTTATTCTACGTAGTAAATAACGAGGTTTTTCTGTAGTGGTCTTCTATATGTTTTTAACACATTTGCGGTCAAAGAGCGCCGGTGATGTAAGGCGAACATCGCTGCCCGGAAAGCAGAAGATGCATGTTCGAGTCCTGCCTGGCGCAAGAGTTTTGATCGCAACAAAACATCCTGTAACAAAAGGATAACTGAAGGCGTTATTCAATCCCCTTTGGGAAGCGCCACGGATTCTGCTTCTACAGGTTGTCGTGAAGGCCAGTTGAATGCGCATTTAGCCATACAATGACTTGCCGTGGCCAGCCGATGAACAGTTCAGTGCTTTATCCTTCCCACATAAGTCTGTTTCCTATTAACCGATTTCGGAGGGATGGAAGGCTTGGTTGGCCTGGGCTGAAAATCCGAACCAGGAACCTGGTATCGGGTGCTGGCGACAGCCGGCGCCTCCTCCGACTGCGCTCCACGCACCCGTAACAGCATATAGATCTTCCATATGATTAGAAGCTCAATGTATGCACAGTTTTTATTCCATTATATACGAAAGCTTGAACTTTTGAACATATAGAAGATAGCTTCAAATGAACTTGATTTTTTGCTTGTAGTGTTCGTGACAAAAGTCACTGTAAGGATATTGATGGTGGCTAGGTTTAAATGATTTAGAACAAAATTTGATTCAATTAATTAAAAGTCCTTAATGATTAATTTTAAAAAATAGAAACCGCCCCGCCCGTTGCTTCCCTCGAATGGGAAATTTTTATGAAGAGCCACGATATTTAATACAATAATCTTTTTAATCAATATTAATTACCAGGGCACAAAATTTTATGGCATAGAACTTCACCATCTAACCTTATCTTGCTCACGTGGGAAACACATTTCCGTGGCAACTAATCACAACGGAGAGGGCTAATTGAATCGAGAAACTCGGCCAAAAATTTTTGCACATTGTGAAACAAACCTTACAAGTCTTCATAAATCGCTTGAACTATCAAAAGCAATTAGCAACGAGATAAGAGAGAGAGAGTTTGAGGTCAAGATGTTCAGCTAGAAAAATGTGTCGTGCCATGACATCCTGCTATAGTCGGCAAAAGTTGAACACCTCGTAACTGAGTCACAAACTCCATCTAGAAAATCTTTATTTTTTACTGCAGGTCAATTAACATTCAAAAATTTACAGGATTTAATACCATGCTTATAAGGTGTCTCTTTCAGTGAACAAAGACTAATCTCCTCAACATCAAAACCACAACTGGAGAGAACAGCTTCTTAAGAGACACAAAAAATCTTCTCAAAAGCTGAAACAAACAATCCAAACAAAGTATTAATAAATAATGATGAAGTAAAATACAAAAATTGAAAATATATAATAACCGTACTGCAATAAGATGGTGTGATCCGAAAAATATCACCCCACTTTTGCATCTGTTAGAACCCACTTTTCCATGATGATAGCAGCTTTTAAGCTCCAAAAAACCTGTCACGCCTCGCTGAGAACAGCTGATCACAGTGGATTCTGACTGGCCTCACTCTGCCTGCATAATGGGCGTCTTTCTAACTGTTGAATTCAATTTTCAATTTCG
This sequence comes from Heligmosomoides polygyrus polygyrus, assembly GCA_947396885.1. NCBI lineage: Eukaryota > Metazoa > Nematoda > Chromadorea > Rhabditida > Heligmosomidae > Heligmosomoides > Heligmosomoides polygyrus. Next base: position 15,698,662 of record OX377205.1, read on the forward strand.
CTTTGTTTCAGGGTTGTGTGAATGCCTCAGTGCCACTGATAGAACGACGATCCATCGGAGCGTGTATGATGCCTCCGATTACAGGAGCGATGCACCATACATTAGCGAAGGTATGTTCTCTTTCGATTTTAGAATGAGATCTTCCTAAGCATTAGCAAACAACTCTGCCAATGTCGCGAATGCGAGCAACATTGGGGGTGGTAACGCGTCAGCCAATCATAAGCAAGCAGATCAGTGACTGAACACACGTCAGCCACTCAGGGTACCCATCGTGCATGCACTCTCCGAAGGGCACGCCCGTTCAATGCGGTTTGTTTGGCTAGCGTATTGCCACCACCCAATGCTGTCCACATTCGCGACACGGACCCATATGAAATCCATTCATGAGATCTAACTGCAAAATTGTGCTCAACACTCACAAAAAAATAATTACAGGATGCCAATGATCTGCTCAACACGGAATCGTGCGTTTGCGGCGAAAACTACTGTAATTCTGAAAAGCCTAAAATCACTGTGCCTGAGCGACAGAAATGTGCGATGATCGTCGAGATGACCGTGATTGGCACGCCGGTGAGCAGACGATGTCACTTTTACCTTCTAAGCACTGCCTATTTACTCCATGTCTAAATTTGATGGGACGAAACTCGTCCATTTTTCGGAAAGAGACCTTCTTGGGCGGGTTTTTTGTAGATGAAAGTGTGCAAAGGCTTGAACGTTGACAACTCAGTGTTCTGCTTTAGACCAGCTCCAAAAACATCACCTGCACGGGCGAATTCTGCTTCAAGGTAGGTCACCAGCACTGCAAATGCGTTCATCCACATGTTCAAATTCTTCTGAGGGGTTCTCTGTATTCAGGTGGACATAAAGTCAAAGCTAGGGCACATGTCAGAATACCGAACAATGGGATGTGCCTCGTTCACCGGTGACGATATGCTAGCCGAGGAGCTGAATCCGACAGGCTGTGCGCAGTTCAACAGCGAGCAGCTGAATGTCTTGTCGTGCTTCACGGTAATTTCACAGTGTCTTCTATCAGCCACCGTGTACTGAATAATCTATGACTCCCTTCAGACCAAGGACAAGAGTGCCATTGCCCGAGCTCGAGCCAACATGGAGGTTAAAGAAGACAAGGCGATTAGGCGAAAGCCGACGAAGACGAAAAGCAGGTAGGCTAATGATTATGACCATTCTTGACGTATCCTAATCTGATGCCTCTAGATGTCAGTATGCTTAATAAGACAAAAGCGCCCTTCTTGTTATTAGGTGCGTTGTGCTAGCCTGAGAATAAAACATCTAAAACTGTTCTTTTTCAGAAAACCACCGCCAAAGATGGAAATAGAATACGAAGAGGACGAAGAAGAAGAGGAGGAAGAGGAGGAAAACGCTGACGAGAAAAACACGGAAGAGAAAGAAAAACCAAGTATGAAGAGGCACCGCTTTTCTGTTACAGTTCTTCAATGTTTCGACACAACTAATTTTCAGAGTCATCTAAACCAGCAAGCAAAGACAAAGAGGAGAAAGCGAAGGAAAAGGCGAAAGAAAAGGAAGAAGAAAAGGAGGAGGAGGAAGAAGAGGAAGGAAAGGAAGGAAAGGGAGAAGAGTCGGATAAGAAGGAGGGCGATGACGACGACGACAACGACGACGAGCCATCCGATGACTCCGGCTCGTCTAAGAACTTCATATTCGAGCGACCGACACAGCCACCGATCCCAGACGACTCAAATACCACCATGGTGAGTTACTACTGGTATTTATGCCTGCATATATACCATTTTCACGTCAAGTTGGATACTCCTCCAAGCAGCTTGACGCCTTTGAAATCAAACTGATCATCTTCCAAATTAAAACGAGTTTCTCCCACGTTGCACTAGAAACTCTAAGAAAATTAGAATAGTTTTTCGATATTGGAAATCAGCTTGATTTTTTGAAATTTTTTACTTCGCCTGCTCCAGTATGTGATCACAGTTTATAGCATTTTTATGTTTTTAGGAAGAATTATTAATTAAATTTTGCTTTAATATTTGGAAAGCAGCAATATCATAATGTTCTGAAGCAATAGATCGGGACTCGTACTAGACTTGCTCGTCTCGATTTTCGTTTTGTTTCGTTTAGTGTAAACGTTGCTTACTTGAAACGGGGTGCGAAGATGTATATTTTTACAGCTGTTCTTGATGTACCGTGTTACTGTGTTACTTCAAGCAAACAGAATTTTTGCTAGTAGTCGAATAAAAATTGCGACGATATTGTCAAGCGCATGGCACGATGATCTCCTTTTTAATACAATAAAGATCATGTGGTTCAAAACAATGTAGCACAATACGTTTTTCGTTTAACACGTTTTTCTTTAACAAAGTTTTTATAAATTTTCAATCAGTGTGTTCACTTATTGGGGGAGATGAGTTTAGGAACCATATTATATAATAATCCCCTAAACGATGCGTCATAAAATAGGGGAAAAATCGGGAGAAGATAGTGGAGAAATTACGAGGCGCGGAAAAGGCGGAAAATACCCAGACGTGTTCTAAGTGCCTGGGGATTCAGAAAACGTGCCGAAGACGTCGTCCAACCTCCCCGAGGATTCAGAAGATCCGACTGAAGGCCTTCACAGTAGGGAAAAGCAATCATTATCGATCGATGTTATCACGAAAGGCCTTGCCCACAGGGGGGGGGGGGCAGACATAACTCCAACACCGCACGAACGCCTCATGATGTCGCGCACGGTGCGCAACGAAATTGGACGAGTTGTCGCGGTCCGAATGCTTCCGACTAGGACGGATAGTGACGTCATACGCGCGTGGTAACCGCGTCTTGCTGCTGGGCACGTAGAGCACGAAAGTATGTTCCGGTGACGTTGACCGCGTAGAAGAAGGAAGGAGTCATGAGATGGGATCTCCTGCGGCAGAATCCATCAACGACTTACGTAACTTTGACGGAGAATTGTAAGCGAAAAGCTCAGATGACGCGGCCTATCAAGCGATATGGTGAGCAAAAAGCTGCGTTATCTAAGCTTCTCGCTTACAATTCTCCGTTAAAGCCACGTAAGTCATTGATGAATTCGGCCCCTGGTAGGGAAGTGGTTGTTAACAAAGTGCGGCTGGAATGAGAATCAATCCATTTCAAATGAGTGAGGGGAACAGTCAAGGAGCTGGTGAGGAAACAAGAACTGGGATAAGATTACTAGCTAGAAGTTTCGGAAGCAAGTGCTTGTAAGTTTTTATTATGGGGGGGGGGGGGAGGATGAGCAAAAACTTGGATACTCCACTCACATTCTCTGAACTTATAATTGATTATGTTTGCAAGAAAAACAAGGGGCATATGTTAACCGTATGTTTCTAAATTGTGTAAAACTCGAACCACAACATGAACCGAGGAAAAGTCGGGAGAATCGGGGAAAAAGCGATCCAGATAAGATTCTGACTCAGTTAAAAAGGGGAAAACAGGATGAAATAGCGACCCAAGAGACCCTCTTATGTTTAAGGCGTCCTTTCCACGCATTCTCTACCGTGTCACATCCCTTCGGCGGTTCTTTCTAGTTGAAAAGCTTGAACACTGGCAAAATTTCGTGCTCCGCGGCGAACCATACGTCACCGAGCGCACGTCCGCGTTTCAGTGCCGCAATGTCGCGTGCGGTTAGCGCGCCACGTCGCGTTGGATTTGGTCGCCTTCTCAAGCTTGTGTCAATGTTTCCAAGTTGGGAGCAATGTCCTGAAATATGATTTTTCAGTTCTTGTCGTTGATGTGGTCAGCATGGAGGGGCGGAATGTACCACACCAGTCAGGCCTCATTGAATGCCCATGAGCGTGGGTTGGCGTCCTGATTGGCTGGAATCTGCTCGGTAGATGCTATGATTGGCCGTGCTTACGGTTAGCTGTGGCATCCCCCCCCCCCCACCATGCTGCCCAAACTGACGACGACACCTATTTTCCATCCATTTTCAGGTACTGGGGCTGCAACTGAGGGCGAAATCTTAATTCGGGAAGGGAGAGAAACTTCCTTCCGTTAGGAACTCTCCTTCCCCCACCTCCCTGAATTTGGCCAAAGGCCTTTCTCATATTGAGGCTACCAAGGGGATCACGAAGAAACTTGGGTAAAGGAATGGTAAGACAGAACACCGTTCGTTTTTCCTAAACCTATTGGGGTTAACTTGGGGCAGGCGTTATAGCGTGTGCTACTAGCTATAGCTGGATTTGGGTCCTGGAGCCCCTTCACAGCGTATAGGAAGGCAACCAACATCCATCGATATTATCGATTTTCTCTGTTTTAACCGATGAGGGTGGGGGCTAAGTGATTTTGATCGATACGATGTTACTACAACATCGCGCGGAGCGCGCAAGTGCGATTCACGCCGATAAGTGTGATTGAGCACTTGCTTCAAAGAAAGTTGTACCTAATTTCCCTTATAAGGATAAGGATAAAGGACGGCGTTATTCAATCCCTTTTGGGATGCGCCACGCATTCTACTTCTACGGGATGTCGTGGAGGCGATTTGAATGCGTATTTGGCCATATAATGACTTGCGGTGGCCAGCCGATGAACAAGTCAGCGCACTATCCTTCCCAGACAAGCCTGCTACCAATTCGCCGACCCCGGAGGGATGGAAGGCTTGGTCGGCCTGGGCGGGAAATCCGAACCAGGAACCTGGTATCGGGTGCAGGCCACAGTCGGCGCCTCCTCCGACTGCGCTACAAGCGCCCAATTTCACCTATACAAAAATTATTTATTCTATGTTGGAGAGTCTATAGTTTATTCTAGAAGACGCGCGCTTTAATTCGGAATATGTTCTGTTTGATTTTGAAATGTCAAACCTGCTCAGAAGAGGGTCCAATTTCACACGAAAAGTGTTCAATTCAAAGGAATATGATAGGAACCCAGAGAGGATTCTATCACTGCCGAAACCGTGTAAATGATGGTCTTTCCAGATTGCCGTCTTCGTTCTAATCATACTGTGCATTGTGGTGTCGGGAGCCGTATGGAAGTTCGAGCTTCACAAGAAGCTCTTCCGTTCCAGCTACGATTCCGTCGCCGGTGGCTGATAGGGTTGTCGTTATAATTTCTAGAGTTCGGTTCATGGTACTCGTCGTCGCGTAGCCTCCAATGCTCAAATACAGTAGAAAAGCACACTGTGTTCGAGTGAACCAACCATAGCTTGTAGAAACTAGTAGTACTGTATTATTCTATTTAATAAGTGACTAATTTATTGAACGATCTCCATACATTTGGACGATCCTCGTGTAATAAGCACCGTTCCTGTTGAGAAGTTGTTTGAGCGCGTTTAAATGCAGACATATTTTACTCGCGAATTCACTTATATCTTCGTCGAATCTGTTCTCGGCCACTTTCGAAGCGTTTCCCATTTTCGACCAACTGATCTCTCTTGGACCCTGTTGTTTATTCGCTTCATTTAATTATGTTCTGAACAATGTCTGTTTTCTTCCTAATCCTGCTGTTATTAGCTGCATCTATAACTTTCCACTAATGATGTTTCCTGGTGATAATAATAGAGCAATACTTGTCTAATTGTTCGATATATGCATTCGTAGATGTGTTGTATAATGTAGCCCCAATTATGAATATTTTGATCAGTAGATGCCTACTTTGCAAAAAATACTCGTTAATTTCACTCAGGGAGTGTGCCTGGGTGATGGAAAAACGGGGAACGGTATTACGCTCTTTGATTGCACTGAAAATCTTCGTGGCCTTCGAGCCACAAGCTAGCCGTGTGAGGTTTAGGGAAAATCCTGGCACAGAAATGCAACAGCAAAGCAGACCGTAGAACGACAAAAGTGAGAGCAGGTGCAAAATGGCACAGAACTGTTGAGTTATAAGGAGTGTTCTATTAGATTTCGGGGCTCACATTCAAGAACTCCTACCTTGGCTTAGAAAACACTTTTTCAAGAACAAAAAGCGTTTTAGAATGCCTTTTCTCCTCGAAGGATTGAAAACTGTTGTTCCACATCCCATCATGGGTTTTATTCGTCTCCGCAGAAGGATTTGAGGATCTCTGCTTTTCACCGCATTAAAAAGGTTGTAGATGCGATAGTTAGCTATTCTGACCTGTCTTGTAATGTAAATTAAAACTCAGGTCTATTAAGACTGCAATTCTTTTAAAAGTAACACATTCATTTCCCTTAAAACAGCCGTAAAGTATTTGATAAACTAAATCTAAATGTGAGAGATTATACAGGCTTGAAGTTTGGCATGCTAGTGCTATCGCCTTTACGAACTGCTTGTGAAGGACGTACGGGAGCTTCTACATGATAGACAGACATATGTGGTGCAGGGAATAATCCAAACTCGTCAGTCACAAATAATTCTCTTCTGTTCAAGCCAAAAAGAGGCGTGCCATCGATGAATCCCTGGTTCCATTCAGCGGAAGGCTAGTGTGTATACTCTCACAAGGGAACTGTCTGAACGGTACGCCGGAACGGCAAGAACGAGTACTATAGGGAGAATCCCCGTCCTCCAAATAGTAACAGAACATTTTTGTTTTTACCGAATCCTTGAGGCAAACGAGTAGGAGGGTGTAATGGTTATGGGTCCGCAGAGTCTTGGGTTCGGTTCCCATGCTACGTTGCTTTTTGCACTCCGATATCATAGCATCGGATTTCCATAGAGATTTCCATATCTGAACTTGTTTTTGGAGTTTGCTACGGTAAGATGTTTTTATTACTTATTGTTTGTCGACATCTCGTAATTCACCAGCAATGTCCGAAATATGCCAAATGCGATTTTGTATGGAACTTTTACTCCAATAAATTGTTCCCATTGTCAAGATAAGACATTTCGTTGCAGGAACAACATGAAAAGCGGCAGAAAGCTAGAAAAATGCTTCAAATGCAACTTATTTGTGCCGGTGAGTGCCACCAGTGTACTCACAGTGTAGGAGGTGACCACATGATCTTCAACTTGACCTACCACCTCGATCAATATTCTCGCCTCTCTTATGCTGACAAGGTCGTGCGGTCACAACAAGCTGCTGACGCCAACACTGACTCTACAATGTCTGCTAACGCTTGTGTGGTCATTCACCTATTGACACTGAAGCGCGGATCTCCACGGGATGTTGTCCCTTCGAGAGACGAAATGAAGCTGGGGAAAGGATAGCAAGTATCCTACAGGATTTCGAACTGCGACAGCTAGAAATCGACGAAGTGGAGAAGTTGGAGGTAGTGGAAGAAGAGGACCAAGAGTTTCAACCAGAAGACGATTGTGCCGGAGTCACGACACCACTAACCAGTGAAGGCACTATCACGTTTTCGGGAGGACAGATCGTTTCGGAGGAAAAGATTTGGCTATACTAGAATTGTTATCACATACAAGTTTGAGAACTGGGGAAAGTGGACTGTATCGCGATTCCAGGCTTGGGCTGTAGCGGAGTACCACTGGGCAGGAACTGTGAAGCCAAACACAAGTTCAGATATGGAAATCTCTATGGAAATCCTATACTATGGTAAAAAAGCAAAACTGCGACGCAGCATGGGTTCCGAACCCTAGACCCCACCAACATGAGGCAGCCCTCTACCACTACGCCACCGAGTCCAGGACACCGGGATCTTGAGCTGCCGTGAAGAGCTCGCTCCGCGGACACTTAACCGTTACACCCTCGTACTCGTTTGCCTCAAGGATTCGGCAAAAACAAAATATGTTCTGTTACTATTTGGAGGACGAGGATTCTCCCTATAGTACTCGTTCTTGCCGTTCCGGCGTAATGTTCAGACAGTTCCCTTGTCAGTACATTCCGAGCATGGATGTGCGGAAATTTTTATGCAAAAAGCGGAAGACGAAAAACGGAACGGAAACGCTCAAAAATGGCTGGAAACCGGAATACGAAACGCGGAAACGTAAATGACACATATTCGCCATTTTTTCAGAAGTGCATCTGAAAAGGCGTCAGAAGCGGCTTCTATTGCATTTTCGCGCCCAGAACTTTGCGAGCAGCAGAATCTTCTACACATTAATGCTCATCCTCATTGACATAGTATAACGAAGCATGAATTCATAATATTGCTATGATAACCTTTTAGCTATGGCCGAGCAATAAACGAATACAAATTCAGGGGCTTGTTCCACTATTTCTCAATATTTCAGTATGCAGTCTTTCCATAGACCAGTGGCATTATGGATGACGTGGTGACTGCACAGATATATGCACATTCAAAATTAGCAGTTAAATATAATCACCAAAACTAGTACTCTGAATTCATTCTGTAATCTAAGATGGCAACTGGATGACTGATTAGACATGGTGGGTCCACACTTCCGCAGGAATATTCAGTCTGTGCCAGCCTAGAAACCCTACGCCCAAGGTGACACAGGCGGACAGATCCTAGCTGGTTATCGAAGCAATACTTTTGTGTCAGAATCCAATACTTCAGTCAAAATAACAGCTCATGGTAGATATTCGTGATGCTTCACTAAAAATGGACTCCATATGGATGAATATCACACCTAACGAAATTTAAAATTGAAATTTGCACCTTTGGTCAGGGACACGATGTAATCTTGGAGCACAACCCGCACGCCACAACCTTTACTGAACTCGTTTCATGACACTGCGCTATATGCTTGCTAAGTTTTTGTAGCTGTTTGTAACTAATGGATAAAGAATGTTAGGATCATTCAAATGCTGAGTGCATTTTCTTAGCATACAGTGCATATTTAGCTTTTGTGGCTCATTAATTTTGCCCTGCACTCAGCCCTTCCCATTTTTGAGCACCTTTTTTTTGGTAGTCGAACCAATTTCAAGAATATTAATACTAGAGTTGTCAAACAGTATTTCTCTCACAATTATTATATTAAGGAGGACTCTTAAAGTGGTGCCGGAAATCGGAATTCGAAACACGGAAACGGAAATTCCGCACATCCCTGATTCCGAGCCAGATGCCAAATGAAGAATCAACTTCTTCAGACTAGTTTTATTAGAATAGAGCCCAAAGCACGTCGGAAAGATGACTATTGTCACCGACCTTGACCGCTCTAATTCTCTTTGGCTTTCCCCTTTGTCATCAACAAATTTCGAGAACGGAAACATTTACTTCACTATGAGTGCCACACCTCAAGCCGCAAAGTAGCAATCGTCAAACGCATCAGAACAAGGGGTCGTACATCTGACACGCGCGCGCAGGTCGCTGTCGAATTTCTCTCCCAATTTCTGACGACATTTGTCTCTGCACTCCTTCTCCGCTGGCCAACATTTCTGAAATAAGGCAATCTTTCGTTCGTGCGATCTGTCTTTCGGTTATAGAGGATACTATAGCCTTGCTCTTGCTGTTAAAGTCTCTTCAAAATAGGCTTTTGACTGTAAGTTGGCCTGCATAAGAGGAGGCAGCGCTGAAGAGAAACTTTCGTCCAACATCCCCAAGCCTACAAGGTACTGCACCCACCACAGTCGGCCAGAGCCACTTATTCATTTCTTTATGACATAAGCCACACATAAGGATATTTCCGAGAGATTCCTTACTAATCAGTCAAATACAGGGTGTCTCAAAAAATGTATACTCTGTTTGAGAGGTGATAACTTTGCTTATAGAAAATACTGAAGAAGTTGAGGGCTCACACGAAAGCTTAAAAAAATGGAAATTTTCTGACACATGAGCGCTATGGAATGCGTCATGCACTTGTCTGAAATTTTGCATTTTACACTCGGTTGATTGTGTTTCGCTTGAATACTAGGCATAATTTTTTCACAAAGTAGCCGTACCTATTGATTTCTGCTTCTTTTAACGTTTAAAACGCAAAAACTACCTTCGGTTCATGGAAAAGGCAGGGTGCCCTTAAAAAACGCAGGTACTATTTGAAATGTACTAGTTGCTGCTAGTGAAGCTTTTGAACAGGTTTGAGCCTCATATAAAAGCGCTGGGCAAAGAGACTACTGTGGCATGCAAATAGTCAAAATTCCGCCATGCTTCCGCCTGAAACCTTGCATTTCAGACTCGATTAGTTGTGCATGGGCTGAATTCCTGTAACAATCTTGTTACCACTTGGCCAGATTAACCTGTGCTGTGCTTCTTTTAATGTTTCGAACTTGAAAATCATGTGAAAGGCATATGACAGGCGAGTTTACCGATTATGAGCAGAAGCCTCATTTTACAAGACCGATTCTGTGGGCTGACGAAGCAATATTCAAGGTGAATGGAGAAGTTAATCGGCATGACCGCAGCTATTGAGCGACGGAAAACCTTAAAAGAAGCACAACAAAGGCTAATCTGGCCAAATAGTAACAAGATTGTAAAAGGCATTCAGCACATGCATAATCAACTGGGTCGGATGTGCAAGGTTTTAGGCGGGAGCATGGCGCAATCTTGACTATTTACACGCCACAGTAATCTCGTTACCATGCGCTTTCATATGAGTCTCAAACATCTCAAAACGTTTCATTGCAACAATGTTAGAACCTTTCGAATACTACATGCATTTTTTAGGTTAAACTGAATTTTCTGCAAGCCATAGTGCGATTTTAAGCAAGCACGAATCAATCAGTACAGTCCCTTAAAGGAGAAATTACAACAAGTATTCATTCAAACACAATCAAGCAAGTGTAAACGCAAGGTTTCAGACGAGTGCGTGGCGCATTCCATGCCGATCGTATGTAAGAAAATTTGGTACTAATTAAAAGTTCTGACTCCACTGACACGACTTCGGTCGAAAAAAAAAATTCGCTGAAACTTCGTCTAGGGGGGGGGGGGTTATTTAGGGGTGCTGATCACGAGTCTGACATCCGTTTTTCGTTTTACGCTAGAGTACGGTAGGTTACGGAAGGTAGGGTGACTAGGGTAATGGTCAAAACTCCAGCGTAAAACGAAAAACGGATGTCAGACTCGTTATCGGCACCCTAAACAACCCCTAAGCGAAGCTTGGGCAAAATTCGTGATCATGACCTCGGCAGCCTTAGTTACCCTACCTACCGTAATCAACCGCAATTTCAAAAACGGATGTCATTTTCGTGATCTGCACGCCAAATAACCCCCCTAAACGAAGTTTCAGCGAAATCGGTGACCCTGCCTGGACCACCCTTGTTGACGGCATGGGTGGTATCCGACCGAATCGTGAAAAACGGATGTCAGATTCGTGAGCAGCAGCCCAAACCCCCCCCCCTAGACGAAGTTTCAGCAGAAAAATTTCGACCGAAGTCGTGTCGGTGGAGTTGGAACTTTTAACTAGTGCCGAAAATTTCCATTTTCTTAAGCTTTCATATTAGCCCTCAACTTCCTCAGTACCTTTACTGTGAACGAAGTTATCATCTTTCAAACAGTGTATACATTTTTTGATACACCCTGTATATTAAAATAGAACCCTCTTTGCCAACATGCCCTTCCAATAATAACAGGCAATAAGCACAAAATCACTTTGCTCACTAGGATCTATCCTAATTGGATTTGGATAGCAATTAGAATGTGTGCAACATTGTTTCAGATTGTAGCCACACATTCAACCAAAGAAAGCCACCACTAGTAGTCACAAAAATGGTGAAAACATTTTGCACCGTAATCCGTTCTTACTAACCTCAAATGCTGGTTCTCTAGCTGAAAGCACAAGCGAAACCATAACGGTTAAAACTAGAAGGCTGATTGTAGTGCTCCATCGTCTCGACATTTGTAACTCTTCACTTCAGAATCTCTAAAAAAACTTTTGTAATATAGAAATTCACCAATATGTCTTTCCATAAGAGCCTGTTCATACTTCGCGACAGCAGCGACAAGAGCGCAGCGCGCGTGGCGTGCGCGGCGTGCATGGAAGTGTGAACAGGGGACAGCAGCGACTGGAGCGACAAACAGTGTGTTGCGGGCTTCCAACCGGCCAGCAACAGACTGTTCCCGTTCCACCTCACTTGCAACCGCAGTTTCCCCGTTCCACCTCACTTGCAACCACAGTTGCCGCTGGCAACTGCGGTTGCAAGACGGTTGGAGGGGCGGAGACGGTGGCGCTCGCGTTGCACAATTGTCAGAGAGAGTGACTGGAGCGACAACGCCGGCGCTTGAGTATGAACACTTTTCGGCGGCCCGCACTCGGTTTTAATCGATTTGCATGTTTTGCACGGGCGACAAGAGCGACGAGAGCGTAGCAAGCGCCGCGCCGCGTGGCGCGCGTGGGGTGCGCGGCGTGCGCAGCGACAAGGGCGACAAGAGCGACTGGAGCGACAGCGCCGGCGCCCGAGTATGAACACTTTTCGGCGCCGCGCGCTCGGTTTTAATCGATATGCATGTTTCGCACGGGCGACAAGTCGCTCTTGTCGTGAAGTATGAACAGTCCCTAAGCGTTCAATTTTGATCTATTTCGTTCTACTAGGCTGAGAAAATCAGTAGCCATAATTGTAGCAGATCAACTATTCTCTTTTTCCATGGTCGTATTTGTTTGTGATTGTGATCTGTTCAGCCCCTACCTTATGAAGAGCGTAACTTGACGGGTATAAAATCAAAATTGGCGCAAGTAATCATCGAGTTGTACAAAGTGTTTCACCTCCTTCCAGATCTCAATACCATTTGGGGCGCAATGTCGGATTTATCCTAACCGAAGGGGCATATAGTGACTTGCTTCTCCAATTCTCTGCATGAGTTTTCACGAGAGCTTCAGCTGCTCTCATGATGTGAGGGGGGTCGCGTTTTAAAAAACTCCCGTGTAATCGATTCGGTCAGGAGTTCGCGGTGGGGCGTGGAAACTGCGCGTTGGCTCGCTCGTACACTCTTCCACGCGCAGCACAGCCAAGCGGGTCGTGGTGCAGTGGGTAGTGGCGTCGCTTTCGCAGGGAGGTCGGGGGCTCGGTTCTCCTGCGTGGTGGGTTACTTGCATTTCAATTGGGTACCTGATCTCTGAGGGGCTTTTGCGTGTGAGCAATTTTGAGGCATTTTTTGCCCATTTTGCCAGCCGTATAAGCTTCGCCGCTCCAAGAGCGCAGAACCCAGCCGCAGACTCCCCCTGAGTGACAGCTACAGTTTTCACACGGGCAGCTTGGATGGCACCCATCCCTTCTCTATCCGCAGGAAAGTTGAACGACATCGAAGGCGCGTCTTCTGAATCGCGGCGTACAGAAACGTCTAGAAACGCTGCCCAGCAGCGGACGATACAAACGCGCCGGACGCCTTGTCCCGCGGCGGCCCTATTGTGCGGGCGCGGGCGCGCTCCACTGCGAACACCTGACCGAATCGATTGCACGGGGGTTTTTTAAAACGCGATCTGTGAGGCGTTTCATTTATATTCAGGGGACATGGTTGTATGGCATAGAAGAAACAAATACGAAACTGACAGATTACGGTTGCTCTCTCCTGACTAGGATAGATCTAATTGTAAAATGCGCTGCGTTCTTCCAGCTGCCGACATGGAGTGCCGTATATGCGAGATCTTGGTTATTTTTTAAAGCTCGCTCACTCAATGTGTACCAGAGTACAGCACGTCGCTGAACTGCTACAGTCTCCCTTTTCAAATTCAAACCAGAACAACTAGCCCATGTAGAGAGACGGACATTTATCCAAAGTCATGTCATGCTTTCGTCACGTTCTACGTCACGGCAGAGGGTAAGCGTGGAATCGTAGATTTTCCTCACTTTCCTTCGCTTGCAATGTCCTGGAGTGTCCAAAAGCACGTCCGTACATTTTCAAAGTGCTCTTAACGAAGATTCGGCATGTCCGACAAAAAAGAGATTGATGGTCACCTGTATTGAGTTGATGCAACTACATCAGAAGTGTTCTTTAAGCGGAAGTCTGCTGGCCGTCAGCGTCGTATAAAATGCACAACAAAGTGACCTTTCTCTTTACTGCTTAGCGGTGATTTGTCTACGACTATAGAGTGAGCCAATATGCAAGCATACCCACCAGTAGACGGCTAGATACCTGAAGGAATGAGGATACTCAAGCTCATTTATAGGAGCGATTATGATCCTTTGACGGTTAGGATCATGTTGCCTCCTTTGACTTTATCACTGGTTTGCAACAGTGGATTCGAAGAAACCTCTAGAGAAGAGATGGATTCGGGTTTATCAGCCTCAGATTACACGTAAGGAATTCTTGAATCTATCCTAGTGAGGAAAGCCACTTCATTCAGTCTTTGGTGCAATCCTAGTTAGTGGTGGCTGCTGTTAAACGATTTTCCGACATAAAGAAAGCCAATAAATAGCAAACAACATATAGAATTAGGTAAACTATACAAACCTAGCTGCCCAGGTAGCTCGGTTTTCGAGTTCCTAGTCGAGAGGGGAACCTTAAAGTACCATTCTCGGTGCAAATCTAGTAGAAGTAGACCCCATTACTATTATATTTGCACCGAGAACGGATTATATTCTAGTAGATAAAACAGAGAACAACATTGTAAAAATGAAATAGGTGGAGACACCACTAATCAAGTTCATGTTCTCATGTTCCTTGTGTTACTTATTTTAAATTCCTGAATGTAGTCATTTCCTACGCAATGACTGGATCCAACATAGTTCAATAGTGAACACATTCAGATTCCATGAAATCGATTAGAAGCGGCCACCACCAACTGGGATTGCACCCAGCCTTTTTGACAGCGACACTAAAATCATATAAAAACGGCAAACTGATCTGGCTAACGAGGGGTCCTCTTCCACGTAATTTTCTAACTGGGAGAGAGCATCCCGTTCGTTTTTGTATCGCTTTTCTACCTGCGCTTCTCTTCAGCTACGATAAATCACCAAAAGATGCCATGGACCACTATAGTAACGTTTGGAAAGAAATTTAGGTGCAGGTCTAGAAAGGGGTATCTATCCTGGCCGAGAGGGATGTCTATTGGTCACGTCATCACATGCCATATAAACCCCTCCCCTGAATTCAAATAAGAATCTTCGCATTTTGAGTCAGCATCTGAAGCTCCTCGAAGATACACAAGCCAAGAACTTGCAGAGGCGAACTGCTATTTACTCCCCTCTCACTCCCCTCCACCCCCCCCCCCCGGATTAGGATAGATCCGAAATTCTCTTTGGTATGCGGGGATAGGTATTGGTATCTGCATGATGAAAACTTGCTACAACGTGAGTATATTCCCTACCTCCACCCCTATGCGGGCTTAATCGCTGACGAAGCTAGGCCAGACAATGACCTCTTCGTCTCCTGTTGCGAATTTTTGAAAACAAATGTTTGTAGCTGTTGTGGGTAGCTGACGTGGGTATAAGAAAAACACATAAACGAAAAGGCAACCGATAAACATAAAGTATGCATGACAATTTTTCGCCTAGCAGAACAGACTGAAAGATGGCAGAAAATGGAGATTGGGTTACCGTGAAGAAGATGTGAATATCTAGAGAATTTCTTTGAACTCTTGAATTGAATCTAGCAACATCTTCTTTAAATAGCGCCCAACCTACACAAGGGAAGGCTTTAACAAAGGATAAAAAGAACAAAGCCCCGCGTTAGATAATAACTTTACAGGATGGGCCGCACATTCTATAGTTATGCGGTGTATCAAGGAGGCTATCTGAGTGCGTATCTATCTCATACAATTACTTGAGCTGGCCAATTAACGAACAGGTCAGTGTTATGTCCGTCCCAGACAATCCTGGTACCAATCACCCTCCCCAGGATGATGGAAGGCTTAGTTGGCTATCACTGAGAATCCGAACCAAGAACCTGGTATCGAGTGCACGCAACAGCCGACACTTCCTCCGACTGCGCTACACACGCCCGAAATTAAGGACGAATTTAAGAATACTGGTCAATTCATTTTCTTTAAGCAATAGGTGGCTGGTACTGTTGTTTTAGGGTGTTATAATGATGAATTGTTGCTAAGAAGCATGAAACCAAACCACCAGGAAATGCGTTCATTGATGATAGTCCCCGGCTAAAATGGAAAAATTCATTAATTTTAACACAAATAACTTACAAAAATAAAAAGTGAAACGTTCCTTTACACTGCTTGCTGTCCTTTTTCCACTCATATAGGTGTCTATGACCGATAAAGGTAGCTTTGACCTGACGGTATAGCAAGGAAGATGCTCCTCAGTAAGTTTGTTTTTGAAAAATTTCGCTCGTACTTCGTTGCGCTATGATGTTGGCTTTTAAACATGTTGGTACCGCTGTGCATTTCATACCGACCGTGACTATTTTGGTTTCAGAAGCATTCACTTGATGTGTAGAAGCTACCTGCTTCTTCCCCTACCACCCCCTCCCCGATCATCCTCTCTAACCTATGCAGCGGCAGGATTTACCATTCGCCCGATGATATTGCACAATGGCAAAGGAATATCGGTGCAATAGGGGTATGGGTGTGCAGTACCTTGTAGGCTTGGAAATTTTCACTACACGACTGCAATAGAATATTTTGCTAGAATGTTGAGCTATAGTATGAAAAAGACAAGAAAAAATCATCGTCATGAGGGTGCACCCCCACACCCGTATTGAGCCGGTATATCGTTATCAACGATAGAGGGATGGAATGGGATAGCTATTCAATTTACACTTGCCTTAAAGTTGTTGGGGGTTGAACCTCAGGTGAGTTTGCTAATCAAGTTTTTACAGTGGCAGGATTCAGACTACCAATTTTCAATCAGATTTTTACGGAGGACGAGTTTTAGCGGACTTATATACTGGCATACATAGCGCAATACGATCCCCTACAGCTTCTTTGTAACAGCTTCATAGAACGGACACAATACGGATATGGGGATGCACAGTTATAGGAGAAATAGAGAAAAGGACGGCGTTACTCAATCCCTTTTGCGATTGTGCCACGCACTCTACTTCTACGGGATGTGTAGAGGCAATCTGAATGCGCATATGGTCATACAATGAGTGGATCTATGCGGCCTAAAAGCAGATCGGAATACATTTTTGCGCTAGGGCGTAACATTGACATTCGAGTACGGTCGTATCAATGTGTACGCTCTATTTAAGCGTGGTGGTAAATCAAATGCTTAACATCGAACCATATTTGTTCATTCAAGGTGCGATACGGATTGTGGGGGGGGGGGGGGCTGGGCTTCGAGCGCAGATTCAGGCTAGGGAAGGGACTCCAGGGTGGGTGCGATTCAAGCTGGTCGTGTGGAAACTGCTTTCGTCGCTCAGGGGGAGTCCGCAGCTGGATTCTGCGTTCTTCGAGCGCAGATTCAGGCTAGGGAAGGGACTCCAGGCTGGGTGCGATTCAAGCTGGTCGTGTTGCTTTCGTCGCTCAGGGGGAGTCCGCAGCTGGATTCTGCGCTCTTCGAGCGCAGATTCAGGCTAGGGAAGGGACTCCAGGGTGGTGCGATCCAAGATGTTCGTGTGGAAACTGCTTCCGTCTTTCAGGAGAAAGCCGGGTTCTGCAGAAGCATACAGCTGGAAAAATGGGCAGAAAACGCCTGAAAATTGTGTATACGTTAAAACCCCTGGACCTCATCCAGTCAGTTGAATGAAATGCAAAAACGCCAGCATGCATAGGAACCAAACCCCCGACCTCCATCGCCTGAACCCGTCCTCCTACCCACTGCGCCACGATCCGTCTGGCAGCTGGGCCACCAGCGGGCACACAAGTGACCGTTGTGCATCGATCGATGCCCACGTGGTCGCTGATGCAGCTCACGTGTGCATTCGCGTTGAACAATTGTTCCCCTACACCAATTGCGCGCTCTCACGTCACGCGTCTATTCCGATCTGCTTCTAGGCCATTTAGCAATTCCCTCATACAATGACCTGCGGTGGCCAGCCGATGAACAGGTCAGTCTCTATCCTTCCCATGCCAGTCCGGTACCAAATTACCGATCCCGGAGGGATGGAAGGCTTTGTTGGCCTTGGCGGGGAATCCGAATCAGGAACATGGTGCCGGGTGTACGCGACAGCCGGCCTCCTCCGACTGCGCTACACGCACTGTATGACGATGAATTTATCTTGCAGTTTTCATACTGTGCTCACTAGTCTAGCACAATCCTAGTGTGGAGGTGGGCCTCCGCTAGGAAGGCAAGGTATTCCATCTGATGCAGCTGTATATTTAACAATTTCAATCCCATAAGGTAACCCCTAATGCGCCCCAGATGCCTCGGCATAATGCGTGAAGGAGTGCACGGGTTGGGAGGGAGGCAGTGGTTTTCCAGTGGAAATTTATATGGATGGTGTGGTAAACGTATAAATTATCAAAAAACACTAACACCTCCACTTGGAGCTTCATCCCTACTAATAAATTTGAAATAGAAGATCATGGCCGTTATGGGAACAAGTCTTCCCCTTCCCCACTCGACTTTCAACTTTCCTCACATGCTTGCTCCGTGTGTTGCGCACATCAGTGCGCCTTTACGTCAGTTGTTTCCCACTGGTGTAATACACATATTCCAGACGTCTTACACGTGAATTCAGTGACGCTGTCCAACTTCCAAACCTGTGCCTGAAATAGATCATGAACAACAATTCTCACTGCAACCATTCGTCCGTAAAGGCCGTCCATCGTAGTTTTCTATCGCTCGAACGTTGCGCATAATGATTTGTGCGTTGGACGCGGTATTTCCTACTTCAGGCTCTGTCGATATCCCTTGCCGCAACTGCAGAACTCACAGGAAAGGAAGGCTGTCGACAATTAAACAAAAGCCGTTGTTCAGTCCATTAAAATGAGGCTTCATGAGGAAAGGCAGAGACGGTGACACACTATCCGTGGTACCTAGCGGGCTAGTGGCGGCATCGCACCGGCATGGCATCTTAAAACGGACAGGTCAGATCAGCCAGACCCTGGAGCTCCTTCCCTAGCCTAGTTCTGGGCTTTTCTCCGCGTCAAAGTGTTGACACAGAAACCGTGTTGTCTAATTGTTCTGCGAGCATGTGCAATCTCGATGCCTCAACCAGCCCGCTAAGTACCATGTATACACTTTTTAATGTATGATGTGCCGGGTGTGATGCAAGTCTAGATAAGAGTCAACCTTGTAAAAGCTTCCCTAACCTGCAGCTTTTCCTATGAACACCAACGTAGTACCAATCTATACTACCACTATATAATCGAGTTAGCCGTCGATGACGTTTGGGTGATCTCACCCGCACAGAGATGCTTCAGCATAGCTCAAGCGGCCAAGTTTTTGTCCGTCGGTTAGCGATGCTCAAAGATCGCGCAAGTGCGAAACACGCCGTTAGACATGTCGGAGCTCTTCTACATATTGTATACGTGAATGAAGTCTCGGCGTTTGCGTGTAGATGGATTACCCCCTTGCAAAATCACCGTCTTCATTATTTTTTTGTGCATAGCTGTGAGCAAGACCTGGAACAAATGGATAGGAAATTCTCCAAACTGCACCTGGTGTCTAAACGGATTAAGTGAAGTGATCCAACACAAATACCAATAGATGCACTGCCACGCGGAAGATAGATAGAACTGCGACCACACGCGTTGGAATCACCTCAAACTTGGGTAACTAAACCTTTATTTTAATAAACATAAATAAACACGCGTGCGACTAAGGAAACAAGACATTAAAGCGTCGGCGTTAAAGCGATACAGTGATACGAGTCCATAACATGGATAAACATAGAATAACTTGAGAATAACTGCGCGAAACATGAATAGAAGACAACATGATACAAAATATGAGTAACACCGATATCAACAGGACCCTGAAAAAAGGCTAAGTGACATAGTAAAGACACAACACTATGGATATGGCAAGATTACCCAATATAAAGATATAGCAAGGCATAAACATGACCTATATGCAGACAGAGTAACATACAACAAGATATATGAAGGATAGCGAAGCAAGACAACAATGCAAAACCGAATGCAACACTAAAATATGAAGGAACACACAAAAGATTACATGAGAACCATGAACAACACAATATGAACACAATAGGTCCAAAAAGATACGCTCAAGGAGTACGAAGGGAGAGATGACCCACGACCACGACACAAACTACGCGCAGAACAAAACACCCTCCTCAGACCAACCGCCCCGGACGCGCACAGCCGCTACACTGCTTGCAAACACAAGAACGGGGCTGGAAGCGCTGATTAGGACGAAATCCCTGAAAATCAGGAGACACCGCGAAATAGCCCGGGGAAGGAAGAGAGCCCAGAGACGCGCGCGGCGGTAGAAATGGAGCGCGAAATCCTTCAATGGAGACGACTTGTCGTCATTAAGTCTGTCAGGACTCTTTCCCAACCGGTATTGCGCCCACTTTTGTGTCATAGTGTCATACCATGAAATGCACAATGACGAATTCCGTTCTTACCAAAGAGCTTAAGAGCATTTCTCTTGTTATGTTGAGCAGCCAGTCAAAGTCTCTCAATATTCAGTGCGATCTCCAGTTCACTAGCGTGTCCTAGTTGCAGATTTGAGTCAAACATTTTCTTTTAGAGCTAGCACTCATCAAAAGGGTCACATCCACTGGGCCAACTACATTCTATATGCTTCTTGCATAGTTGCAGTGCTAGTTGAGAAAGGACGCAAAAATAAGTACATAACTAAATAGTTTGCATCAACGCCGCATGCGAAGCGTTCTTGCATAGTAAAGTGGAGGCACTAGCGTCGTCCGTTATGTGATGTTAATCCCGGCGTCACATCACACAAGCGTTTAGAGGTCAAGGACATGCGTGGTTTTTCCTTAGTTTCCTGAAAATTTTGAGCTCATGCAGCTCCCACTCACAGAGTAGGCGGCAAACAATAAGATAATTATGGCACTACCGTATCCAGTGGCCAGATTCATCAACGTTCTCGGGAACGTTCCCGGCTTCCAACGGGAAGCGATCAGGTGAAAGAGCGAGGCGGGAGAGAGAGGCGAGAGATGATATCGCATATCTCCCGCTCCCGCTGTTCTATGAATCTGGCCTCTGGTAGCGTCCTGCGGGAATGAATCGCTAGCCTGCATTACCTATTTGCAGGTGACAGCTGAATCGAATGAGAAGATACCTAGTTCTCTTCATCCTGCTCCTTTCTGCTCCACTTCATATGAACGCTGACGACTTTCATATTGATCCCGAGGACTATGACGTGATTTTTGAACTTTTTTCTAAATCTTCATATCAAATTACGGATTCCATATTATTTCGTTTGAGATTCAAAGTTCTGTTTATTGATAATGATATAAAGTTTGTAAGGCGCACGCTGGAGTGCACAAATGTAAATTTAATAAATCAGATAGACGAAAATTATTCTCTAAGGTAGGGCAAAGTTAATTAACCAGGGAAGGGTCTCAGACGTAGGCCCGAACGGGGGAGTTGGATAGCACTGCGAGAATCTCCACCCTTCATATAGTAGAAAAACGTGTTTCGTTTTTGCTGAGTCCTCGAACCCAAAGAGCTACGGGCCCTCTAAGGTGGGGAACAGTATCGCACCGTCAGCGCGTGCGCATATGAGACGTGGCGAAAGGCTCTTCGGCATGCGAATCGGTGGCTCAGGAGGGTGCGACGCTGCTTCACAGGTGCTAGACCAAATGTTCGACTCCCGTACTATGCACTATTGTTGCATTTTTTCATGACCGCTGCCTCCTTTACCAATCTGCTTCCTACACATCTCCTACACCTTTATTTAACTCTAAGTTGTCGAATAAGGGTTACTGTGAGCTGTGCTTCACCCATTTGTCTCATTTTTTGTGTTGCAGAATGGTTTGTGTTTTTCAGCGAGGGTTAAACAATAACCGTTCAACAGGTACGGGGTGACTAGGACTGTCGAGCTCATAATCACCGATTTCGCCCAAACTCCTCCCAGTGGGATGCGGCTATGCTGAAGTACGGTAAGTTGCAGTAGGTAGAGGTGACTAATGATTGTAGGGTCATGGTCACCGTTTTCGCCTAAACTTTGGGATGTTGATCACGAATCTGACCCTTACTTGACAACTTAGAGTGAAATAAATGTGTAGGAGATGTGTAGGAAGCAAAGGAGGAAAGGGTTATGAAAAAATGCAAAAATGGTGCATAGCACGGCAGTCGAACATCTGTCTAGCACCTGTGAAGCAGCGTCGCACCCTGCTGAGCCACCGACACGCTTGCTGAAGAGCCCTTCGTCACGTCCCATACGTCAGCGCGCGCACGTATGGACGTGCGCCATCGCTGACGATACAATACTGTACCCCGCCTTCGAGGGCCCGTAACTCTTTTGGCTCAAGAAGTCAGCAAAAACGAAACACGTTTTTCTACTATATGAAGGGTGGAGGTTCTCATAGTACTACCCATTTCCCCAGTTCAGACCTAGTCTGACCAGGAAGGTATCAAAACCGTAGGTCGGAACGGCCCAAGTGTTCTATGTATATGTGCAGAGTCGCCTCTTTCTGGGAAACAACAAAATGCAAATATCTCGACCCCAGTACAACTCTGCGCAGAGTTAAGGGTTACGGAGGCTGGGCCGTTGGCAGCGTTAGACCTCTGCCTGCACGCGAAGGGCAGGCTCAAGTTGCCTGAAAGCAGCGATCACGTGAATCACGCGGCCCCTCTAGCGACTGCGCCACCGCCGCTCGCTTGTCAACGCTGTTTCTCGCCAACTTGAGCCTGTCCTTCGCGTGCAAGCAGAGGGCTAACGCTGTAAACGGCCCAGCCTCCGTCGTCTTTGACTTTGCGCAGAGTTGTATTGGGGTCGAGACATTTGCATTTTGTTGTTTCCTACAGAGAGTCAATTCTGCCCATATACAACACTTGGGCCGTTCCGATCTACCGTTGAAATATTTTCCTGGTGAGACTCTTCCCTGGTAAGTGAACTTCTCAATGAACTGGTCTTACTTGAACACCACTAGTGCACACATACACATATACAGTCAACAATGTGCTTTGTGACCATAACGTATGCCCGAACAATGCCTGTAAGTCCGACAGAATGATTCGAATGGGCGTTTCCACCTGAAGGGTAAAAGTACGCCAAAAAACTTCCAAAGAGGGCGAAACTGCTGCAAAGTAAACCAAATATAGTGTTGTAAAATGATGCACAACTTCATGAGGTCGACATGAGTGAACTCGCTACCCGTCTGATTAAATGATCTTATCTATGGACTGGTATTCCTGAATAGGGCTGATAGCTTTTTAGCACGGCTTTGTATCAAGCATACTTGCTGGGTAAGAGTTCTCGTTACTAATTTAAGTAAACGGGACTTAGCTGTACATACAACAGATATCTAGCAATGAACAGCAATTACCACCGAAAAAACTTCCGCCGAGACACTAAATGTTTTCTGCGGAAATGAGTCAGAATCAACGGCATTCATAGGCGGAAAAGTGGAATAGTTGGGAACAGTGCTTCTCATGCATAGTATTGATCGATGTGCGTTTTATTTTCGTATTTCGTATGCTAGAGGTCCCGTGCGAAAGTTTCCCGCGCTACCGTAACCCGAAAGCTATATGAGGCGGGTCCCTGTAATGAGTCATTCATTCAAGGTCTGTCTTGGCCCAGAGCGGCCGAAAATAAAACCGTCTTCTAAGCGAAGGTATTCTCCTGCCATGCCGACGGGTCGACGACGTTGGCTTATCCCATTTTGCTATTTAATCTTGTGCACCTTCTATACAGTTAAACAAGAGATTTACATCAAGCTATGTTTATCCTGCAAGTGCTCACATCCATATGTATAATTCAATTTAATTGGCGGTTTAATGAAAAAGGGTAGAGGTTCTTCTTTTCCATATTATGCAATTTTAAGAGATTGATTTATACAGAAACATCGCCTCTTTTGAGCTTCCTTTTTACACAAAGATCAAAAACGCGTCGTTGTTGTAGCTGCCTCTAGCGACTGTAAGTAGTTATTTACATACACGTTTGGAAAATAGGCTTGTTCCTTTAACAAAGCATAATAATAATGAAAGTGAAGAAAAATGATTATGAAGATGGAAATAAAAACCTGTGGATATAAGTTTATTCATTGAGTTAGCATACACATTCTGTTCGACATACTCAACAGCTAACACAATTTTCCTTATTTCAGTATTGTGAAGACCTCAATGATGAATGTCGGGAAGGTTGTGATATGAAGTATAAGAAGGGTGAAGACGAAATAAGGCGCCATGAATGCGTCAGTATCTGCTCCAATGATTGGCACGAGTGTCTTAGATCTGCTGAAATTAAAGAAGAAAATCAGTGAAAGGTTTCGTTTCAGTAAAGTTTTTCGAATTTCTTGCAACAGCATCTTGTATCACCTGTATCACCTGTCTTTCTGTTGATGATCGAGTTGCTCGAGCAGGCTCCAGCAGCGTCTCCATTCGTCCCTGCCGCGCGCCAGAGTGCAGGATCCTCCTCGCTTGAGGGACACGAAAAGCGTCATATCGTTCGTTAATGGCTTTCATGAAAAACTCCGACCAAGGCTTTGGTTAGCGTCTTGGTGTTCTTTTGAAAGAATCCATTTGGTGACGGCCCTTTTCCAGTTCGTGTCTGCGAAGCGCTTTACATGGCCTTTACATGGCAATTTTCGGCGACTCGGCCCTGCGACAGCGCCTCTGATCTCCGAACGTTGACGAAGCTCGGAACCCCGGAGGCCTTTTCTCACTTGCGTGAATGTGACACTCCGAGCATCGAACTCTACATTCCATGCTGCGCGACGCGTGTTTCAGCATCAGTGAGGGATACAGCGTTTTTGAGGAGCGAAATGTGGAATTTGTGGTTTCGATTGTTGATTCCCGTTTTGCACCTGGCCATCTAAAATGGTCGTCATTTCCTATTGCTCCCTCTTCCCTTCCACAGCTCTTTATCTCTTTGTCCACCAAACACTTCTTCCCTAGGTCAACATCTCAACGTCGACTGCAGCACTCGAGTCACCACTAATTGTAGGGAACGTCATCGCCTTCGAAGATTCCAATCCGAGGACATCAAGACGACATGTGATGATCTATTGCTTATATAGAATACGTTGTGCTGTGTTCGTGGCTTCATGATCCCTTTTTCTATTGGCCAGCTGGAAGATCGCCGTCGTCGACGATCCTAACGGCTTCATATTATCTCCCTACCCGTTAAAGGGGATGAAGGGGGTTAAAGGGGTGAAGCAGGGGTGTGCGTTTAACGATTAACGATTTACCTGTTTACCAGATTTTCTGGCATTTTGTGTTAAAAGTTTTCAACGAAATTTAACGACGAAAATTTCCATTAAATGGCATCAGCAATATTTTGCGCGCCATTTTTTTAAATTGTACTTCTTCTTCTCCATGTAAATGCACCTTTGACGATTTTTTTGGATAAGCTTTCGTAGTATCGTTGCGATACCGAGGTAGTCTTCTACTTACTTGGGGATAGGGATCGATATTGTCCTCATATTATGAGAATTGCTGGCATTTGTCTTGCATCTTTAACTATTTGTTTGCGTGCGCCCCCACTTTTCTCTGCCGAAGTTTCGCTTTTTTGACTTATTGGTCCATTTCTCGCGTTAGGCCTATGTTATACTCCCGCGGGAGCATCTGCGGACGGGCGGGAATCGCGCCGGGATCCCTGAGCTGGCCAATCGCCGCGCCCCGCCACGCCGCCGTCCGCCGACTGACGATGAGAGGGTTGTTATACTTCCCGCCCGCGGGACGACATCCGTCCGCTGTCGTCCCGCGGAATTCAGCGCCAAAAATGCGCTCCAATGCGACGCTAGCTGCCGCAGGACGACGACGACCGTCCGCGGTGCACCTTCCGTCCGCGGACGTCCCGCGTGCTCCCGCGGCAGTATAACATAGGCCTTAGAGCGCTACATACCAGTTCTCAATACTTACCAACCAGTCAGTTATTTCACAGTTTTTTGTGATTTTTGTTTAACAGGTGGGTTTAAAAGGCGTAGAAAACGTGATGAAGACGTAACGAAACACACATTAACTGTTAGGGCTGCTGCTGCTGGTACTGTCACTGCTTCGTTCTTATTGAATTTCATACTGTGCATGTCAACGATTCTGCTTATCTTTTCCGTCCTCTTAGAGAGCTCTCTTGGCAGTTACTTTTGGGAGAAGCACAGTCAGTATACACGTGCGCGTATCCCGTATGAATTTCATTGGAAAACAGAAGAGAATAAGATCAACTATTGGAATCTACTATACTTGGGTGGCAGAAACAAAAATACTCAATACAGAAAAATTCGATTCGATTAAATATTTGTCTACGGTCCGTGCTTTTTGATTCTCTGCTTCTGACAAAAGGAATCATTCTGAGCTCACAGACGATCTGTGAACTAAATATCTTCCGAAGACAAACTGTGCCTAAGAATTGATGATCACTGCTTTACTTGAATCCTTCATTACGAGATTGTTCATTAAGAGAAGGGATTATGATATCCAAAACAGTTGGGGTACTATAAAATAATATTGGGCAGTAAAAGTCGATTTAGCGAGCGCAAGTTCTGTAAAATAAAATTAGCAGAACAAATTAAAAACGATCAGCCTTGTTACGTTGCATAGCACTTTAGACCATCCCAAAAACTGGACGACTTTCGACAAGCTAAACGAACTATTTAAATAAGAAATTTGTTACTCTAGAAGTCTTGTTGCTACAGTTTGGTTTTAGAATCTTGACAACTTCTCTCGTTTAGCATTTTTGTTGATGATAGATGTGTAAGTGTGAGGGGTGGAAACACGGAATTTAGAATATAGTTTATCCAGAGTAGCGCGGACGGAATACTTGATGGAATAGCGGATCACAGTGCATCGGGATGAGGAGTCGGTTGTACTACCGCCGGAGTCGTCCATTAGCTTGCCGTCGTTCGGAGCCGCCGTCCTCGAAGCTGCCGGCCGCCGTGGTCGCCTCTTCGCACCTCCTCGATCGGTCCACGCCTCGGCTCACTGGAATCAATCGGATCAGAGGCGTGGAAGTCACTGAACGCTCAGCTAGCTTCGCTTACAGATGGACTGCTGTTATTTGTTGTGAGGACGAAGACATAGTCATACGTAGACATAGTCATGGAGTCGAAAAAATGAATAAAGAAAAAGATCTGGCTTTTTACATACTAAAATCCCCGGACTGCAGCTGGGGAAAATTTTATTCAACAAATTTAACGAATTTGCCGATTTTAACAAAAAAAAATTTTTCGTTTAAAAATTGTCGGTAAAAACTTACCGAAAAAAAATTAACGCACACCCCTGGTGTGAAGGCGACCTCACGGTAGGCAGAGAGTTCCCCTCCTGCTCATGAGAGCCGGATTCATGCGTTAGGTGTCTGTCAGAGTTCCGGTAGCTTGCCGCCGCCCCCCCCCCCCTCATCATGAACAGAGAAGATCATGTGTGTGAGCAAATTTCGGCTGTAGGGTGGAGATTGAGGGCTCTATTCGTCTTTTCCCTTCTTTGCTCTTTTTTCTTTCACTTTTCCATGCTTTGGGGCGCTGAGTGACTCCAGGGGCCGGATTCATCAACGACTCACGTAACTTTAACGGAGAATTGTAAGCTTATAAAGCGACATGGTGAGCGATAAGCCGCGTTATCTGACCTTTTAACGCGGCTTATCGCTCACCATATCGCTTGATAAGCTTACAATTCTCCGTTAAAGTTACGTGAGTTGTTGATGAATCTGGCCCCAGGTGAGTGTTCGCCTTATGATACACTACATCAAAAGTAATAAAGTTCAACTTAGCCCATCCACATGCTAAAAAAGTTTGTACACAGCTAGCAAACTATAAAACAAACAAAAAACAGTAGGAAAAGCTGAGAAGAGGGCACGGCCTGAGCGGAACCTATGAAGCTGTCGTAGACTAAGTATGTGAGGAAAAGGATCTTGATGTATTGCTTCTTCTATCATTTCATCTTTGTAATCCCACAAGTGGCATAAGATTAGAATCAAAACTTCCAAAAAAGAAAAATACCGAGCAAGAACAGAAAGGAATCAGGTCTCATTTGCTCGCGAGCGAAATCTGCTCCACGGTAGCAATGCGCGCTCTGCTCAATTGTCCCCATTCCGGAAGTGAAATCTCGTCCGAGGCGGGTCCTGCAGCCTACGGTAATCGAACGTGCCGTTCTGTATTGTACAGTACTGGAAGACACCTAACGTAACGCACCCACGAGAGCCCCTTCTCTTCTCCTTGCGCCCTTCGTCTTCCCCCTCCTTACTACAGTCGATGTTAGGCTATGTCTCCCATAAACATATTCTGTCACCTGCTACAATAAAAGTGCTCTATCAGCTATTCCGTCCACTCGCCTTCGTCCTCCTCTCCATAAAAGCCACTGAACCACACAATTCTGGGATATTAAGTCCTAACCGCCTTCTACCACCCTCTGTACGACATGACATACAACGAACACGATGGTATTGAGATAATGAGAGAAAAACGGGTAAGCAAAGAAAAAGGTATAGGTAAACGATGTGATAGAACAGAGACCGTTTCATTTTATTAGTTGTTATGTAAGTTCACAAGTATGCATTAAGAAGGAGCTGACGAGGCAGCTGTAAACTGGTCTTACCGAACCTACAACTTCAGCAAATATGGAGAGAGCAAGCCCAGGAATGCTGCATCGCAGCCTGCGACACTGAACCCCCTTCCTACCCCTTTCGTGGAAGCCGGTCCTTTCTACCCACTAGGCCATCATGTCGCTATCACCTTGATGGTGATTGACGCACGTCAATATTCGAGTTCGGTTGCTGCAACAGTCTTTTGCAAATTTTTGACCCATCCAGAGTGTACAAAAATTTAAAAGCCGCTTAGTGCTTCCCGGACAACCTTGTTGTTCTCCTCGACATCGAGATAGGTCACTGACCACACGTGTTATAGTCCCCTTCTTCACGCCCCTAGAGTGCTTGATTCGTGAAATGAACTTACTATTAGTCAAGGATTACCACGGATTTCCACGACCGTTTTGATAACACAACTTTTGTAGCTCTGCTAATAACAAGACGATTTCGGGTTGTACATGTTATTTCAACTGATAAGGGGCAAGCACGAAGCAGTTCTCGCTCTTCCAACTAGCCTTATTTCATCTCTCCGTTGCTCGATAGACGCAAGCTGTTTACAGGTATCCGAGCATTTCACCTTCGAATAGTTAATCAACTTAATTCTCCATGTTCGACTGTCATGAAACCTACACATGGTTGAGTTGCTTCAATTTTGTGCCACGCAGGATATGATGGAACGGATTTACTCCGTTCCATCATATCCTGCGTGGCACAAAATTCGGCCGGACGTTTCGACAATTTCGTCGTTTTCAAAGCTTTTTAAGCACTGCATTTGGTAAACAACGCCCTTCAGCGCACAGCCTTCACTCCTTCCATATGGACAAACCGCGCAACTCTTATTATATTAGGTTGGAAAAAAAGTCTCTTCACACTTCGAAATTTTTTTACCCTTCCCCTTGTAAACGCACTAGCCAATGTTGATTGCTGATTTCGTAATCCTATCACACTTGTCTACCGTTCGCACGCAGACACAGGTTAAGACTCTTCTTGTAATTCGTTATTCATCCAATCTTCCGAACTCAATGCCAGATCTACCTCATGGCCGTTTTCAGCACGGCATTCTTCAAGAATTCATTAAAGGATCCACAGCACGTCAGGCAGCAGACCAAATTAACCACATATATGGCTTGGGATCTACTACTCCTCGCGCCTGTTATGAGTGGTTCGGAAAGTCTTTAAAGGGAAATTATTCACTGAGGGCAAAGCATGGTCAGGAAGGCCAACTGGATTGGACGACAGTGAACTACACCATCTTCTTCGTACCGATAGTTGGCAGACGACACGTCAGCTGGCAAAGAAGCTCGAAGTGTCTCATAGGATAGTGGGGATCCATCTGAAGAATCTTGGCTTTCATGGAAATTTGGAGCTTGGATTCCACATGCCCTGTCAGACACTCAGAAAGGTCGACGGCTCTCCATCGCTGCTTCTCTTCTGTCCAGATAAGGAAGAAAATCGTTTCTTCCGCGGATTGTGACAGGCGAAGAGTCCTGGGTTCTGTGTGCCAACTTCCGAGGAAAAGGCAATGGGTACAAAAGGGAGAGAGCCCTAAGTCTGATCTCAAGCCCAATGTTCACGAACGGAAGATTCTCTTGAGTGTTTGGTGGATATCAGAGGAGTGATTTATCGGCAAACTCTCAGAAGTGGAGAGACACTTACTGCTGTCACATACTGCGGCCAACTCCACAAAGTCGTCGCAACTCTCCAAGAAAACAGGCCGGAGAAGTCGAAGGTGATGATCCTGCATGACGATGCAAAACCACGTGTTGCAAGACTCACAAGAAAAACAATAAAGGGGATGGGCTGGGAGGTAATGCCACATCCAGCGTATAGCCCTGATCTCGCCCCTACCGACTACCATCTCTTCCGTGCTCTCAAGCAAGAAATTGGAGAGAAATATTTTGGAACGGATGAAGACCTCAAAAATTGGATTTATCAATGGTTCGACTCCAGAACTGCAGTCTTTTAAGCGAGAGGAATTGGAAAATCACCCAGTCTTTGGAGAAGTGTAGTAGAACAAAATAGAGTTTATCTCAATTGATTTGACTTTGTAGTTGTGAAGTAATAAATCTTTGAAAAAAATGAAAAGACTTTTTTTCCAACCTAATACACGGGAGATCGTAAAGGTTATTGTGAACTAGGGGCCGTTCTATATTGGTATGTTAACCAGCACAACGTCATCGTCCAAGTTTGCTCGCACTAGGCAGAGAAGTACACTGTCGTGACTTGGTCAGAAACGAAGGGCAGTTGGAAACATGCTTTATTTTCCGCGCATTCTCACCAAGTCTGTATCCCATCCAGCCACTTCGTTCTCCTGGTTCGTATCCATTGAAACGCGCAACATTGGAGGTTAGCATGCGTGGCTCAAACGAGTCAAAGTGGAGTCAAACGTCTTAACGAACGACCGCACTGTCGTCACGGGTCAGCAAAGAGTTGCTCTTATTTGCAATTCCCACGCTACCTCGAAAACATTGGAGTCTTTGAATTTATGACCATCATTTTCACTGTCGTAATAAGTGATTGTATCGACCTATCGTAAAGTTATGGGCGGGTTACGTAAGCTGAGGGGCTCCGCACACTTTTGCTGCAACACGGCAACCCTATCCCTATATTGAGTGGGCAGAGACGAAGGAGATGCCGCCGGCGGCATAACTTGACGCGTCCAAATTGCTGCTGATGTGCTGCCTTGGCTATTCAACAGCCAAAGTAGCAGCGGCATTATTGTCGCTTGGCTCCGCTAGCGAGCCGCCGTGCCGCAAAGTGTGCGGAGGCATCTAGCACTGCTGGGGTAAAAATGTGTGATTCAGTCGTTTGACGTTACTGCGTTATATACTAACACAGATAGCAGTTCTGCTTTACAAGTACTTGCAGAGATGATGAATGGGCATAAAGTAAGAATCACTACTACTAGTTTGAGCAAATCACACATAACGACGCTGGTACAAGGATGCTTGAGCTGAAGTTTGTTCAGGTGGTCAGGGAAATATTTCTTGCAGATTAGAAGAGATGCAATAGGGCAGCGTTAAACTACAGCCCTATCGGTCTCCTTCATGAGCAGAATTGAACAGCTAGTACTTGAGCGCCATCCCATAATGTACTCTCGAACCATTGATTTTTGTAATACAGGTGCCCCACTTGCGCGCTTCGCGCTACTTTGCAGCACCACTGACCGACGGAAAGCGTTCTTGTAAAAATTGCAATTCTCTAAAATCTAGGACCTTCTGCGTACTTTGTCGGTATCAAGCTGTTCACCACTTCGGTACTTCATCACAGACATTCTCTCCGGACCGTCCAGGGGCCGGATTCATCGACGTATAACGTAGTTTTAACGGAGAGTTGTAAGCGAAAGCTCAAATAGCGCGGCTTATCAAGCGATATGGTAAGCGATAAGCTGCGTTATCTGAGCTTTTCGCTTACAATTCTCCGTGAAAGTTACGTAAGACGTTGATGAATCCGGCCCCAGAACGCCATTGGTTAGGGCTGCGCAGTGCTTCTATCCTCAGGTGGCTCCTCCGCAACCGTTCTCATGCTCAACAGCTTGCGTTTCCGGATTTCCGATCCGAACGCCAGGTTCCGCCTCTCTCGTTTCTTTCTACTGGATCTAATTGCCGGCCCGCTTTCATTGGTCTTACCCTCACGATCCTGGTCCCATTTTCTGGTACACTTCTTTGTTTCCATTATTGAACCCTACTGGTCTGTTCTTGAGGCTCCCCGCCCTGGTTCCCCCTCCAGGTTGTTCCTTTCCTTCTTGGTCGCTCTCTTGGTCCATCCTGAAGGTCCCTCTTATTGCCCTTCTCAACCACCCACTTACAATTAGTGGTCCTCCCATGCTCATTGCAGACGTCGGCGACACGCATTCGGGATCACGACGCTTGTTGCGTGACGTGGGGGACCCGTCTTCTGAATCCAGACGCTCTGAAACTCGCGCAGTTGCCGCTGTGTCAAGCAGGAGGAGGATTCCTCTGCTGATTAATCCAACACGCGCTCTAGATGGTGAGGCGTATCTCACGTAGGTTGGACCACTCAATCGTCATCGACTGCTAACTCAATTATATAATGACAAGTGCTCCGACACGTCTAACGGCGTGTCTCGCACTTGCGCGCTTCGAGCGAGTTAGTAGCATCACTGACCTATGGAAAGTAGTTTTTGTAAAACATAAAGTTCGCTAGCATCTAGGACTTGGTGCGTACTTTGTCGGCATCAAGCCCTTCACCACTTCGGTACCTTCATCATAGACATTCCTTTCTGACCGGCCAGTAATGTCATTGGTTTGTGCTGCGCAGTACTTCTGTCCCTCGGTTTATTCCTCCGCAACCGTTCTCATGCGCAACAGCTAGCGTTTCCAGATATCGTTGACATGTCTTCCGAGGCCAGGTTTCCCCTCACTCGTTTCTTCTTACTGGATCTAATTGCTGGTCCGCCTTTACAGGTCTTCCCTCCCCCTCTCTAGTCCCCCTCCTTCCTGGTCTGAACTACTGGCCCACTTCTTTGTTTCCACTATGGACACCTTCTGGTCTCTTCTTGCTGGTTTCCTGGCCATTCCTACAGGTTGTTCCTTTCCTCAATGGTCGCTCTCCTCCACCCTTCCCGTCCTGGTCCCGCCTCCAAGTCCCTTCTTCCAGGTAGATTCCTCCCCGCCCCCCCCCCCCCACCTCGGGATCCTCTCTACTACTCTACCCCAATTAAGTAGGCCTCCCACGCTCACGACACGACGACGAGGAGCAAACGCCCATTGTGTGACATCGGTGTCACATCCTCTAAATCCGGTCTCTCTTAATGGTAATAGATCCCCTTGCTGATCCCCTTACTGTCTCCCCTCCCCTGATTGGTAACTCCCTAATGATCCCGACATAATGCTTAAGCTTTTCGTAGTGCCACCTCCTGGCCTGCTTCCTTGTTCCCCTCCTTGACCATCCCGATGCTCCTCCTGTTCGCTGCCTCCTGATCGCTGTTGGTTCTCCACCCTCATAGTACCCCTTCTACCCTTACCCCTTTAGTAGTCTTCTCATGCTAACGGCACGAAGTCGGCTTCTGAACCTGGACGCTCAGAAACGCGCGTAGATGCTGTTGTGTTAAGCAGTAAAGGGCTGCAATTCCCCTGCTGCAGCATCATCCCACGTTCAATAGCAAAGTTTGCCCGCGCTGTAGATGATGCGGCGTACCTCACTTCGGTTAGATCACTCGGCAGACAAACTCCTTTATATATAGGTGATGATGGTGACGGTGATAGGTGGTGATATCTCACATAGGCTAGATCATTCGACCGCTCTCGTTGTGGATGATGCGGCGTACCTCACTTAGGTTAAATCACTCGGTGGACAAACTCTTTTATATACAGGTGGTGATAGGCAGATAACGACAACGCACTCAAAAATGAATGATTCATTCGACATCCTCAAACCCCAATCTCTGTACGTAAAGCTCATTCGAGCTACTTCGTGTGAAGCCTGGGACCGGATTCATCAACGACTTACAGCCATTTAACAGAGAAAATTATAGCCGAAATCTCTAATAGCGCGGCTTACCAAGCGATATGGTGAGCGATAAGCCGCGTTATCTGAGTTTTCCGCTGTGAATTCTCGTTAAAGTTATGCAAGTCGTTGATGAATTCAACCCCTGGCTACCTTATCTAAAGGCTCAAATTAGAGTATCAGACTGCGTTTTTAATGTTAAGCGGTGAGGTAAATGTAACTCCAAGAAGTCGAGTCCATGCAAAATCCGCTCATTTTCTGACTGTCAAACGTGTGGTGCTTCGCAACTGAATGGCAGGATATGTGGAAGGAACACGAGGAGCGAGGCGAGTCAGCCATGGTAACCTCCAATATTGAATCTTTCAATTGATAAGAACTAATCGTGAGAGAACGGGATGTAGACATGGTGAATATGCTAGGAAGAGAAGGTATGTTTCTAACTGCCCTTCGAGTCAAGGCAGTTGTACGTCTCTGCCTTGTGCGAGCATGCTCGAACGATGATGTTGTGTTGGTATAGTAGGACTCAATCTAAAACGGCCACTAGATTGCAATATACTTTACGATATCTCATGTATAATGAGAGACTGCGCGGTTTGTCCATATGAAAGGAGCAGAGACTGTGCGCTGAAGGGCGTTGTTTACCAAATTCAGTGTTTAACCTATGATGAGCTATACTCGTAACAGGGAACACCCCAAACATTTATTTCACATTTTCAGGAGTCAAGAAGGCCTCGTGAGGATGAGATTCTTGCTTTACGTCTTGGTGCCCTTCTCTGTTCTGGTTTTGATGAGCGCTGAGGAAGGCAGTAGCCCTGATGTCAAAAAATTTGATGTAACTTTTTCAGATTTCTGGCTTGTTCAGTTTTACACTTTTTG
This sequence comes from Heligmosomoides polygyrus polygyrus, assembly GCA_947396885.1. Lineage (NCBI taxonomy): Eukaryota > Metazoa > Nematoda > Chromadorea > Rhabditida > Heligmosomidae > Heligmosomoides > Heligmosomoides polygyrus. The sequence continues at coordinate 15,733,208 of OX377205.1, forward strand.
GATCGATGATAACGAACGCTTCGATTCTGTACTTCTAAAATCATAGATGGAATTGACAAAATTTCCCTTCTGTGATATCTTCTATGGATCTATTCTAGATGTACGGGGCACTGGTAGAAATGCGGAACAAGCGGAAATGATATGACCTCTCTCAGCCAGGAAATTTTGAGAAAAGGTCCTTAGTTCAAGTTGTTGTCTCTCTAAAACAGTTTACTCTAGATCCCTTCTTGGGCGTCTATTTCGACAGCATCACGTGCAATCATGCAATCAACCACTCCGTGACAAGATATCCGATGGGAGATCCGGCTGAGATCTGCTTCTCAACTCGCTGTATGCTCTACCTATCGCTCGTTGTCAACGCGGTCATGGAGGTCTCCATTTGGCAGTGTACCTGCAATCAGATTGGCAGTGTGTAGCCGGCCTTTCTCGTGCTGAAAAGTGGCGAACGCTTTGTCTAGAATCTCTTGTCGATTCTAGCTGAGATTGTTCCTGAGTCTGTATCTGAGTGTATATGAGTGCGTGAACGGAGCTGATTACGTTTATTGCGTTATGTCTAGGTTACAAGAAGTGTCCGATCTATGTATGACACAAATCTGCAGTATGGTGTCCTCTTCCTTTTTCCTTCATAACATAATTCCTACAAAAACTTTCACACGCAACCGGTAAGCACAACTGCGTTTACAATATAACCTCAGGGACAAGCTAGGCTTGCTAAGACAGTTAGGAGAACGTACGGAGGGTATCGCCCTGTTCTAGACTTCCACCCCTCCCCCCCCCCCCCCACAGTATTAGGTGACAAAGCATTTTACTGCAAAAAAAAAATTTCGACTCCTCTTTGACGCGGAAAGCGGAACCTCTCGCAAAGGATGCGGTGGTCCGATCCCGTGTAGAACTTGTTGGCAACGGAGACGTCGGTCAGGCAATACTTGCCATTGACGATGATGTGGTCGATCTCGTTGTGGGGCTGGCCACCGGGGTTCACAGGTCCATCGAAGGGCGGGAGGCTTCTGAAGTCTCCGTGGATGGACTTGGTCGACACGATAAACTCAGACAGCATTCAACCTTGCTCGTTCCACTCCAAACCATGGGTTCCGATGTGAAGTTCTTCCGGCGACCTTCGTGGCCCGATCATGGCGTTGAATGCAACCCATCGACGATAGCAGAATGACTATCATTTAGATAATCACCTTTTCATTTATTAGTGTAATTAAGTGCACCCGTATACGACTAACGATCTACCAAATTCAGATCACTTTCCGTTAGCCTCAATTGGATAGTATCGACGTTGTAAGCTGTCATAGCGATATCTTGCTGCGATAAAAGCTTCTAGCTAGCGCCAGGCGGGACTAGAACCTGCACCTCCTTCTAACCGGGCGGGAATGCTCTACGCCATTACACCACGGCGCCGTTTGATCGAAGATCGAACGCTGATGATCGTTTGATCTACCAAATGTTTCTTTTTCAGAAATGTTGGGACGATGAATATGTCTGCAAAAAGAAATGCCTAAAGAAGCTGGGCCAGGACAAACACAAAAGACTTATCCGTCGCAAATGTTTCCAGCCCTGTTGGAAAGCGTTTCAGGAATGTGACACTTCGAAATGAAAGCAAGATGCGTGTTGTTGAACGAATTGTTTGCTTTTAGAATTGTTTGAAATTTGTTTAAATACACATTTTTAAATGCCGTGGTTTGAAGTACCCTGTTCTTTCAAGCGTTTTCATTCGTCTTTTGTGATCATCGCACCTCTTCTCTCACGACTATTGGGCTGAGGAAGAAGTCCACACAGTTTTTCACAAAAGGATGGTGCTGTACTCATTCTTGTTATGTTTGGTGTTGTTTGAAGACAGTTTCGGAGTGATTGCTCGGTATTAGTAAGGACTGAATGTTTTCGGTAATTTTCAAGTAAGGGCTGCTCGCGCTATTGGTGAAAGACGTTGCTCGCGACCTAGTTTTAGGAGGCAGGCATGACTTCCATATGCAGCCTTTTGCGGGGGATGTTTTCATCTTAAAGAGATTGCATGGTCCATTGTCCAGAATCGGGCGTGAAATAGAGAAAATGGTACAAACGTCAAGTGCTTCGCGATGAGATTCTAGACACAGAAGTCCAAGATGTATGTTTTTAGTTGACGCTTCTAGAAGATACTAAAGAAGTTAAAGGTTTATATGAAAGCTTAGGAGAAGGGAAATTTTCTGACATATGAGAGTCATGGAAAACGCCATGAACTTGCCTGAAATGTTGCATTTTACATTCGATTGATTGTGTTTTGCTTGAATACATGTTGTAATTTCTTCACAAAGTGGCCGTTTCAATTGATTTGTGCTTTTATGCGGTTTAAAACTTGAAAACGCACTTACCCTTACGGAAAATGCAGGTATTATTTGAAAGGTTCTAACATTGCTGGTAGTGAAGCATCTGAAGACGATTAAGATTCATATAAAAGCACACGGTGACGAGATTTCTGCGAGGTGTGAATAGTCAAGATTGCGCCATGCCCCGCCTGAAAACTTGCATTTCGGACTCGATTGATTGTGTATAAGCTGAATTCCTGTAACAATCGTGTTACTACTTGGCCAGATTAATCTTTGTTGTGCTCCTTTTAACGTTTGCCGTTGCCAAGTAGCTGTAATTATGCTATAAACCTTTTCATTCGGCTTGAATGTTTCATCATCAGTCCACAGAATCCGCCTTGGAAAATGGGGCTTCTGCTCAAATTTACACTGTGCAATCAATAAACACACATGCCACGTGTCTTTCAGTGATCGTCAAGTACTAAACATTAAAAGAAGCAGAGCACAGGTTCACCTGACCAAGTATTAACAAGATTGTAACAAGCATTGAGCCCATGCACAATCAATTGAGTCTAGAATGCAAAGTTTCAGGCGGGAGCATGGCGCAATCTTGCATGTTTACACGTCGCAGAAATCTCGATACCCTGTGCTTCCACGTTTGTTTCAAACATCTTCAAAAGCTTCATTAGCAGCAACGTTTCAAACGTTCAAACGTTTTTTCCTTTTAAACGTACCTGTATTTTTTAGAATATTCTGAATTTTTCGTAAGCGTTAGTAGTGTATTTTTAAGTTTTGCACCTTAATGAAAGCACAAATAAATCAAAGCGGCCACTTTATGAACAAATATAGCATGTATTCAGGCGAATACAATCAATCGAGTGTAAAACGCACAATTTCAGACGAATACATGGAGCGTTCCATGGCCCTCATACGTCAAAAAATTTCCATTTTCATATGAGCCCTTAACTTCTTTAGTACCTTTACTGTGAACAAAGTAATCACCCTTCAAACAGTATACATTTTTTGACACGCCCTGTATTAAGGTATCCCACACGGAATGTCGCTTCAGATCAAAAAGTTAAATTCATACTAAATTCATACAAAGCAATTAAAGCTACATCTTAATTAGATAATATATACTCCACATTTATAGACAACTTTGTCCAACGCATACGCAAAGATTGGATCCCGTCTTTAAAGAAATGAGCTTGGCGCGAATCAAGGAAGTTGGGCATCCAAATCCGGATTTCGTCGTAGACGGTGAACTTCTTCCCAGCCAAGGCGTGCTGCATCGAGCGGAATATGTGGTAGTCGGATGGGGCAATGTCAGGGCTGTACGGCGGATGAGGTAAAACGGTTCAAATAAGTTCCTCAATTTTCTGCTCAACGACTTTTGCGGCGTGAGGCCTCGCATTATCATTCAACAACTTGGTAGAGGACGTGTGAACTCGATTCGGATTTAGATTTGGAGCAGGATTTGGAGTAGGATGTGGAGCAGATAAGCTCTACTGCAAGCTTCGGCTCCGATCATCAGCTTCAACAGCAGTCCGTGAATGGTCGCTATCCAGGACAGTCGTCTGTCTCCCATGCTCTTCATCTTCAAGACTTTCATCGCCGGCGGCAAGACGTTGAAACCAACCCTCGCATTGCCTTTCGAAAACGACATCTTCGCCAAATGCAGCTACCAATGAAGGATGAGATTCTGCAGAGGATTTCTTCAATTTGAACTCGTAGAGCAGGCACGCGCGCACAATCGTTTTCAGGTCCATTGTAGTCTAAAGGCTATAATTTTAGGAACCGATGAAGGAATGAGGTGGGAAAAGTAGGAAATGTAAAGGACGAAACCCCGTAAAAAACTAAATCTAAATGAGCTCACAACCTATGCGAATAACTGTGAAAAGAAACCACAATGTATGTGTCATCCCGAGTGGGACAATCTAATAGAAAGCTATGCTATGTCTCTGTTCGATGAAGAAGCTTGCGATGAAGTTGGTTTGCATCTTTTCTATGGCGAACATGCCCTTCTGTTGGGATGGAGAAGAAACAGACACTCAACTGAATAAGAGGATGTATGTACACTACCGGACGTGCCGCTCCGGTCAGCAAGCACAAACGACGCATTTTTGTTCCGAAAAGCGCTATTTTTAACTGCTTCAAAATTCTATACTTTGAAATGAAAGACATAAACATATTTCATACATACAAATTCTAGCAGAGTTTAACAATGCATATAGACCCGGAATGATCAATGGAGTGGACGCGTTCGCTTGAGGGTAAAGTTAGTCTGATAGAAGGAGCTCCATAGGCTCAGAGGAGCACCGCCGACTTATGGTGCCATCTGCCACCATGGTGCGTGAGCAATGCATATAGGCCCGACAGAATCAATCGAATCAATCGAGTGGGAACGGCTTGTAGAGTGAGCTTAACTTGACGAAAACAGTCTACCTAATCCACGAAGAATAGAGCAAACCAATTACTCACATTGCTCACAGAACGCGCCATTGCTGCAGTTAGTTCCATAAACTAGGACATGTCCTTTTAAACACTTCCATAAAGTAGGTCATGCTCTTCTAAACGCAAGGATAAGCTCCTCCCATCAGTCTAGCTACACTCTGCGAGTGGTCGCACCCACTCGATTGATCTCGCCGGGCCTACATGCATTAGGCGCCGTTTATACTCCATCGCAGAGGGACGCGATTCGAACGGCGCCATGCGCCTAATCGCGACGCGCTGTTTCACAAGGCGAAGTGCACTCCGAACAGCCGGCGACGCGATCAGCGATTACGCAGGATGGCATACTTGCACTGGAGCACATATTTCCGGGTCCACATCTGCTTACTCATTCCTAAAGGCATTCATTCCAATTCCTCGATTCTAAAGATCATCGGACGGATACGCCTCTAGCGCTTACGAGCCATGGCTGATCCTAAAGGTCAGTAATGAATCGTGGATACGCCAGAGGATAAGCGTATCGGAAGGGATATGGAGTCAGGACGACTACTAACATCAACAAATAATAACAGCATTAATTAATAAAAAGCAGAACACAACCATGATAGGAACAGTGGAAATAAACACGAGAAATCATCAAAGCTTGAAGAGAAACTCATCTCCTGGCGGGAATTCGGCCAGTTTCCAGGAAATCCGAGCGGGCGGCAAACTGAAATTGAACTGCAGGGGTTAAACGCATGACAAAAACAAAACATATAGTGCTAGTAACAAAGGAATAAACACGAGAAATGATCAAAAACAGAAGAGAAACTCACCCCGTGGCCGAAATCCGGCTCGCCTCCAGGGAATCCGTGCTTAAACGAAACTGAAAAGTTTACGGAAAAAGCACAAAACATGTAAAGGGTGTCGCCGAAGAAAAACAAAGCAAAAATCAAGAGCAGATGCGAGGCAGGACTGCGAAAATCAGCTGATCGGAGCCATACGGCGCCCCAATTCACCGCGATTCATCGCACTCATTTCGAGCGCGACGCGATCCATAGCTGGGCGACGCGATTGGTCGCGGGTTCACGCGAATCATTCCGGACAGCGGGCGTCGACGCCCGGCGACGCGATCAATCAATTTGGCCTCATTGCGTGGCAATCGTGTCTCGCCGCGACGAAGCATAAACGGAGCCTTTTACACAGAACGCACCACGGTGACAGTTAAGGCCTCCGCATACCTTTGCGGCAACGCGACAGCCCTATCTAGGGCATAGTTCAGAGACGAAGAGGCTGCTGCCGAAGCGACACAAGCAAAGCTTGCCGCTGATGAGCCGCCTTGGCAGCGGACGCGTTGACGCCAAAGCGGCAACGGCACTGATGTAAGGTACTATTGTCGCTGCAATCAAGGTCAAGCGTGGGGTTCGATATTTGCCGAAAATTTACGACCCCCTCCCAGAGCGGATCTGGTACGACCCCCATGTGTAGGTCACCGTTTTATTTCCTGTCTGCAATGAATTTTTCAATTTTTTAACGCGATATTTGTACCCTTTAATAGGTTATTCTTTTCAGATGCAGCATCGACTGTGTCAGATTAGTTGAAGGAAGAGTGCTACTGCGTAACTGTTTGATCTAATAAATTGTTATAAAAAAACGCTGGTAAAGGTTTTGTGTATGTCTTTCATTTGTTTACAATTGAAAATAAAGCACTTTTGCGAGCAGTCGTCGAATTTGTCGCAACGAGTTCAAACTTTGCAGACTTTCCGAGCATCTCATGGACACGACACATTTTTCTATCAGAAGGAAAAACATCAGTGAGCAAAAGTTGTGCCATCTTAAAGTTTAAGATATGATTAATACACAATAAAAAAAACTATGCTTCTTTGCAGCGATCTTTGGTATGATGTGACCGTGTGTCAAACTGGAGCTTAAAATTTTATAGGGTACAACTTCACTTTCAGATGCTGTTTCCTGCAGAAGAGAGAAAATTAGTTCCGTGACAAGTCCATCCTCCGGTTTCCATTCCATCATCGATTTGAAGAGCTCTTCCAAAAATCTTGTTGGAAAAGCTATTAATTTTTCTTTGTAATTGACTTCAAATTTTATAGAGTGCAATTTAAGACGTGGATGTCGCTCGTTCAGGCAGAAAACTGTCGTGTCCATGACTTTCTGAAAAAAAAAATCTGAAAAAAAACCTCACATTGATTCAACAAAATCTGCTGGCAGAAAAACTTTATTTTTAACAAGTAGTGCAAGCACCATTTAAAACTCTTTATTATTCATTTTTACAATTTCGGGGAATGAAGGAGAGCTTCGTAGACATTCCTGGAAAAACTACTTATTAAGAATTAAAAACACGGCCTAAAAACCTGAAAAATAAGAGAGAATCCTCTGCCGGCCGGAAGAGTACGACCCTCCAGGCGAAGCCACAATACGACCTCCTTCGATTCCCGAACCTCAAGCTTGACCATGGCTGCAACCGCTTTGCCGCAGACGCAGTTCTGTTCTGAGCTCTAGCTGATCGTGGCGGGGATCTAGAATAAAAACTGACAATGATAATGGTAATGAAACCGCGTTAGCGATGGACTTGGGCGAGGATGAGTGCCGCGTCATGTCGTCGTTTCACTACTACGAGGCAGTTTTGCCTCCTACGCGACAGTTTTTCTGCCTGCATCGTGCCGCGTTGCTGCAAAAATGGGCAGAGGTCTTTAGTTCCGTAAAATAGGCCACTCTTCTAAACAGTTCTAAAAACTTTTACAAAACTTGTAAAAACTAAGCAGTTCTAAAAACAGCTCTTCTAAACGCTTGGATAAGCTCCTTCCATCAGCCTAACTTCACTCTGAGGCCCTAAATGCACTATGTTCAACTGTGCTTGAATTTATGAGCCAGCGATAAAGCTTGAGCTGAAAAATTCGGCACTAGTTAAAGGTTCCGACTCCAGTACGGAGTACGGTAGGTTACGGTAGGTACCGGTGAGTAAGGTAATGGTCACCGATTGCGCCCAAACTCCAGAGTAAAACGAAAAACGGATGTCATATTCGTGATCAGCACCTCAAATAACCCCCTTAGCCGAAGTTTGGGCGAAATCGGCGATCATGACCTTGGCAGCCTTAGTCACCCGTACCTACCGTAACCTACCGTAATCGGCCGTAATTTTGAAAACAGTCTCAGATTCGTGATCAGCACCCCAAATAACCCCCCTAGCCGAAGTTTGGGCGAAATCGGTGACCCTGCCTGGACCACCCATGTTAACGGTATGGGTGGTCTCCGGCCGAATCGTGAAAAACGGATGTCAGATTCGTGATCAGCACCCCAAATAACCCCCCTAGACAAAGTTTCAGCGAAAAAAAATTTCGACCGAAGTCTTGTCGGTGGAGTCGGAACTTTTAACTAGTGCCAAAAATTCAAATATATGCACTCTGTTTCAAAATATGGAATTCTAGAGAAATTGTTAAAAACCAGCGTCTTAGTGGCATAATCTTGAGAATGTGGTGATATTCCAGAACATAGATATAGAGCAGCAGTTTTTTTCTTTAAGGGAAAGGGACAATTGCTTAAATTTCGGAGTTATGTTTAGATATGAATGTATTTCATTTTTATGTCTTTCGGACAACTGTGTCTTCCGTTCCTCTTGTTTCTTACAAGCACCTAAGATGTTAGTCAAAGCTACTCAGCCTGTTCATGCATGCTGACACCGGCCGAATGAATGCCGTAACTGATTGGATTCCGCAAGATAACAGAAGTATACGCCAGCTTGCCTACTAGCGCGATTGTTGTTCCTAAACCTATGATTGTGAGCGAAAGGGCCTCCGCACACTTTTGCGAGAACGCGGCATGCGGCAGGTAGCAAAACTGCCCTGTATGAGGCAAAATTGCCGCCTAGGCGGCACTCATCCTCAGCTTCGCAGCCCACTCCATTGCCAACGCGGTTTCACTATCATTATCACTATCAGTTCCATTCTAGAGCCTGACACGATCAGCTAGAGCACAGACAGAAATTGTTGGCAGTAAAGGAGCTGCAGCGTCAATAATGTTTTGAATCATTGCCGCTTTGGCGGCGCCGCGACTGCCGCCTAGGCGGCGCATCAGCGGCAAAGTTTGCTTCTCTGCACTCTGCTTAAAGATAGGTCTGTCGCGTTGCCACAAAAGAGTGCGGAGGCCTTAAGATTATATATATTCCGAATATATGAAGGAATAAATCATGAATCGAACTCCTTGTAGTACCTTATCAGTATATTCCTTATTTGTTTTTTAGATTTCTGATTTGAAGTGGTTGACTCATCCTACCGGCCAGCCCTTCAAAGGTGGGTGGGTGACTCTTGTAAAACCTCTCCGTTTCCTAGTGTTGGATGTGGCGCACATCTTCTGGTTGAGCAGTTGAATGGGAACAATCGCAGTCAGAGAGGACTTGTGTGGTCAGCGTTCCGATTGGCTGGCACATGTTCATTCGGTGCCGCGTTTGGTTTTAATTGACTGACACGCTCCCATCTATCAATGCTGCCCACATTCGCGACGTGGACCAATAATTCAAAAAATTACCGACTTCCGTCTGCTTCTCCTAATTTCCGCTTCAGAAAGCCTGAAGTCGTCGCAGTCGACCGTCCGTGGACTCGGTACGCGGTGCTGTGTGCGATGATCATCAGTCGGTTCAATCCCAATGAGGGCCACTCCATAATCGCTTGTAAAGCACACCTAATTGAGGAAAAATACACGCAGCATAACATATAAACGAGCTTACCAGATGCCCCCCCCCCCAAGAAATGGCGGGTCCCATCGCTGGTTTATTGGAAAGAATTAGTTGCAAAAACATGAAGAGAGTCCAGCGGCTCCGCACATAATTAACGTTTTCAAATTCCCGCGCACCAAATGTGTGCGTGTCGACTCAGTCAACGTGTGGAAACACATAGAGTGACGCCTGCGGGCAGTACGCATCACCCGACGGCCTTTTTATTTTGTTGCATGTTGTTCGCGTTGTTCGCTTTTCGTCGTCTGTTTCGTAGCGATTTTTCTTAATTTCAGGTTAGGATCGATGATTTCCAGGGGAGGGGGATCAGGGAAGTTCGCCGATGTATGTGTTACATGTGTTTATGGCTAAACTGCCATTTGCAAGCGATTATGGGCCCACCCCCATTGGGATTGAACCCATCAGTCTCTCGTCGGTGATGGCGAGCATCGTCTGCTTCAACTTCACCGTGCTGTGCATGCCACCCACCCACTAGCAGCTCGCCGGCAACAAAGTCTGTCCTTCTTTAGATTATCGTGGTGCAAAACGAGAAGGCAGCTGGGGGAAGGCGGATTTTTCCCGACGATTCGTGAACTTTCAAGAAGAGATCTCTAACTTTAAGTATAGTAGGCGCAAAGCGGCTTGGGGGGGGGGTCACCTTGTACTGAGTGGTTATACGGCTTGGTAGGAACGCTCGTGTATGCCAAATTACATCACAAATGGCTTATCTCAGTTCACCACGGTAGAACACACCAGTGCTGTGTAAAATTTTTAATTTTTTGCAATACAGAATGGACTATAGGGCTGAATTTAATGATGACCCCCCCCCCCTCCGAGCCGCCTAGCGCCATATAGTAGGTCTCTTTGCCTTAAGGCCGCCACAGACTTCTGCGGCGCCGCTCGGCGGCGCCGCTGCCCTATGCTTAACCATAGGGCAGAGACGCGGAGCTCGCCTCCAGCGGCGCCGCCAGCGGCGCCGCAGAAGTCTGTGGCGGCCTTTAGTGTCGACCAGAGAGGTTTTCTGTGTTTCAGCTGGATTAGAAACGTCCTCTAGCATTGAGCGTTGAATTCCCAGGGACAGCAAAGGTTTTCTGAGTTCTCCCGGAGGCCCGCTGAAGGTGAAGTCTTAGTCGTCCGCTGTAGTGGGAGACTGGGGCTGGTAGTACGAACATACAAGTTTTCGCCGCGCGCGCCACGAACCGCCACTGACGCATCTCCCCTAAGTGGGCTGTTATGGGGGAGATGATGAAGCTTCTTGTCATAAAGGGAGACTGAATCTTTTCACAATGGAAGCATGTTATTGTTTATTTCTTCGATTAGGACATCCAATTCCCTCTCGAAATAACGATTTTGTCTGGTTAAGTGCACCGGAGGACCCTCAGATAGGTGAGCAGAGGTAGCAAAAGAAGTTTATGCAGTTACAAGAGCATTAGACTTCGCAACTGTAGCACACACTACGCAGATGTCGCGCTTGCCGCAGCAGTCGCCGCGGCTGCCGCGCGCTTTTGTACATTCAGCTTGCTCCCAGGAGACTGGACACTGGATGTTCCGTAATCTTTTAATATGCACCTCCATCTATACCCTGCATAACTTTTCTTACACACTGATGGCAAATGCGCCATAAAAACCGACCTGAATATGCGGCTCCTCAAAATTACACCGACAACTTAATTGCACTTGATGATTACGATGAAATTGGTTACAGATGTCAAGGCTGTCAAATACAGTGATGCGACTTCTAATTCTCGCTACCGTCGTTTCATTTGTGCTGGGGGCTGGAGATCCGTGGTTTGTGGTTAGTTTTTCACATATTTCGGCACAGCATAGGCTAGATGGATGGAGCGCAGTCCCATGACGATGACTTTGTTAATATATTTTTTATTCCTTTAGCCTTTTTCTTTACATAGTGTAGCAGATCTTGTGCGGTAGCGTTACGAAAGCGCACTAAAAAAATTTATAGGTTATTCATCAAAGGCATATAGTATGCATATCCAGTCGATCTGAGTTCTCGAAAAGACTTGCAAAATTGCCCTTATTCGAGTCATCCAAGAATCCGAGACCCGCAAAATCGGCCTCATCCGATTCATCCAATGATCCGAAGATATTCGATTGGATCCAAAGTATAATATCCCATAGGGAGTGCATCCTTTTCATCATTGCACCCATATTTCATACGAAGGCTTTTTAATCGTAAAGGAAGTTTATCAGAGAACTTGGCTAAAAAATCAGTTGGCAATAGGTAATGAACGTATAAGGAATACATGGCGACCTTTTCAGAAATGTCGGCTGCAAGAATTGGTATGCAGGGAGAAATGTCACAAGCTATTAGGATCCGTGTTTGATATGGATAGACCTAGACGCCTCGAATGCGTGAAACCTTGTTCAGATCAGTTTGACGACTGTTATTCCCATGAATATGACTAAAAGACTGCGAATATTATGATGTTGAATGATTAAGTAAAGACTTAGAATTCAAGATTTTACTCCCACACTTTTAGACAGAATCGAGCCATGGTTGGTAGAGAGGGAAGGCAGAAGGTCAATCCAGAAAGGAGTTCATCGTCTGGCTTCCCTGCCCTACAGAAGCGTCCCGCACTTCTTTGATGAGCCTGTCAGTAAACTTGCTTGTTAACGAGACCACCAACTAGATTGAGTTGTCGTCGTCGGTGTATGTGCCACAGAGTTTTGGATGCTTCGCGAGGCATTATCATACAGCAGAGATGCGTCTTCTCTTTAATGGGGCGGTTGACGTACGTTTTTTTAACGGCAATAATGATGATGACGTGATCGTGCTTAGAAAGTCGAAGGGGCTGGTTGAGCATTGGCATTCCTATGGTATTAATCAGGAAAGGGTTCAACCTCGCATGGAAGTTTGAAAAAAGACCTGCTGTACACCCCCACTGCGATATCCATCTTTCTTGCTATCCCTTGTGGAGTTCGTATCACCGCTTTCGACCCTTCGAGCATGTCCTTTACAGCAGGGATCACGTTCTGGAACAGCGTTCCCTCGTGGGCCTTTCCAGAGCACGGTTTGGGGTAGCCTCTCGTTGGCCTTCTCCAGATCCAGGAATGTCAGGTAGCACAGCTCTCGTTTCTCCCGATATTTGTCCATCACCTGAGAAGCGATGAAGATGACGTCTGTGGTGGACCTCTCGGACATGAGACCCCACTGCTCCTGAGAGCCTCGAGTCTAGCCTTTGTTCGCATACCTTTATCGTGTGTAAGATCAGTTTGATCTCTCGGTAGTTCGAGCACTCGGAAGCTTCCCCATTTCTGCTTGAAGATGAGGACAACGATGATGTTCCTTCTCCAGTCATCCGGCATCTTACTTTCTATTGTGACGTGACTCTGTTGTAGAACAGTGTTAGCCAATTGACTCCATAGTCTCCAAACACCTTCCGTCCTCTCCTCTATTGCCACTCCATCAGGCCCTACTGCCTTTCCCAGCTTTACTATGGCCCTGCAAACCTCTTCCTGCGTCCAGGAAACGGATCCATTCGTTGGTTGTTCATCCTGATCTTCCAGACGAGAGAAATCCTTGTTCAGAAGTTCCTTGAAGCACTCCTTCCATCTTTTTCTGATCTGATATCCGTAGTACCTTTAGGGCGATGGCCAAATTGAGAGTTCTTTCTTCGTCTGGATTTACCAGGCCGACTCGTTTACCTCCATAAACCTTTCAACTCCTCTTCTACCACTCCCCGCGTCTCCGTTCATGTTTCCTGCTATGGAGGGATGGTTGCCTTCTGGTGATACGGACCTTACTCTGGCCTCATCGACCGTAGGTTGGAAGGAATTCTTGTTGTGCTCGGAACATCCGACCTGCGGGCGTACACGAACATGATGGTCCAGTGAACGTTCTTCGTGTCTAGCGACCACGACATGATGCGGTCGTTTATCCTTTAGACAGCAGCTACCGAATGCTTAGAGAATTCCACCACAGCTATCCCGACTCTGTCCCTCATGGTGTCCTCTCCGTTGCAAAGCAGCTTGACTCTTTCTCCTATTTCACTGGTCCTCCTCACTTTTCATCGCGTTTCCTGTAGGAACTTCTACCTTTTTGCGCTCCATCCAGTCAGCCACTTCCATGTGCTTTGCGGTCAGTGCCGCACATTCAGGATCACCAATCGAAGTAAATTCCCCGATAAAGATCGTTGCGTCCTCGGTAGCCCTCGCTGATCACTGAGCTCAGTACTTTTCACCATTACCGCCCGGTAAACCGTTGATGAATCTGGCACACAGGTTTGACGGTCCGTAGGCCGCTCAACATTTCATACACGACATAAACCAAGTGGCTTCTTAAATGGAGGCGGCATTCCGCAATGACCATGTAACATTGCTTTCATAAAGGCAACAGGTAACATCCGAGCATAACATGCTATAGTTGATAAGAGGTCAGCAACAAGATCTGGTAAGCAGTATTCTCTCGTTTTCTCCATTCGAGCACGACGTCCCCAACAGGTGGGCATCCTTTTGCTTCTGCTAGAATAAGTCAGGCACGATTACTGTTGCTCTATTACCGAAGCCACCATTGAAAATTGCCAAACAAGGCATTAACGCTTCTCGAGATCCTGCCCTATTTTCCTTAACCCTTCCGAAGATATGACCTATGGCTTGCCTGAGCCATGTAGTACGTTCTTTATTTCACTAAGGCCTCGTTCAGGAGTAGAGCTATGACCACTAGACGGAAATCGGAATAGATTTTTGAGCGCGAAACTTGGATTGGAGCATGATTTCCCATCGCTCGACACTGAGGTGCACTTATTTCCACTTGATGACCCTCAGCGCACTAAAGTTACTTAGCCGAGGAGTGCGCAGCTGGATTCTGCGCACTTCGAGCCAGGCTAGGGAAAGGGCTCCCGGGCGTGGTCCCCACCGCTCAGTGGGAGTCGACAGGTGGGTTCTGCGCTTTTCGAGCGCTGAAGCGCATAAAGGATAAAGGATAAAGAACGGCGTTACTCAATCCCTTTTGGGATGCGCCAGCGCATTCTACTTCTACGGGATGTCGTGGAAGGCGACATGAGTGCGTATTTGGCCATACAATGACTTGCGGTGGCCAGCCGATGAACAAGTCAGCGCTTCATCCTTCCCAGACACGTCTGGCACCAATTCACCGACCCCGGAGGGACGGAAGGCTTGGTTGGCCTGGGCGGGAAATCCGAACCAGGAACCTGGTATCGGGTGCACGCGGCAGTTGGGCCTCCTCCGACTGCGCTACACGCCCCTGAAGCGCATACCGCAGGAAGAATGGGCAGAAAACGCCAGAAAGTTGTGTAAACGTCAAAGCACTTCAAATCCCAGCCAGTCAGTTGAAATGCAAAAACGCAGTGACACAGGTGAACCGAACCTCCGACCTCCGTCTGACGAAGCAACCCCGCTATCCACTGCGCCATGAGCCACTTGCAGGGGTGCAATGCTTTTGTGCGCATCGATCGAATGTTCACGTGGACGCCGGCGCAATCCGCGTGTGCGGCGCGTCAAAAAAGTTTGCTCCAGCCCCAGTTGCGCGCTCTTATGTCACGCCTCTAGCTGTCTTAGCATTTTCCTTTGTTCAGAAGCCCACTGTCGATGCGACGCGATCCTCTAGTCGCGCCCTTCTGCGAGAGTGATGGTGCTATTAACACCAAGCGTTCGAAACGATAGCGCAGTAGAGGGTCATAAGCAAAATGGAGGAAATGGAGCAAATCGCTCAGCAACGGAAAGCGATATCATCATCGCCTTCGGGATGCTGATAATTGCAAGAGATGTGGTGTTCGCTCCACAACGCGTATGAACACCACGCGAGGGCGCGTTTGGCCGACATAAGAGCTCACCATTAGGCCGGAGGCATACTTCCATCGCCGCGATGCCATCGCGGTGCTCAATTCATGACCATTTCGCCGCACGCGGTCGAGTAGTCAAAGGAAACTTCGCCGCGACCACCGCAACAGTGGCGGTCGGCATGCACGTTGGCTTCTCGCGCTCATCGCGGGCATGGCATACTTTTTCGCGCCGCGCGCGCTGTTTAGCGTTGGTCCTGGACGGATCGCCGTCGCGTTCCTTGCAGGGCGATGGGTGATGCGACGACCACCGAGAAGTTCAAATTCTTTCGCGTCGCTCTGCAGAACTCATCGCGGCGAGGGGAGTATGCACGAGGCCTTACGTGAGTAGCGCCGCCATGCTGCTCTGAACGTCCCCTAATATTGCTTTCTTATGAGCAAAGTACGTCTTTCAAACGCCAATAAGCACATTTTCCACTGATTCTCAAGCTAAAAAATGAGTTATTAGCCAAACTAGAAGATCCTTAAAACAGTTATTTTAGGTACCAAGAAAGTGAAACACCATGAGGTTCCTGGTTGTCCTCGTCATGCTCGTTCCTGTTCTGATTCTGACAACTGCCGAGGATAAGGAGAAAGCAGACGACAAAGTCGACGACCATATCACTTCTGGACAAGCTAATCTCGTTCATGAGAAGCACCCTGGACCAAGTGAAGAATTTAATGTAAATGACATGAGCTTTTGAGTTACGCCGGAGTTTAATTTTGGGTTTTAAAATCCAACTGCCTAATTTTCTTAATTAATAGCCCAGTTCCGATTCGGTCCTAGGGAAAGGGAAGAGATTTGCTCTTCCAGATAACGACGACAGAGCTGAATATGATTTGTTATATAGAAACCACCAGTCAACGATAGCCATTAGATCTAACCACAGGCTGCCGTGGCAATGTGCCAACGCCTGCTACAGTATCCTGCAAACCTACACATCATCCGAGCCTTTATCATTGGAGCTCGTTTCCGTCGCACATAGGATTCCACGACTGGGTTCTTCGAGCGCAGAACCAGGCTAGTGAAGGGACTCCAGAGTGTGTACCATCCAAGCTGCTCGTGTGGAAGCTGCTTTCGTCGCCGAGGGGAGTCCGCAGCAGAAACGCATGCAGCTGGAAAATGCGCAGAAAACGCCTGTGAATTACATAGACATCAAAACACCTCGATTCTCAACCACTCAGTTGAAAAGCAAAAATCCCTCAAAGCAGGAGATTCAAACCCCATACCTCCCTCGCATGAACCAACACCACTATCCATTGCCCCACGACAGTAGCGGGCGTACAAGACATCGATCGAATGCCCTCGTGGACGCCGACGCGATCCGCGATGCAGTAGAAGCGACTACACGCTACATTGTCAGCTTGCACATAAACCCGCGACTCCGTCGGCAGAAAAGGGTTAAGTCTAAGTAAGACCCCAGTCAACCAATAAATATAGAGGCCGAGGGTGAGCAATGGCTACGATTTCCCAAAGGGGAAAAAATCATTGTAAATTGATCGACCAATCTATCCATCTATCTACCACTAATTGAGCTAGACTTCGATGACGTTTGAGTGATCAAACCTACGTGAGATACGCCTCGTCGAACCCCGCGAGGAGATTACGGAATCCTTTCTTCCAGAATGATTCAGCTGTGACTCGAAGAAGTGCTCCACCTCCAGTTCGGTTTGGCCGTTGAAGCACCTTTCCCATAGGTGCTGCTTGAGAGCTCGAAGGAGGTGGTAGTCCGATGGCGCAAGATCGCTGTCTCCGCGACATGGCCTCGCTCAGCTTCTGCAGCAGTGTAGGATAGATGTTATCAAGCTAAAGATGATCAGTCCTTACCTGAAGAATCCTACGGAGTTCTACCTACTCCTAGGTTACAGAACACACTACTCAATATGTATATTTATTAGTATGATACTGTATGGTAAAAGAGGGGAAGAGGGGTGACGTGGCATGAGAGGGCTGGCCTGCCCTCTCACGGGAAGCTGACGGTACCAGACGACCCTCCGGTGTGGGTGGCGTAGCCCGGTGCCGCTATCTTGCAGCAGGGCGTTGGTATCGGTAGAAGAGCGTCGTCGTGAAGAGTACGGATTGGGTGCAACCCGCCAATGTTCGCTGTGGGGGATGTCGGGCTTGAGATTGTGGTTCTCATTAAGGGAGCCGCTGGGCCTTCCGAGTATGGTTAACGAGAAAGACCCAGGATTCGTCACCCGTGACGACATTTTCGAGAAAGTCCTTATTACAAAAAAGAACAAGAAGAGACTGAGCGATAGTCAGTCACGAAGCCTTGTCCGAGTCACGGAATCAGTCAGTCTTCACTGCAATCGTAGAATTTATATGCCCTGAGAAGCAACTTGCCGCGTATGCGAAATATTCTAGAACTTTTGTGCAACAACTTCGTGGCACCAAACCGTTAAGACTTGAAAAATTTTCTATATTTTTGGTGCAAGACTTTTTCACCAACTGAATAGAAGGATAGCAAGGAGGGCGTCCAGGATTGACCAGGAGGACGACTAGGAAGGAATGGAACAACCTGGAGGGGGGACCAGGACGGAGAAGCCAGCAGGAAGAGACCAGTAAGAGAGTCAATAGTGGAAACAAGGAAGTGGGCAAGGAGTTGGGACCAGGAAGGTGGGGCAGTGAAGGAGGGGCGGGGGAAGACCAGACGGACCAGCAATTAGATCTAGTAAGAAGAAAAGAGTGAGGTGGAACCTAGCGTCCGGATTCGGAAGGCGTGTCAACGATATCGGGAAACACAACCTGTTGGACACAGAACGGTTGCGGAGGAGCCATTTGAGGGTTGAAGTACTGCACAGCACAAACCAATGACGTTGCTGGACGGTCCGGAGAGAATGTCTCTGATGAACCCACGGAAGTGGTGAACAGCCTGGTGCCGATATGTAACATCGTTCGATACTGATTAGATATGGATCCTTTCTCATCATGTTAGGCCCAGTCACACTTTCTCATTTGTCCTTGTAACATGCCTACCTCTATCACCCATTTTAAGACAGAAATCGATAATATCGACGGATAGTGTTCATTTGTTGCGAAGCCTGTATGTCGACCGTCACATAGCATGGTGCCTGGCTCTAGTAGGTATCGTGAGCAGAGTTCCGTGAGGGCCTGTTCATACTTCGCGACAAGAGCGACTATGGCGACGGACATAGTGTGGTGTGCGTAAATATTTGCGCACTCCACACTCCGCCCGCGACAAACGTAGTGTAAAATGCGTAATTAATTACGTACACCACACTACATCCGTCGACCCAGTCGCTCCAGTCGCTTCTGTCGCTCTTGTCGCTCTTGTCACTTTTGTCGCTCTTGTCGCAAAGTATGAACAAACCCTAATGTGAAGGTAGACGAATGAGAAATAAACAATTATAGGAGGCCACGGTTTTAGATTCACTAACATACAAAACATTTTACCACTGGAAAAAGCTTTTTCTTCAGATGTCTCTAGCTATGCTCCGTTTCAGAAATGCTGGAAGAAAGAGTTCGAGTGCAAAAGGAAATGTCGCGACACACTGGGAGAGCAGTATCATGTTAGAAGAGAGCGGCGCAAATGCCACGTGCCTTGTTGGAAGATATTCGAAACGTGTTTCCACGCTGTATAGGAAGCAAATGCATGGGACTACAATGGATTGCCTTCAAATAAACGTTGTTGTTTGTTATAACGCTATTCTTTAAGCCTGGAGCAGCTGACAGAGAGGATATACATATTTTGTTAAAAGATGTTTGGACCTATCCCAGTTGGGGAGGCAAATAACTAAAAATTACGCAACCAATTGAATTCAGGTCTACGGGGCAGCTTCTAGAGAACACAATTGGACCCAAAGTAGACAAACAAAACAAATACCCGCGGTTGGTAAGACCTCCCGGCGGACGGGACATATTCAAACACAGCTGACCGCCGCCTGACATTTTATAACCAGAATCCGTCATGGTGAGGGGCACACATAGCTTTACAACTGTGGTGAATTTTTTGTTTTTTGTCGTTTTTTGTGAATTTTTGTGAGCTTGCGCCTTATTTTGTCCTCCAGAACTCGCCCCATGAATTCCAAGTTAATTTGTTGCATTTAGTTATGTGTTTTGGTGTTATGTGCCTCCCCCCCCCCCCCCCGACTAGGATAGATGCGGATGTTTCGTTGCTATCAAAACCCTTTGGTAAGGCAGGACTCGAACCCGCGCAACTTCTGCTTTCCCGCCAGCGATGCTACGACTTACACCACCGGCACTGTTTGATTGCACGAAATATCCGCGGTGCCCGAACTGTGCCAGTGGTGTAAGGCATAGCCGCGCTGACCGGAAAGCAGAAGGTGCGGGTTCGAGCCCCACCTGGCGCGGGGGTTTTCATCGCAATAAAACATCCTGTAGTTACTGTGTACTGTCCATGGTCTCTCTTCGCAAAGCCTTGTCATAATTAAGCTGCTGTCTTCACTTCATTGCCATACGAGGTTGCAAGATGCACCAATACTTATTGAGCGGCCCAAACGGGCTTCGACCGTTCGTAGCCCTTGGAGGCAAGGGCTCAAGGATTCGGATGTTGCTATCTATCCAAACGAAACAAACAAACAATAGGGGCATGGTAGAGCAATCGGGAGAGGTACCGACTGTCGTATGCACGCGATTCCAGGCTCCTGGTTCGGATTTCCCGCCTATGTGAAGTCTTCTGTCCCCAAGGATCGGTGAGTTGGTGACAGGCTCGTCTGGGAAGGATAAAAAACTGGCATGCACATCAGCTGGCCAGCGCAAGTCATTCTATAAGCCAAATATGCATTCAAGCTTCCTCCACGACATCCGGTAGAAGTAGAATGCGTTGTGCATCACAAAACGAATTGTGGGTCACATCTATGTCGCGAAAATGAGTTGCCACTGACCAAGTCGTCAGTCACATATGAACGGTAAGTACCTTTTGACAGAATGGAAGAAGACTCGTCATCGCGATATCATCATCATTTTCATTAGCGTCTGTCCCGCTTGGTGGCGGGGTCCGCTCTTCTGGTGTGGTGACGCCAATTCTCCCGATCAAATGCTTGATCAGGGTGCACACCAGCCATCTCTAAGTCCAAGCGCAACGTATCTAGCCAACGTTGCTTCCGGCGTCCTCTGGGCCGCTTTCCAGGGACCACAAGATTCAGGCCAATCTTACACACGGTGTCGTCGTTAGCGCGAAGGACGTGGCCGTACCATCGAAGGCGAGCTTCGCGCAGCTTCTCGGATATCGGGGCGACACCGAACCTCTGTCGTATGGTGTCGTTACGAACGCGGTCCAAACGCGTAACTCCAGCCGTCCACCGTAGCATCTTCGTCTCCATTACACTGAGGCGGCTTTCAACTTCCTTCGTCACGGGTCAGCACTCAGCAGCGTACGTCGCTAGTGGCCGGACTACTGTTCTATAAACCTTCGATTTGAGGTGCTCCCATCGCAAAGCACCCCAGTCAGCGAGCGCCATTTGGACCAGGCTGCACTCACACGCGCATTCACCTCCATCTTTAAGCTGCCATCGGACGTGACTGTTGACCCAAGATACTTGAAAGATGTCACTCGTGAGAGCTTAGTACCATCGATCTTAATAGATCCGTGCTCATTCACATCCGTCGTCAAGTATTCCGTCTTTTTGACGTTTAGCTTGAGACCGAACAATGCCAAACGATCGCACAACGCCTGTGCCTGTCGCTCGAGTTCGGTTTTGTCTTCACATGCAAGCATGACGTCGTCAGCATACAGCAGCGTCCAAGGTGCCGCCATTTGGAGATCTCGTGAGATTGCATCCATCACGACCACGAAGAGCAGTAGGGATAGCGCAGATCCCTGATGCACCCCTACAGAGATGGGAAACTCCATCGAGGTGCCCGCTGGCGCTCGCACTCGACTCCTTGGGCAAGAGTATAGAATGCGCACCCACTCAATAAGCTCTTCAGGGATACCATGTTGTCGCAACGCGTACCATATAACATCTCGCGGAACGCGGTCGAAGGCCTTCTCCAAGTCCAGGAAGGCAAAATGCACCGGTTTCTGTTTCTCGCGGTGCTTCTCTAGCAGAAGACGAACGGCGTGAATGGCATCAACGGTGCCACAGCCAGATACGAAACCACACTGATTCGTGGAAAGCTGTACGACATCCCGGATACGTCCGTCGACAATTCGCTCAAAGATTTTCAGGGTGTGCGAAAGAAGACGAATTGGACGGTAACTGGCGCAGTCTGCAGGACTGCCCTTCTTCTTCCAAATCGGGATGGTCCTGCTTTGCTGCCAACCCTCAGGCACTTTCTTCTCAGCAACAACCTGATTGAAAAACGCAGTCAGCCAGTCAGCAGGGCACCAGCCCTTCGACTTCCACAGGTCAGCTGGCAGGTCATCGGGACCAGTGGCTTTGCCTGACTTCATCTTCCTCAGGGCTGCTTCAGTTTCGCTCACTGTGATCTTCTGAACGGGACCGTATACAGGTGATGCAAAAGGAACAGCAGGATGTTCAAATTCTACATTCGAGATTTCCTCGAAGTAGTCGTGCCATCGCTTCACAGCCTCTTACGATCCATCATAAGATGACCGCTCTCGTCGTTAATGCCAAAGAACTTCTCAATGTCGGCGACAGCGAGCTTTGGCGAGTCGGTAAATATAACGCTCACCATCGCGCGTTTCCAATTTTTTGCTGACATCAGCGTAGTATGCGGCTTTAGCAGCGGCCACTGCCTTCTTTGCCGCTTTCTTTGCTTCTCGTTAGTTCCGCCAACTATGGACTGTTTTATCACCGATAAACACGTGATAGAGCCGTTTCTTTTCTCGGACTTTCTCTCTGACATCATCAGTCCACAGCCATGCCTGCTTGTCGACCCAATGCCGTCCAGGCTTCGTTGTGCCGAGTTCAAGGCGTGCAGCCCGAGTTATCGCATCGGTAGCGCCCTTCCAGGTTTCGTCGACAGTTGTCACTGTCGGCAACCGAATGCGAGAAATAACTGCCGCTTCCTTCTCTTTCAGTCGCCACCATTTGATTCTAGCCGACCCACATCGCTCGACATGTTTACACCTCGAAGGTGTGATCTTCAGCGAGCAGATCAGTGGACGGTGTTGCGTGGCAACCGTCTCATACGGCACGGTCTTCGCGTCTGTGACAAGGCCTTGGTCGCGACGCCTAACAAGGACATAGTCAATCTGCGTTTTAGCATTTCCGCTATAAAACGAGATGAGGTGGGAGACACGCTTTCGAAATTTGGTGTTCACGATGGTGAGGTGATGTGAGTCTGCATACTCAAGTATACGCTCACCATCGGCGTTGCGCGACCCATATCCAAAACCACCATGACAGTTGTAGCCGTCTTTCGTTGCTCCGACGTGACCATTAAGGTCACCTGCCACAACAACCATATCTTGTGACGGTACTTCCGCTGTCTTCTCATCAAGCAGGGACCAGAACTCGTCCTTGGTTTGCTCGGAACAGCCTGTCTGCGGAGCATACGCAGAAAAGAAGTGGCATCGTCGCTCTTCTACGGCGACAACAATCTTCATCAAGCGGTCATCGAAACGTTCTACGCTTGCAATCGCGTCACGGAAACGCTCGGAGACGATCACACCGACACCACTGGTGGTCCTGGGACCTCCACATAGAACGGCCTTGAAGCCACGTCCTATGTCCCTTGACTTGCTGCAGGACCACCTCGTCTCCTGCACCGCACAGAAATCTATCTTTCTTCGCTCCAGTGCTTCTACCAACTCGCACGAGCGGCCCGTCAACGTACCCACATTCAACGTTGCTACGCGGGTCTTGCCTACGTTACGGGACTTTTGGACTAGCTCAGTTGCCCCCCGATGCCGTCCTCGCATCAGGGACCCTCGCACACTTTTCCTCGCCGGGCTTTGCGAGTGCGCGTCGGCTCCCGCGGACGCCGTAGCATTATCTCGAGAAGTCTGAAACGCCATCACCCATATGATGTGACACAAAATGTTCGTAGGCCGGCCTGTCACTAGGGCCTGTCGCCTGCATTCGAATGTCCGTCTTTGGCTCGGCTTGCAAAAGCAAGCAGTTTCCAGTGGCACCACGTGGTGGAACGGACATCGTCATCGCGATATCAGCGATGAAAAATGTGAAATGGCCTGTTCCCCATGTTGGGTTCGAAGGTTTGGTTTTTCATCTCCTTTCACGTTGAAGTTTATGTTCAGAGGAAAACGTGCCGTAGATGCATCTTCAGAGGGAATCTCCAAATATATTCATGCAGATTCTAGTGAGAATCAGATAGGTCTTCATTCAAAGTATCACTCTTTATGATGCATTAATGAAGACTTTATTGAGCAGAATTTCGCGCATCAAGCAGACAACGTAGAAGCCATCGAATTAAGGACAGCCGGCGGTAGCTCGAGGGAAATTAGTCATCCTAAGCAGACAGCAAAACCCCCAACAAGTAGAGATGTAACCAAATCTGGTCATCTATTACATCTGTTGTATTTCACGTTAGATTTAAATAGATCGTCTTCCAAATCGAAGCGAGCTCCTTCCATAATTAACTAGAGTGACAACGATGGTTCAGTGATCTCTTTATCCTGATCGACCGCAACACATACCGTAGCCAAAAGGCCCTGAGCTCTTCTCGAGGGCCTTAAATACAGCAGAAACATTACAACAAAGGCGTTCCCAAGAATCTTTCCATCAAAGAATGCAACACATACAGAGATAAGCCGAATGAAGGTCGCGATTGATCGCGACACTCCGCCCAGGGCAGAAACAACTCATTTCAGCAGTTAACAACACACACTAAAATTCTACAAATCTACTAGGTACCATGATGGCTGTTGAGACGCTCGGGCGGAGATGGCGTTGATAACGTGGCGAGCGACTCGGCATTCTCGGCATCGACTGTCTCGACTGTCCTCAGCATTCCATCGGTCCATCGGCTCCGAATCGGCACTGGTGGAAGCAGTGAACAAACAGCGGACTGACGGCAGAATCGGAGCAGGGCAGGCTGCTATCTGGCCAACCATCAGCAGGGACGGGCGACTGGATCTCGGACGATAGTGCAGCAGATGGAGGAGAGAATACAAGGGCGATGCCGATGATGACGCGTCGGAGAAGGGGTAGGCGCGACGAAGACGGTAATGGAAGACTAAATGCAACTGAATGCACTGAATGCACTGATTAGCGACGCTATCAGTACATCGTCCAAGACGCGAGAACGCTTAAATTTTTCTTCTTTTGAAGGACGACGATCTCAGAGACGATTTGCTTGGACAGATGAGGACGTTATGATCATTTCCGCAAAAGGTGCAGATGATCCCGCTTCGCTGTGCCTTGGCTGTAGGCACCTGTTGCAGAGCCGAAGGTTTGTTGCCTGGACAGCGCGTGATACGGCATCAGGAAAGCGGTGGCAGCGGCCCGTAGGATGGTTGTCGCGATTATCCTCCACGGTACAGAATACGCAGCTCGAAACGGGTTTCGTCTGTTGTAGAATGACGTTCACTTCTGGTCGACGATGTCGTTCTGGCAAGTCAACGGTGGCGTCGAGTTTGGCGTTAGTGATCACGACGAGAATTTTGAGCTGTTCCTTCAGCTCTTTCACGGCACCGGAGATGGGCTCGATGTCGACGGCAATATCGACTTCATCCATGGGGCTGGAAGCAGGGCAGTGGCCGTAACAAGAAGCAAGGGAGGACTGCATCAAGGCCTTATATAAGCGGTTCCGAATGGATGATCGATCTGGATGTTCTATTCCGTTTATTGAGAAGATTCCGTTTACTTTGAAAGCTACTTTTTTGACAGACGAGTGGAAACGTGTATGCAACATGTGCTTAAGATTTTGCATGCGAATAGTATAAGTGCGAGCGCCAGTTTAAATGCAATTTTGTGCAGTTTTGTAGCGTTCGAAGAGTTGGCATTAATGCTGTGGGTCAGAAAAAATATGTGGCCAAGCATAAGGTAGATGCTGCTCCTGAAGTGGCTAGGGAGGCCATCCAGTGAGTTTTATTGTTCTTATTAGTGGGTTGAAGTCAACCATTTTCCACTCGTGGACCCATTGAGAAGGTTTCCACGGTTTTTAATGTGAATTAACTAGAAAGCAAACAAAGTGAAGGTAAAAGGGTGAGTAAACAAGATATTGTCCGTTTCGACCTTAACCCTTAGACGGACAATAACAATAATAAACTAAATATAAAGTCAGTCCCGGGTCTCCTCAGTAAGGAAGACTGACTTTATAAGAATGTGTAATGGAACTAACCTGTGTTTAGGATATGTTCCCCAAAAAGCATCCGAAGAGTCCATGCACCACAACAGATAAAACCATTATCAACAAGAAATTACAAATTCGTACAACCTGTAAACAACTACCAAGTTGCGCGTCACTGTCAAAGTAACACCAATCACCGCGGAAACTTGACGAAAACGAAGGCGACTGCGAGTACTAAACTGTGAGGCAAACAATGAAAAAAGGCGTAAAGGCACATCATGAGCGTTAACTGGAGCATTGGCCTTAAATCGTCTCATCGAAACTTCCAGAGACTCAACCATTCCTTCCCAAATCAATTGAAATAGGCGAGACAGTGGGCTGTGATGCAAACCCGCGAACAATACGCCCCACACGGCAACAGCCTCCCTGGCGCTTAGTTGCGTCAAGGCTGGAATGGCCAGAGACTCAACCAATCCCTTCAAATCAATCGAAATAGGCGAGACATGGGCTGTGAAGCAAACCCTGGAGCAATATGCCCCACACGGCACAATGTTTCCTTGGCGCCCAGTTGCGTCAAGGCTGGACTGGCCAGAGACCCAACCATTCCCTCCAGATCAATCGAAATAGGCGAGACAGCGGGCTGTGAAGCAAACCCGCGTATAATACGCCCCGCTCGTCACACCGTCTCCACGGCGACTAGTTGCGTTAAGGCAGAAATGGCGTAGTGTGCTGTGCATAAGTTTCGGAACTCCGAAAGAGACAATAGAGGCCACACAAGGCACTAATATAGTTGTGAATTCTGAAGGAGGTACCAGCACATTCTTCTTTGCACAGCTGAGCCTGCTAAATAAAGGCAAGAGTGTGCAATGGGTAAAAGCACTGAATCAAACGCTAGCTACAAAATAAGGCCCCTGGACTGAAGTGCGTGCCTTTAACATACACCGTGTAACAGTCGGGAGACAGAGACTTGTAGTTAGGTATATATAACGTATTGTAGAGTTGTGAAACGGTCACCATTTGGTGAATTTATACCTAGTGTATTTTTAATCTAATTTAAATTTGCCTTTATGCAAATTAAGGTTATATTTGTATATTGTAAATTTGTTTCTATTAATGCATTTAGATAGAGAGTGGTCAAAATCTTTAGGGGTATATCCATTGTCTATTAATGTTGAGTAAAGCATCCTTAACTTAGTTGTAAAGTCTTGTAAGAGACTGCAGGTACGTGCTATTCGTATCATTTCTGTATAAATTGTCGCTTGTTTAGTTCTATCAATGATATATGAACTTGAATTAGGAAGCCTGAGAACCTTAAAATTATAGTCATCAGTTTCATTATACAAGCTTGTAAATATTTTGTCATTATGTACCCATATGTTTAGATCTAGATAACAACATTTTAATTCATTCTTATGTGTTATTTCAGTGATAATGTGTTTTTTAAACCCTCTTCAACATATCAGCAATGACATTATCATGTGCATTATGTATTATCACATCCATATACCTAAATGGTTTAAACAGTATATTATAATTGTAATTATTAATGGAATATTCATATTCGAAATATGACATTGTGAGATCGGCTAATAGAGGACTGAAGTTACCTCCTTGTGGTATTCCTATTTTTCGTTTGAATGTTATACCTGCAAATTGACAAAAACTGTTGTTAAGCAAGAAGTCGACTAAGTAGATTAGATCTTGCTTTGTGTAATATTTAAATTTACTATTTTCACATTTGTCTGTGTAAAATATTTTATCCGTAAAATCATTCACAGCTAAGTATTTTTTGTTAGCGTTATTGTAACATAGTTTGACAACCTCGCTAATGTTACTTATAATGCATTTGTGTGGAATGTTGGCGAGCATATTGGTGAAGTCTGCTGAATAGATCTTGAGTGATTTTTTTGAGAAGACAGAATTTCTTGATGGTCTATGTCTGGCAGGAACGCGAGAGTTCCAGCATACTACAACTTGATGGTGCGGTTATTGCGCTCAACGAAGCAGTTCTGGTTGAGAATGGCTTGCTGAAAGTCTAGAATGTGTGTATTTCGCTTTTCTGTGGAGTCGCACTCAACGGGAAATACGTGATCATCGCAAATGACGTTGATCCACGTGTGGCTTGGAGTGGTGCATTTGGCGACTAGGGAAGCGGCTTCTTGACAGTTGTACCATCCAGTAAGGTTTGTTAGAGTGATGTTACTGCACTGCTGTACAACGTATTCGGCGCTTGCTTTCATGTATTTTGATTGTATTGCTAAGGTTGCTTCTTCCCTTTGAGAGTAGGTGAATATTTTCTCACCTTTATTGACTATCTTGACGAACGGACTAGATTCCGGAAGACGTTTGAAATATCGCTTCTTACGATTGTGTTATGTGGGCAGCTGCACCGTGCAGGTTCCGATTCTGCATCACAGTTGCAGATCATTTTGTTTTTGCAAGTGTGAAAGCTGTTCACAGCGCCTTTTGCTGTTGGGCATTCAACGGGAATTTGGTAGTTCGTCGGTATTATGAGAGCTTCGTGATTTAGTATTGCAAACGTACT
Source organism: Heligmosomoides polygyrus polygyrus (assembly GCA_947396885.1). NCBI lineage: Eukaryota > Metazoa > Nematoda > Chromadorea > Rhabditida > Heligmosomidae > Heligmosomoides > Heligmosomoides polygyrus. Next base: position 15,761,133 of record OX377205.1, read on the forward strand.
TTGCAGAAACGAACACGTTGGTCTTGATATGCTTATTACAGTCAGTGAGATATCGCCAATCTTTTGCGTCACATAAGGCTTAAGAGTCAGCGTTTTGCTCACGCTAGTGCCGTAAAGAGAGAACTCTAGCTTTAAACGTGGTGCTGGTCTCTATTCCATGCATTTAGCAATTTCGTATACTGCGTTATTTCGGGGTACATTAGAGATCCGGTAAAAGGAACATGAAGGTAGCGGCAGGAAGCAGCCACAAAAGCTCCTCCGCAAGATGGTACGCAACCTGTATACCCCGGATACTGTGACACGTTGACAAACTCTTCAATTACTCTATCTGGTTTAATTTCAGCCCAGGCATTGGTTTTACATGACCCCATTTGGGCACATCTCGTTGAGCTGTGCACGACGTAGTCTGTGTCACGCGTGAAGAACAAGGTGCGCTTGGCGCAGTGAAGTTCTTCTGGAAGTCGCTCTACGTGGACAGTTCCTATTGACTTATTTGCGTGAAATATGTTTATGCATTTCATGTTATTGATTTCGACGAATATGAGTTCTCTGTAGAATTCGAAGAAGCATGTGTTCTTTGATGAGCATGTCACTTCTACGCTATGTCTTGCGTATCCGTGTTGGCTGGTTTTTCCTTGCGCGACCAGTAAGAGTATGCAAAGTACTACTGCCGCGGCATGCAGTATGCAGAGTACTACTGCCGATCTACGCAACGGCGATGGTCGGAACGTGGGAGTTAATGTTTACGGGTTCGCCGTGCTGGAAATAAGTGTCAACGGAGGTTGAACTTCTGACGTCTGCGCTAGCGTTTATCGACCTTTCTACTGTGATAGACGATCGTGGTGTCTCGTTCGTTAGCGCGAACTTGACGCATAGCATTGTAGCAGATACAAAGAAGTATAGAGCCACTCCGATCAACATTATGGCTCTGTGGGCCAACAGTGAGGGTTCTCTAGCAGACGTTTTGACAAAATGGTTTGAGAAATATCACATACATTTGGCAAGATGCATTTTACATGCATTTCTTTGGAACCATTTCCGGAAGGATACCTGAGAGTCACTGGTAAAACTTCGTTTCTTGCTGGTACCGGAAGTTGGAAGGTGAGGTTTTGGGAGGCGTTTCGAAACCTTTTGCATACTGTTGTTGTGCACAGTTCAAAGTTGTTTGCTGGAGGATTAACGTGTGTTGACAGGAAATTTCCGGTACAGCGTTTGCTACTGGTAGCGTTAAGACACAACAGTCATAATTATTGTTAGCAAACTCAAATGAGTACACCAAGCATGCGATCCCTGCATGGAACTGAACTCCTTGTCACGTTTTAACGTTTCTTGAATAGCTTCTTTGGTTTTTGTCTTTGCCAAGCAAGGAGGTCTCTTGTTATCTCCTCCATCTTCTTTTGTCTCTTTCCCTTAGCCAGTGTGTGATCTTGCTGATTTGGTAGAGCATAGTTCATCCTCCTTCCTGCATAAGATCTCTAGTGGATAAATTTTGTTTACAGGTCGGTGCCTAAGATGTTTATTGGGCATTAGCAATTTTACAGATCTTACTAGCCCGTCATTGCTTCTTACGTGTTCTACAACTTTACGCAATGTTGCAAATTAGCGTTTCGGTATAGAGGTGGTCTCTTGCTGCTTCTAGCAGACAGAGTTCTAGATTGTATATATGCCCTTGCTGCTACTTTGTTTTCACTCATTTGCATGATGCTATCTATGGTTGCGTCGTCTTTTTCTAGCATCTTTATGAACACCGGCTCGACGATGTCGTGGCGGAATTTGCTCAGAATCGCCTCAGTCCACCTAGCATCTTTCGACGACCGAATATCATGCCCTGCGGAAACCATTTGATTGAGCAAGACGCACACTTTATCAAAGATGAGCTCATTGTTTTCGGCTGTTATGACTGCTTGGGAAGACTTTGAAGCTGCTGAACAATGCGAGAACGATTCGCCGGTTTATTTTCGTACTTCTTTTCGAGCGTGTCGATCATAAAGGCGTAATTCTGAGGAAGTATTTGTATTCCTTTTATTGCTTGGTCGGACTTCCCGCGGAGAGATTCTTCTAGTAGGAGCATTCTTTCAATGACGGTTACCGACCGATTGTTGTGAACTAAAGTTTCATATGCGGCTCAAAATTCGGGGAATTCTTGTTCGTTTCCATAGAATCTGGGTTGGTTTATCTTGGGAGGTGGTATCGTTCCCGACAGCGACTGTTCTGTTTCGCTGTGAGAGGCTTCAGCAGTGGGATTCCCTGTAGTGTATAGTGTCTTCTGCATCTTACGTGCGAGCCTCTTTTCATTACTACCGAATTCAGTCAGTCTTGTGGGAAGCATCATGAGTAGGCTACGGCTTGGCTAATTACTCATTAGTATTACGGCTTGGGTCATTACTTCGGTAAATTTGATCTCATCTTCAAGTTTTTCAATTCCTTGAAGGATACTTTTCTTTTCATCTTTATTTTTAGTGTTGTCGTACTCGTTTTTCATTTTGTCGATGAGCTCTTGCAGATCACTTTTGGCTGATTCGATCTGCGCAATGCTGCCTTTGATGAGTTCGATTGAGTGAAGCGTTTTCCCGTATTGCGCTCATCATCATCATCAGCGAATTTTGCCTGTGATGCATATTAATGGAAATTAGACAGCAACGACTTGAGGTAAAGACGCTATGCAGTACTGGTTTTCCGTATATGATGGATTCCATCTTTCTTTCGATGGGGACTCAGCGGGCCACTTGGAATCAGATTTTCTGATTCACTGGTTCACGATGCAGATTCACTGGTTCACGAACCAGATTTTCAAGATGACAGCTTCGCCCGATGCACAAAACTGTCAACGATGGTTTAGTGATCTCTTTATCCCGATCGATCGTAATACATACCGTAGCCAAAAGGCACCGAGCTCTTCTCGAGGGGCTTTAAATACAGCAGAAACATTACAACAAGGCGCTCCAAAGAATCTTTCCATCAAAGAATGCAACACATAAGAGATAAGTCGAACGAAGGTTGCGATTGATCGCGACATAGAGACCGTCGGAAGCTCGGCTTAGCTTTTTTATCTTTTTTTTAGCTTAGCTGCTCAAACGAGCGTAATAACTTTATAAAAATTTTATTTTTGAGAAAAATAGAAAACTAAATTTAGTTTTAAGGCGCAACAATGCAGCAATGACTTAGGTCGTAAGTAGATAAGATCGTTACATGCACTCAAAAAAATTGCCGCAACTTTTATTTGATTGATAGTATAAGTGCTGCTGACATTAAGTGTCAGAGTGAGGATATATGTGTTTTTACGATGGTTTTTGTTGTATAGCTTACAGGTGCGAAACTCCACGAACAGAAAATCTTTCCGTCGATTAAAAATCGCGACGTCATGGACGAGTGCATGGCATAATCCCTCCTTTAGGCACTAAAAATGGCTGTCTTCCTGCTATTCAAAACAATCTTTTAACATTGTTTTTGCTCACAACATTTTTCGTTAATTTTTCATTGCGTTCACGAATGGGTAGGTGAATTAAGACTTCAAAGAAACTCATACTAAAGTTTCCTTTGAGCAAAATATTATTCTAACCTTTTTAGAAAGTCCCTAGTTTAATGCGTAAGAAACACGTTTTGATTTGCGAGATGTTGCGTTTGATCTCAGAAGCGTTAGGCTTGTTTAGAAAAGTGTCCGATTCGACGTGAAAATTGTACACATTCCTTTCCTAGGCTGCGAATTACAATTGGACCCAATCTGGGTATGTCTGTCAAATTGGATGCGGTATCGGAACGGCATTTCAGTATCCACTGTAGTATGTCTCTTTAAATGCTAGCCATGATACCGGGTTTTCTAAAGGACACGTTTTTACCATTGATATATAAATGATAACGATAAATGATAGAGACCTGAAGAAAAGTGAGCCTGGTTGTTCCAGGTTTCCACCTCGACATCGGTGAGTGGATCTTCCTGTGTTTACACTACATCGGTTGGTGAGTCTGGTAGACCTGTGGTTGTTGTAAAACTGGATATACTGTAGTCGGAGAGGGTACCCCTAGAAGAGCGAAACAAACATGGGTGCAATCCTAGTTGGTGGTGGCCGTTCCTAAAGCCTGTGTTACACCATCTCTCACCCCGAGCGATGCCTAATGATATGTCCCTGTATCGATTCGTCGCGTCGCGTGATCGATATGGGAGCTTATCATTAGGCCTATGGTATACTCCCGTCCGCTGCCGCGACGCGGGAGTGCACAGCGACGCGATGGCTCGCGATGCGCGTCGCGAGCCGTCGCCGTCGCTGAGGCTGACATAGTTCACGCAGTTCTGCAGACGGAGACTTTTGCAGAATTTTGGCGAATCAGCTGACTCAGTGCATTTTTTTTTCGGATTCCTTGTTTTCTCAGCATTTTCGTTCGTGGTTTCGGGTTTTTTCTCGTTTTATCGCCTTCTGATCCGTATGCCGTCGTATGGTTGTTGCTTTCAATGGTATTTCGTGGATGTCGTGTTTTACAAGGGGGGTTTCCGCCATGCCTGTGTCGATTCATGCATTTCTTTCGTTCCTCACGCTATCCACAGGCACGGAAACCCACGTTTCTGTGCTCGACACGACACGAGAGGCTTCTCGTGACGTGTCCAGCACGGAAACGTCCCAGCTGTGGCCCAATTTTTCTGCCGTTCATTTGGCACATTCCTGTGCCGGACATGTCAGCAGAGCCTCCCTGTGACTTGTCCGGCACAGAAATGTGGACTTCTGTGCCGTCGAGGAGGTTCACAGGCGAAAAAAATGCAAGAATCGGCACAAAAGAGGGAGAAAACGGCCTAGAAAATCATCTCATCCGAAAAGCTGCCGTTCATTTGGCACATTCCTGTGCCGGACATGTCAGCAGAGCCTCCCTGTGACTTGTCCGGCACAGAAATGTGGACTTCTGTGCCGTCGAGGAGGTTCACAGGCGAAAAAAATGCAAGAATCGGCACAAAAGAGGGAGAAAACGGCCTAGAAAATCATCTCATCCGAAAAGCTGCCGTTCATTTGGCACAGAAAAAACCCAAAATGACTCTACCCACGACGAAATTTCTACGAGAAGAACAACAGAGACATCACATGACCACCCAACATCACCAGACGTGTGTTGAAATTGCTGTGGTATGGTCACGAAACAAGGAAGTGTCGAAATAAGTGAGGGGAAGTGCATAGAATAGGGCATGACAAGCGCTCCCCCCTCCGCGACCATCTCAGCCCGTCGCACGGGATTATGTTTCACTCCCGCGACGCGGAGGTATAACACCCCTCTGCGACGCATCGCGGGAGCGATGGCGCGCCAACTGACAACCGCGCCCCACTGCGCCGTCCACCACTGCAGCGAAGGCGCGCCGTTGACAGTTGCCCCGCGCCCATCGCTGGAGCGACGCGGGAGTATACCATAGGCCTTAGGCTTCGCTTTTTCTGGGAGTTGCTAAAACCTCTAGAATAAGATCGGAATAGACGCAGGCGTATGAGAGCGCAAATGGTGTAGGGGAACACTTGCTCGACGCGAATGCACACGTGAGCTGCGTCAGCGCCGACGTTGGCATTCGATCGATGCGCATTGGTCTCTTGTGTGCCCGCGGTGGCGTGGCTGCCAGACGGGTCGTGGCGCAGTGGGTAGAGGGGCGGGTTCAAGCTTGGAGGTCGGAGGTTCGGTTCCTAATCATAGTGGCGTTTTTGCATTTTATTCAACTGGCTGGATGAGGTCCAGTGGTTTTAACGTCTACACAATTTTCAGGCGTTTTCTGCCCATTTTCTCGAAGAGCACAGAATCCAGCTGTGGACTCCCCCTGAGCGACGAAAGCAGTTTCCATCCGTGGCGCCCGACGCAAAAAAAAATTTATTCCGATCTGATTAGCGGCCATAGCTCCACTCGCTTTTTCTTTCTTTCTTTCTTTCTTTTTTTCGCGATTTCCCGACGTAGGCACACAAAAATGGGAAACAATATAAAGAAATAGGGAAACTACACCAACCCAGTTGCTCGGACTCATTTCTCGAGTTCCTACATGGGAGGAGCGCCTAAAGAGAACCATTCTTTTCACAAAGGGCTCTTCTCTTACTAGATTTACATCCAGATGCCGGATTCCCTAACGACTTACATAACTCAGAGAATAGAAAAGTAATAGAAGAGAATAGAAGACAGAGAATTCACAGCGGAAAACTCAGATAACGCGGCGTGTCGCTCACAATATCGCTTGATAAGCCGCGCTATCAGAGATTTCGGCTGTAACTTTCTCTGTTAAATTTCTGTAACTCGCTGATGAATCCGGTCCAGAGTGGACCACCTTCTAGCAAATAAAACAGATAACGTAAGTGGAATAAATAAAAAGCTAGACCGAGACACCGCCAACCAATCAACGTTTTTGAAACGATAGCGTATCTGTGAAACAGACAAGAGAATGCACATAACATCCTAACCAGTTGCAAAGGTCCCAGCCTAGCTCGCAAATGTTGCATATTCTCATGTGTCCTGTGTTGCTTATTTTGATTTCCTTAATGCAGTTGTTTTCTGTTGAATAAGCGAGTTCAATATATTTCAACATTGAACTCACTCAGCTCTCATGAAATTGTTTAAGAATGCCCACCACCAACTAGGATTGCACCCAAACTTGAACAGTGTGAACTGTCCCAGCCAAGAAGTCAATTTCGCTACCTAGTGAAGTGCCTCCTCACTAGGACAGGTTCCTGAGACATAATTTCTATTCGACAGCCAAATAGTTCATCTTAAAGACTAACAGCTATAAAACTGCACGATATGGCGCTGGCGTGTTAGGGAGGGGGAGGCACTCCCTCTTAGGGGTGATTTTCTTCGATGATTCGCTCAAGGTGGATAGGATGCTGCGCTTTCCTCGGTGCAGTCCACTCCAGTCCCAAAATTTCGTTTAATATAAAACTACAATAAGGCAAATAAGGAATAAAAATTGGCGTCACAACTGTGCGCCCCCTAGTACGAATTGCGCCCACGATTTTAGCATCTATTCCTTCAGCAATACACCACTATTTCAAGCCACAAAAGAGAAATTTCATTGAAAACTTGAACCTGTTGTGAAGCACAAAATGAAGAGGTAGGTTTGGCCACTTGCCAGAAAAACGATAAAGTTCAAAAAATTACAGAAAACGGCGAGAAATCACTTAGGAAGATAATAGAAAGTGTTTTACAGTTATCAGAGCTATCGGATTGCCACATGGTTAATAATTCTTGTGTTAACACTTTCGCTTGTCGACTCCAATTATGAATCCGACATATATGATCTAGAGGATGAAATGACGGTGAGTATTGTTCAATACGTGCACCTGCATTACCATTCTGTAATCGTCCTAGTCGTAGTACGGTTTTGAGAGGTGTGAAATTTCAGCGAAAAAAGCACACAGTTGGTGTCGCAAAAATATAAATAGTTCAATAACACTAACCTCTCTGCCGAAGAAGTCAACGCGAACTAACAAAATTGAAATAAAGAGCGTAACCTTTACGAGAACACAAAGAGGTCGCAAAGCATAAAAGCAGATCTCTAGGTAATGGCGAAGAGGAATATCGAACATTCCTTAGGTATCCACATGCTCACATGCTAGGAGCTTCTGCTAGAGCCCCAGGATCTTGCCATCACATCTATCGGCAAGAATACCAGCACCACCTGTTCGATGCAGCGATTGAATAACACCGTTCGGCCAGGACGTAGTTTTGTAAACTTACGGTAGCAGAATATTCCCGCATTCCTCCATCTCTGCAAGCGCTTTGGAGCTCTCAACGCTATAGGAACCATTATGGCCATCCGCGGCCCTTCGTCCAGTCCCTCTTTTCTCTTCTCGACGACGGATCTCCGAGACCGCCTTGACATCGACACTTCGTCTAGGAACAGCTTCAAATCTTGAGAAGTCGCTCTCGTAGTCGACTCTTAAACAGCAATCCGTTTTTGTCAGTACGCTAACCATTCGTTGGATTACCCCATAAGTTGAGTGAGTCCTTGAAGCAAGCATGAGCATGAGTTGAGTCCTTGAGAGCATGAGTTGAGTCCTTGAAGCAAGCACAAAACAAAGCCGGATGGAGACCAGTACGCGGTTGGGTGGTCAAAAGGGCACGTTATCAAAGATTTATTAAAACAAAACAACTGAGCGAAATGGCGACACAAAGAAGGTCGGCAGTCAAAATTAAAGAGAACGCGACAAATGAAGCGTCAGGTCTGAAACGCGCAGAAGGGGTGGGCTCGGACAGGTGAGGGAGCTCGATCCTTTCGTTGGTCGTCTACGCGCCCGGCAACTCCAGGAATGCCTCTCGAAAAACCCTCTAAGGGTGGATCGACTTGTCCTTCCCACCATCCTGCAAACACACCACGTCCTCTCCCGAGATCCAACGCTTGTACCGTACACCCGCCACCTCAATCCTATTTTAACACATACTAATATTCATACAAATGTGCTTAGAAGATGCTGGGCATATTATAAGCAAGCAAATATGTTCAACTCGTTCATAAGCATATTCATACTATAAAATTTCAACCAGTCTGTCCATTTATTCGAGCAGGTGAATCATTTTGAAGGAAAGGTAAATTCAATTTTCCTATTGCAAAAAAATATTCCAGTTTTCTTGGAAGGTCTCAAACTTAATCTGGAAGGCGTTCGTTTTGATTCGAAGGATGTGCAGTTTGATTTCGAGAGCGTCCAGTTTAGTTTGAAACTTTCTAATTTGATGCGAAAATTATATGCACCAAGAAAACACATCAGCATGCGTAGGAGACTACACTGGCTCTTTAGTGGGTTTCGCTCTTTTCCATTTTAGTTTGTTCCAGCAAAAAAATTTAATTGTTAGATAAGATGCTTGTATTGCTATTAACGCAACCATATAAAGACTACATAGAGTTATCAAATTCATCAGTCTAATGATTACTCATATCTCCACGCATTAAAAGACATTAGGCGAAATTAGAAACTTGAACTTTATGAAATTTATATGCTTTTTTACAGAAATGCTATGAGGAAGAAGTAGCATGCAAAGAGAGGTGTTATATCCGGCTAGGAGAGGATTCTGAGGAGGAAAAGCGCGAGCGTGAATGTGATGATCCCTGCATCTCCCTTTTTGAGAGTTGTTCTGGAAGATAATCAGGCGATTTGTTATTTTGTTGTTTTCAAATAAAGTTTCAAATGAGTTATTCAAACTGTTATGCATCCATATCGCTAATTCGCTTGCACATATATTTTCACCCAAAGCACAGAGAAGAGTCAACAGCAAGCGAATTTAGAAACAAAACAAATCTAAAATCTCATATGTACCATTTGCGAGGGCCACAAATAGATCGCTACTAGCCTACAGAAGTTCATCTCACTGCTAGCGCAAAACGATTACCCTTGAGACTGTCTATGCATTCGTTTAACAAACTTCCGTCCTCTATGGTGTTTTTCTGATTGTTTTATGTTCAACTTATTCTTTGATACTAGGCCATCCGCACAGATTTGCGGCAACGCGACAGCCCTGTGGTCCGCAACAGATTTTGCAGCACATAACTGCAATCTATTCCTCTCCTAACAACCTAACATCTCACCACAATGGGGGCGTGGGTGGGACACGGCGAATTTCTTCCCCTTGTCAAGCACTGTTTTATGCGTGATATCATCTTACATTTGAAATAATCATTAATAGTTGAATGAGTGATGGTTCCCATTTCATTGCACTGTAGGAGTCCCTCGTTGAGGAGTATGATACACGCCTCGCTAATGCTAGCGAGGCAGCATGCCTCAAACTTGTTGTTTAAAAAAAACTGTTGCAGGCCTATCTCTAATAAAAGGGCAGAGAGAGAGATACTGACTTCATTCATAAATGAATGTGTGATTTTGCGGCGCAGCGCTGTTTGCCCGCCCTTAAGAAAATTATGAACCAGCGGCAGCTGCGCCATTGAAATGCTGCTCTGCCAATAATGATTCATATCATTACTACAGGGCGCGTGTAGCGCAGTCGGAGGAGGCGCGACTGTCGCGTGCACCCGATACCAGGTTCCTGGTTCGGATTTCCCGCCCAGGCCAACCAAGCCTTCCATCCCTCCGGGGTCGGTGAATTGGTACCAGACTTGTCTGGGAAGGATAAAGCGCTGACTTGTTCATCGGCTGGCCACCGCAAGTCATTGTATGGCCAAATACGCATTCAAGTCGCCTCCACGACATCCCGTAGAAGTAGAATGCGCTGGCGCATCCCAAAAGGGATTGAGTAACGCCATCCTTTATCCTTTATCCTTTATCATTACTACTGCAGTCGTCGCTTTTCCACCCGTAGCATTCTACTCCAGCCGGAAATGGTAAACTTAGGTTGAGTTGGAGTGAGTAGTGGAGGTAGTATCAGATTGGAAGAGTGTTCCACTTCGCCTCTTTGCCCCATTACTGACTACCGTCCTCTAGAATGGAGTGCGAAGGAGTGGGGCGGCGAAAGTGGGGAGGAATGCCGCGCGCCACGCCCTCACTTCGAAGCTCCTCCCGAGTTTTGCCGCCTACCGTATTGCCGCAAGGGTGTGCAGGGGTCTTAACACTTCACAGTAGCTATGTTGCCTATTGTAATGCCTATAGTGTCGATAATTTCTAGATTTTCAAAGACGCACCCTCTATTCCTGGACGAAGTTTTTTCTACTACATTCCTCTTTATTAACCACGTGATAAATCAAATACCTCGCACTTGAACGTTGTATTCAGCTTATGAAATCCAATTAAAAGCTTCTGCACAACCTACATAAACCCAAGTAAGGCTTCATAGTTGCAACCCACTAATTGATCTGGTCGAATCTTGCGCCTACTGCTACCAGTATTGGACCCACTCTGTAGCATAGACGGGTATCGGCACTTTCTATAGATGAAATTATTGTTACAATTTTAAACTTTTTAAGCAAAACTGGTAGTGCGTTGTACTCCTTTACTGGATAACTCTAACCACATTGTTGCAGGCGGATAATATTAGGTTGGCAACTAAGTTCGTGGACTCATTCGTAGTCACTTCTTCTAGCACAGATTATCAGGCTATTTGTGCATTAATTCGTTGCTCTTTCAATTGTTTAAAACCATTTTGTCTGTACTTTCCGAAACTACTTTTGTTGTTTTGCCATTCCGATTTAGTGGGAAGTTCTTCAGTCTGAAATGAAATGACACAGAGTCACTATTCAGGAATGCCTTCTTCATCAGTACTAGCTCGGCCATTCTGCGACTGAAAAACTACACAGCATATGTGCAGCTGTAGAACATAAAGTTGTCCAACGACTGACAGTGTTCAAATGATTCAAGAGGTTTCCTGAGGTCAACGTTGAAACAACGTTGAAGACAAGCGACGCACCGGACAGCTATTGCCCTTGATCGTCCAGCTGTAGCTAGCGTCATCGAAAGAGATCGGAGCTTGACAACGCGTATGTTGGCACTCGACTTTAGGTGCTCACTTACCTCTATTAGGAAGATTCTACACGGCGTAGGCTTTTTTGTAGGGCTAGGTAAATTGGTGCCTCACAACCTGACCCTATCGTGGAGGAAGGAGCATGTAGGTCCTGCGAAAGAAATGTCGGATCAACACAAGCAGGAACCGTTTCTCCACCATGTGATAAAAAGTGGATTCCACTGGATAATCGTCAGCGTTCTAGCCACTGGCTTAGAGCAAAACAGAAGCCACTGCTCACGCCTAAGCGTGACCCTTACCAGAGGAAGATGATGCTCTATGTTTGGTGGTGGAGCGGTTCCAGCATTGATGCCGGAGACTGCTCTACTCAGCTTAACCGAGTGCAGGCTGGACTCCTCCAGAATAGGTCCCGACAGTTCTTCAGGAGTGGCATTATCCTTCAGCAGGACACGTCCAGACCACACATCGCGAACCGAACTTTCAAAAAATCGAAGGCCCTGGCTGCGGGCGTCCAACGTATCCACCTTACAGCCGAAACTGTGCGCCGAGTGACCACCACCTTTTTCGTTCGCTGTTGCATTCCTTGGCCGGAATTGACCAGTTCAAAATGCACCTCCAAGGATTTTTCGCTTCAAAACCACAGGAATTCTACAGCCGTGGGAAAGACCAGCTAACTGATAAATGGGAAGCAGTTCTGCGTTCCAAGGGATCCTACTTTGATTAAAGATTGTCATTTGTTATTTGTTAATTAATACTTTGATGAAGATCCTTGAGAGTCCACGAACTTAGTTGCCAACCTAATAATTTCATCATCTAACAGAGGTGCATGATTTGTCGTTAAGGTTACCCCGCGGAGCTGCTCTCCCTATTTTTCTTTTCCACAATAAGGGGTAACTTCGCCCGCATAACAAAAGAATACGAGCTTGTACGGTGTAGTATTCAAACATGCCGAGATACCCCGGCTCGCGAGCTTTCCAAATTGCGTCTAAATAAAATTCACAGAAACCTGTATTCCAGGAACACGGCAGACCAAAATGAAAGGTCTCCACAACTTTTTCGGCAAGATGATGTTCGGCAATGCCGCGATAGTGAACTCGTTGTTCCCACGAAACAACATCTGTTGCCTTTGCTGTCACACCTGCTGTTGCAAAAACACAGTTTTGTCGTAAAATCACGCTATAACAGACATAGTGAGTCGAGGAGGTGATTACATCCGCCTGTTTGAGTCGTCAAACTTTTCATTCATGGACCCCATCTAATGCCGTAAGGTGAGCTTACATAACATTCGTTAAGGACTCTCCTGGGTGTAGAGATTTTACGTAATACGAGTTGGATAAAGGATAAAGGACGGCGTTACTCAATCCCTTAAGGATAAAGTGCTGACTTGTTCATCGGCTGGCCATCGGCTGGCTATTTGGCCATACAATGACTTGCGGTGGCCAGCCGATGATTAAGTCAGCACTTTATCCTTCCTAGACATGTCTGGTACCAATTCACCGACCCCGGAAGGATGGAAGACTTGGTTGGTCTGAGCGGAAAATCCGAACAAGGAACCTGGTATCGGATGCATGCGACCGCCAGCGCCTCCTCCGACTGCGCTACACGCGCCCATACGAGCTGTATGGGGTGGAATTCCGAGATTTCAAGCTGAAGTGCGATAGAATGCATCCCAGGTTGACGAATCATGAACAAATCAACGTAAGAAATCGAACTAAAAAAGCCAGAAACACCTCACCCGCTTCTGAAGGTAGGGTAACCAGAGCTGGCTCGTCCCTTCGCACACGAACACCGCGACGCATTTCCGGAAAACTCGCCCACTGCGACATTGCCTTGGCACACGAAATCTGCTTTGCTTGTAGTCCGGTCTACTATGCGTTCTGAAGAACGGAGTAACCGCGAAGTCGTAACACATCAGGTCAAGCGGTTATTTCCATTGTGAACGTTGGCTGGCGTCATTGGAACGTTCTCCGCCGAATGTTCTTGGCACTGTTTTGCTTTTTGTTTTTTTTTGTCTGCTTTACCTAGGAGCGGGTGTAGGAAGTAAAAGACTACCAAAATGTGTTCTTTGTATTACTGTTCTGTATTCTTTTCTAATAATATAATCGTACTTTAACCTTGCAGGGGTGAGAGGATGGGAAGGTGAGTGCCGAGTGCCTTTTAATTTGTTTTTTTTTGTCTAGTTAAAGTTCGAGTTTAATTTTGTTAAAGGATGGTGTCGTGATCCCACGATTAAAGTGGGCTACTACTCAACATGTGCATGGTCCAGGCACGAGTACAGTGCCATCGTTACAGGCCGCGTACCCGTATCGGTCGATGAATTTGGGACCTGACATGGTGCAACCCTAAGGGGGCACTCTATTCCAGTATTTAAACATATGTGGCATGCAAGTGACACTCTAATATGCTTACCTTATACAGTGTTGTCCTTAAAATACCGATATCGGTCGCCCAAGCTCAATTCCTAATCGAGGCAGGTGCAAGGAAAACACGATAAATTGAAAACGAAACCTGCAACAATTTTGATATATGTTTATGAAACCGAGAAAATCCGTTAAAAACGTTATCACCTTATTCAACTAACTGATACGTTTCCGTTTTTCTTACTAAAGAAGTAGTTTTGAATCTCACCCGTGCTGTCACTTCCACAATGCTTCCGTGAAATTGTCGTCCCAAAGTGTCCCATTAGTCCATTTTTCATTCTTATCGCTCTCTTTATATGAGACCATGTATTCTCAATCAATTGAGTGCGAACACCACTAGTCGGTTCCACGAAGTTTTGTTGATGTCGTATTATGAGTGAAACCAAGTTTTCTAAATTTCGAATAACCTTTCCAGGAGTCGGAATAGATGAAAGTGCCGGAAAGTACGTTTCTTATAATTCCATCCAATGTAGCACTACCACGGAGGTGTAATTTCTATGACTTCTTTGGACGTACTATCTATACCTCCAACTAACCGACTGTCGCAAACGTTCCTTCCTCTGTTGGGATCTATCCTAGTCGAGGGGGTCATCAGAATTGAAAATGATGTAACAAATTGAAATGAGACATACCAAGCGGCTCCTAAAAAACACCATAGACCTCAACGAAAACAAAAAACGAACGGCCAAGCAAACGAAATCGCCGCAGTTTTACAACCGTCTCGACGGGCAAAGAGCGACGCACTGGAGGCATGCCGCATGCTGACCGCCGCCTGACATGTTAGAAGCAAGATCTAACATGGTGAGGATGACGCATAAAGTCGCATGCCGTGTACTGATCGCCGCCAGACATGTTATAACCAGGATCTAACATGGTGAGGAGGGCACATATCTTTGCCTGCTTACAACCGCGGCGAAAACAGATGTAATGATTTCGTTTTTTGTCGTGAATTTTTTTTAGTTAAGATTTTTTTAGTTTTTTTAGTTCGTGGAGCCGCTCGGTAAGCCTCAAGTCATTTTGTTACATAATTTTTAAATCTGTGTACCACTCCCGAATAGGATAGATCCCTCCGTTGTATTTCCTTCTCAATGTCTTGAATGTCTTATCGATTTGGACCACTCTGTTTGGTCCGCCTATTTTTTTTTTGGGGGGGGGGGGGAGTCCTATTGTCGAGGTATGATCCAACTTTGATATCCCTGAGCCACTGATCCCTTTCTGTCATCATGTTCCTGCTGACCCCATAATAGCGAGCTTCTTCTTCTAGTTTGCCGAGGCTTCCACGAACATCACTGATGCCAGAAAAATAGATTTTATGGAGCCGTTTAGACATTCGTGGAAAGTGTCCTTCACGTAGCCGAATTTATATGAAACCTCACGCTTTCAACATTATCTTGGAAAGCACTCAAATTTCAAGCGAACAGTGTGACCAACTCGTCCAGTTTGACGCGTTAGTGAACGTGGACCTCTTTGTCCCCTTTGTCTGCGAGGTAGAGATCGAACTCTTCACATAACATACGGTATGCTTCCCCAGCTAGGAATAAGGGCGAAGATCTTCAGTGGTTCAATACTGCGATCGGTCATCTAAAATATATTATTCCTTTTTTTATTTGTTATATTCTCTCCGACACGTGTTCAGTTCAATTTAATTTTTTCTAATTTTCTTCCCACTTTTAAGATTGTCTCCGATTGCTCTTCTCGACTTCGTCAATCTCCTCCCCCTCCCCTTCATCCTCCCCTACATTTCAGATTCTCTTTCCTCTCCTCCCTCCCCTCCCCAGACATAAAAATCACCAGAAATAGAAATACAGAAGATACAGAAGAATAAACGAACGAGACGCACCACATGCAGGAATAGAAAATAGACCGTATGTAGAGCCCGCAGGCGTCCATCTACGTATCGCCCACGGTGAATCTGTTGACGCGCACGCCCGCGTTACGGTACCGCGCGAATTCAAACGAAGATTCGCCGCCAGAGGACGCCTATCCCGCCGGAGGTCGTCGGAGGCTTGGCATGCCTTTATGTCTAAACTTTTTCATTATTTCAGGAAGGCGACCGCACATGGGGGCTTCGGATAAGCAGGTTGTGTTGCAAGTGTGCAACTTCAATGAGTCTTTGAGCGTGAGTATGGAGTGATCACCCTCCCCCCTTGGGATTACACCGCTGTCGTTTACCATCCCGCTTCGCAGCCGTGGTGAGGCCGCCTTCTCCATCCTCCGCCGGCCGCACCACGTCTGCTCGACTCGGCTCCATCGCCGTCGCCGGTCACTGCCGCCGTCCGCTTCGTCCTACCAAGCTGTCGCCGGTCTGATCGCCGCACGGAGTAAGGCCCTCCGCACACTTTTGTGGCAGCCGCGTACGCGGTAGAGGCCTGAACAGCCGCGTACGCGGCTTCCACTGCCTTGTGCTAGAGTTCACGCGGCACTCCTCCCGCTCACTCAATCACCAACGCGGCAATGCGGCAACAATCCCTTGAAGGATTACTGCCGCTACCACTGCGTCTGCCGCGTAGGCGGCACGGCGTCTGCCGCATCTGCCGTGTAGACGGAACATCAGCAGCAGGCCGCACGAGGCTAGTTTTGCCTCGCGCGGCGACTCTGTGTCTCTGCCTCATGCTTAAAGATAGGGCTGCCGTGTTGCCGCAAAAGTGTGAGGAGGGCTTAAGGACTACCGCCGCCGCCGATCGTCGCGAGGAGTTTTTTAGACCCAAGACAGTTAACCCGCAATTTCTCACACCCGATGACCGCCCAACATACACAGGTTGAGGGCGCGGTTGCGGGGCCTCAGGATTCATGGTAACCTAATGCCTTAGGTGACTAAAGTTAGTTGTGGGCTGACTACTCGTGTGATAGATAGATAGATCTTGTGATTATCCATTTTTCAATGCTGCATTAAGGTGATTAGTAAATTGCGAAGGCTATGATCTTTGTGTTTTCCTCCACACGTTAAGCGGGTTGATACCTAGTGATTATTCAACCAGAGGCCGGATTCATCAACAATTAACCCGTGGGTATGCGGGGCATAAGGGGTAGAGATAAGATAAGAGTCAGGCAGAGATAACGCAAGAGTCAGAGACGCAGGCTTCATTGTGGGTATCTCTACCCCTTATACCCGCGGGTTAGTCGTTGATGAATCCGGCCCCAGGTTTAAAGGTTTTGGGACTAACTTCCTTTATGATGGTTACGCGTGTCCTAGTGGTATCGTGATAAGTCGTGTTGACTCGTGATAAACTTTTAAGAGTCCGTGGATGGGTACGTTTCATTATCGTGCGCTGTCTCGCTCCCAAACGCGTAGGGCCTCACGATCAGTGCAAACCCGCAGGGCGGGCGAGTGAAAGCGCGTAGCTCAATAGTAGGTTCTCCGTTCAGATGCAAAAAAAGAGAGGCACCGGGACATCTGGGCTTCGGGGGAACGAAGGTGATTTTATATTCTTTGTATGTCGGCAGGTATAGCTACCTACGTATGTGTTTATTTCGTGTTTATTTCACATCCCTCCAAGGCCTTATTGACCAAAAAATCTCTACAAGACAAAACCGGTCGAAGATTAATAGCGGGAAGTGCAAAGTTTCACTCACTTACTACCGTAAAGAATGCCAAAAGCTGCACTGTTCCGCTAGAAATAGCGAACAAAATGGGAGAAAACGTGGAGCCTGTGGGCGAATGTCCCACTACGCGATCGTAGCTGTGCACTGCACAACACCTAATGAGCGACTACACATATTTCTTCTTCGACTGTCGGGGTTATAAGGTTCTAGTGGCATGTCGCATAAACGACCAAGCGACAAAGAAAAAAGAGCGCTTTCTCAAGAAATCCACAGCTAAGCGGAGACGAGGTCCCGCAGGGATATCCGCGGGATGCTATCACAATCAGCGGCAGTTGTATGTCCGACATCGAAGACATCAAGAAAGTGAAGCAAAAGCGAACATGAAAATCCCAAAGTTCTGTTCAGTTCTAGACGACTTTCTGTACTTAATTACGGATTATCGAATTGAAGCTTATCTTAATTTGAAATATAGCGTAAAGAACATCTCCAGAGCAAGTCTACAGATAAAAGAAAATTGAGTTATATTAACACATTGACGATAACCGCGTTTTGCGGCAGAAAGTCGCATTGGACACGCGCGCGTTATGGGTCACCGGTGGCTCATAATGTCCCTCGCCGACCACCTTTTTGTCTTAAGTGTTTTTCCTATCAAACTTCGACTATAGGGGTTACTTGGGATGCTGATCACGAATCTGATATATTTATGGAATTTCGGCCGATTACGATAGGTTACGATAGGTACGGGTGGCTAGGGCTGCCGAGGTCATGATCACCGTTTTCCCCAACGTTGCCTAGGGGGGGGGAGGATCATTTGGGGTGCTGATCACGAATCTGACATTTGCTTTTGGTATTACGGTGTAGTACGGTAAGCTGCGGTAGGTACGGATAATCGCTGACAGCCTCAGTCAATCGTAGCTACCGTAACCTACCTTAGTCTACCATTATACCAAGAACGGATGTCGGATTCGTGATCAGCACCGCAAATAACCCCCATAGGCGAAGCTTGGGCGAAATCGGTGACCATGACTCCGACAGCATTACTCGCCCGTACCTACCGTAATCTACCGTAATCGGCCCAAATTTTGAAAACGAATGTCAGATTCGTGATATGCACCCCACATAACCTTCTTGGACAAAGTTTGGGTGAAAATACTGACTTGAATTGATTAGACTGTAAAATTGGTCTCCTTCCTAGTGAAATTTTTTAAATCGATATATCTAATGAAAGCAAGGACAATTTTCTTGCTTATTCCTGTTGGACATTCTTCTATCACAAGTAATCAGGGAACAAAAAAAACATTTATAAAAGACCGACGGCAGGAGCACAAAAAATACCGCGAAAATTTATGAGTTACCGGTGGCTTATATTGCATCATGCGGACAGACACGTATAGGTGGCTCATATTGTCGTCAGTGTGTTAGTGAGAACCCTAATTTCGATTCTCATTATTGTGGTCGCAACAGATGCTGATGGTAAAGAATACACTCACGAAGACGCGGAGAAGTTTAAGGTAGGCTTTTGTTTGGAATAAAGCCTGTAACCGGGAGATACCATTATGTGATGATGACTTTCTTAAATTTTCCGTGTATGCTATAAAGGAGAAATCGACTGCGAAACTAAATGCAGAGAAATTATGTGTGTTCAGACGCTTTTCATCAATGTGTTGGCTAAGAATGCGTGTAAATATGATGCATTTTATGGCAGAAACGTCTTCATTATTACGTTTTTAACAACAATGACCTTCTTACGGCTGGTTATAGGAGTTTAAAACATTCAAATTGTCTCCAATGTATCCCATAGGTTGATAAGCGCCGACAATGTTATCTCACTGTCATAGCAGACAAGCGAACGTTCTGCAACCTTCAAGAATTCAGCCTTCCAGTTATACTCTCCGTCAGTTGTTCTGTGCCATACTCTACAAATAGCACATGTAGCTTAACTACGAATTTTACTGCGACAGAAGTACTACATGACTAAGTAGATCAGGGTAGCGACTGTGAATGTCCATGAAGCAGCACCGTTGCAGAAGTTGTTGTTCTTACAGTAGCAGTTCTCGTGGGCTACTCCAGCAGATAGACACTCTGAAATGACATAACACTCAATAGGAATAACATCAATATGAGAACGGCAGCGCAGTCGGAGGAGTTGCTCGCTGACGCCTGCTCCCGATTCCAGGTTCTTGGTTCGGATTTTCCGGTCCGGCTAACCTCTTCGAGGGTGCCGAATTGGTATCAGGCTTGTCTGGGAAAGATAAAACGCCGATTTGCCCATCGGCAGGTAACGTTACACGTCAGTGTATACGTCAAATACGAATTCAAATCGCCCACACGACATCCCGTAAAAGTAAGATGTATGGCGTATCATTAAGAGATTGATTAATGTCACCACCACTAAGTTTTATCCTAGCATCGTTCATGACAAATTTACCTTTGCAGTAACACTTCTGACCTGATAAACTACAATTTAAATTGCAAATAAAAAATAATACGAGGGAATGCACGATCTTGCATTCGCGCCATTCCTCGCATTATTTGCCATATTTATTTAATGTTTTTGTGTTTAATTTTTTTAGAATTGTTCACTGCACTACAAAAACTTCGATTTTGTATTGCAGTGAACAATTCCACAAAAATTATAAATTAACTACTAAAAGTACGATAAAATTATGTCAAGAAAGGAATACGGCGTTTTTTCCTAATTCCCAAATATTAGGTCGAAAACTAAGTTTCCGCTGTTCCTTTAAACATCGTATTCTAAATTTTGCTTAAAGCTTTCTGCATACTTTTATATCAGGATACGTGTAAGCCTTTCTTCGCATTTTGATTTTTTTAGGTCAATAAAGTGGTAAGTCAAAAAAGAGAAATGATCTTCGCCGACAAGTTCTTTTATCTGCTTACGTTTAAATTTTCTGCACAACGTTGTGCACTATTTGAAAGAAGATAACTTATTCTATTTCTAAGAACATTCTAAGTACATGTTTTGGAGTTTTTTCATTTGTTTTGATTTTTTGGTAATTTTCAGAGCGGGGAGTGTCCAGAAGATATATTTTTTACCAATAGCTCCTAGTTTTGCTTAAAGTTCTAAGACAACGCTGTATTTCTTTCGAAAAAATGCTTTGCTCTGTCAAACTACATGTTTGTTTATTTGCTCATACTAATTGTTGTTTGTTGGGCGCGTGTAGCGCAGTCGGAGGAGGCGCGACTGTCGCGTGCACCCGATACCAGGTTCCTGGTTCGGATTTCCCGCCCAGGCCAACCAAGCCTTCCATCCCTCCGGGGTCGGTGAATTGGTACCAGATTTGTCTGGGAAGGATAAAGCGCTGACTTGTTCATTGGCTGGCCACCGCAACTCATTGTATGGCCAAATACGCATTCATGTCGCCTCCGCGATATCCCGTAGAAGTAGAATGCGCTGGCGCATCCCAAAAGGGATTGAGTAACGCCGTCCTTTATCCTTTATTTTATCCTTAATTTTTGTCAATTTTTAGCGAAATGTCAAAAAAGAGAGATAACTCCAATTTTTTCTTTTCTTTCTTTTCGCACAGCGTCGCATGTCACCTGAAGAGAATATTTTAATCTGTCAAAAAAATATGCTTTGCTCTTTGGTCATTGTTAATTTTGCTTAATTTTAGATAAGGTTTAGGTTTAAAGATTAACCAAAGTGTAGAAGTTGTCGTCAAAAATAATTTATGTCTTCTGGACCTTTCACTTCAATGCCCTGTAAATTAATGAAAATCAAAATGAACGAAAACAAACGCCACACATTCTTGTACAGCACGTTTTTCAACTAATGGATAACATTATGCAAAAATTCTCAAATGTAAGCAAGGACATTGAGCTTCGGAGAAAGTTATTTTTCTTCTTTTTCTAACCTTCCACTTTATTGACCTAAACATTTACAGAAATCAAAACGGAAAAAAGAAAGAGCTTTCTGGTAGAGCGAATTATTTTATTTTGAATGGCATTTAATGTTGTGCAAAAAGCTTTCAGCAAAATTAAGAACAAAGTTTCAAGTTTCAAAGTTTTAAATTTAAAAAACTACGAGTGCTTACGACCTGTTGACTTGTTAGTTCCCAACCTAATACTTAACGCGGTCAGCAAAGTTAACTACTTTACACATCCTGCGATGACAAAGCAAAAATTAAATACTTACAAAACACAGAAATTGTTCTTTTTGCAGATGCCTTATTTCAAAGTGAAGGGAAATGTGAAATACTACGAAATACAGTAAATCCGATTCAGTGAAGATAATGTGCTATCTGGAGCAGTTTAAGAAGTTGAAGTTTGCTTGAAAGATGCGGGGTTCAGACAATCTCGTAGACGCCGCTCTCCTCTCCTTCCATAGCTTGTCACTTTGTCTGTAGCCATATTTCCTCAAGAAAAACTTGGCTCCGTGACTCCTTTCCTAACGCTCTTCTAGGAATGTATCGTTAGCAACAACAGCACGAAAGACAAAAACAAGTTTGAACTCATTTTCTTCGCCTGCTGATTGATTACCATTGCTATTCTATGTGGTGTCAAACCACTTAAAAGATCCGTTCAATCCTCTGACACCATATTAGGAATGAGATTGCTGTCGCGAATGCGATAGCTCGTTTCCTTCTATTCCGTGGGCTACCCTATCTGCTCGGGACCCCGATGAGGCGCTTCCGAGACTCCGGCCTGCCCGCGCACGCTATCGATCGGCGAGCCGGCTATGCGCCGCCCCCGCCGAGTTCATTCCAAGCCTCTTTCGCCTCGTCGAGCAGCTGCGCGGGCGCGGCTCTGGGGCGCCGCACTTGTGGCCCGCTTTCATCATCATTCCAGGGATCGCCTGAGCGGAGCCTTGCCACTCCTCACGTCGCACTACAGCCGGCTGCAATACAGGGAGACGGCGAGCCTAGATGGGGCTCGCCTAACCTCGGATAGCCACTACAGTCCTTCTAGCCGGAGCGGTCCCATCAACTCTGTATTCCGTACTATCTAGCATCCATATCCGGTATTATACTGATGTGGCTGTGTGATGTTGATATATGGAATGAACCGTGGTTATATCTGTCTACTGTGCTGTCTACGCTGAGGAAGGTGGTGAGTCTCCTAGTAATGTCTTTATGGTATTGTTATGGGTATTGCTGTATATTGTTGTTTGGTCATATTATGTTGGGGCTGTTGCTATGTGCTGTATAGGGTTCCATATAGTTATCGAGTAATGCAGGGGTAAGATGTGCTCACTACAGTCCGGGGTCAATACAGCACGCCAGAGACACCCGCGATCGGCGTGTGGTGTGGGCGTGCGCCAATCCAGGCGCTGCTCAGCGCGAGGGGTCGAAGTCACCACGCGGGGCCCCGTCTGTCAGGGAAGGGGCGTGGCTTATTCACACCATGGGTCCCCCTAGTGTCCCCCCTTGGGTCTTGGGTCTGTACCTCGTAGCACCACGGGGCGAATGGGGGACCACGCTCAACAGGGGCATGCACCCTTACGAACGGGGCCACCGATTCGCAACAATTGCGACGAAATTGAAACCATACGAAACCTACCGCTAAGTGCTCCATCTGTCGGAGGTGTTGAAACGCATGTGTGGAGTATTCCGTTAGCTGAAATATTACAATCGCATCGAAATATCAAACTTAAAAAATTGTTAATAAAAAGGCTGTTCTATATGCGTGGAATTTGGGAAAGTTGGATTTAACGAGATGAATATAAAGGGATAAGGAAAGACGCAATACGAAAATGAGGGTGCACCTTTATAACGATGAATTTTTCCTGTCTTTTTCATATTAGAGCTCACTGTTCTAGCACAATCATAGTGTGGAGGCTGGAATACCGAATATTCTATCCTACCGCAGCTGTATTTTGAAAAATTACAAGCCCACAAGGTACACATACAATATAAAACATAATTAAATGTAAAATTTGACATTCTCTCTTTAATGATTTTTAATGAGAAGTAGGGATGGTTACCTTTGTGCTTAAGAGGATTAGTAATGTTCGTTATATTACCAGGTAGAAGCCACCTTGATGTTCCCACTTATACTATCAGCGGTCAGGTTTTAGCCAGACTTAAAGAAGATCGGAATCTGGGTTTCATAATTACGAGAAATCTTTCCTTCAGCAAACACTCTAGCCTTCTAATGAGACAGCAAATTACCATATATATATCCTATTCCGAGTTCTGAAGTCAAGTATCCCGGAAGTTTACATCCGTGCCTACAAGACCTATGTCAGGCCAATCGTAGAAACGGGAACAACGGTCTTTAATCCAACCGAAACAAAGATATCGACCTTCTTGAAAGCAATCAGAACAGCCTCATCAGGAAACTGATAAGTGCTTCCCGGTAAACTACGACATATTTCCTAATAAGCTACAATGTAGATAGAGGTTTCTCATTTCATTTATTCTACTTCTGATATAGTTCAATCAATATTAACTTCTCAGATTCCATATCTGCTGGCTGATCTTGAATGTTACAGCAGAGGCTTGCATTCGACAGCGCCGCCGCCGTCGCCGCTCACCGTATAAAAGGGCTCAGATGCTCGAGGAGGGGAATCTCGTCTCACGTCTCAACATTCTCGGCACTCGACTCTCCGGTCTGGGGTCTCAAGACGCATTCGGAACGCAAGGACTTCGTCGCGCCGTGCTCAATACCACGCACGCACGTCTTCCGACTCACGCATTCGGAACGCAAGGACTTCGTCGCGCCGTGCTCAATACCAACCCTCAATATCGCCTTCGACCTGCCCCTCAATACCGGACGACGACGGCTGTTTGGTAGTCGATTACGTATACTATTTTGTGGATAATAAATATTATTAATATTGCCTTCTTCAAGACCGTCCCAATATCCGCGTGGCGATACAATAAAGGCGAGCAGCGGTCCAATACTCATAGAAGAAGAGCAATATAGGCCCCGAATATCTGGACTATATGGGCTGCCTTCACTAATGAGCAGGAGAAAGAGAGCTGATCGGATCTATCCTAGTCCAGGGGACGCCACATTACCGAAAAGAATGTAACAAAATGAACTGAGACTTACCGAGCGGCTCCTAGAGAACGAGACGGAACCTAAAAGAAACAAAAAACGAACGGAAAACAAAAAACAACTAATCACCGCGGTTTTACAACCGCCTCGGCGGCAGAAGAGCGACGGAATGGAGGAATGCCGTGTGCTGACCGCCGGTTTACATGTTATAATAAGGACCTAACACGGTGAGGAGGGCACATAATGTCGCCTCCTTACAACCGCGGCGAAAACAAATGCAATTTGTTCGTTTTTTTTCTTTGCAAGTTTTTTTTTAGTTTAGGTCCTATGCTGTTCTATAGGAGCCCCTCGATAGGTCTCAATTCATTTTGTTAATCCTCATTAGTTATGTGGCCCCCGGACTAGGATAGATCCGAGCTTATCTTATCACGATGTTTAAAATTCTTACCAAAGCTGAACAATGACACAGAAGAATTCTTGGACCGGGAGCTGACTAGGTCCGTCAAAGGAAAGCTCGAACTACGTGTGCCAGTTGCAAAGTCAAGACTTAGAACAGATTTCTTAACTTATAGAACTCTAAGGGAACTAAACGCACTTCTTGGTAGACACCACGATGTTATGACTATGCACGTACATGCTTGGAGTAGAACTGCCGCTTGTTGAAGTTTTTAAATGTGATTGTAGTTGACTGATGTGTAATAGCGTTTTTTCGTTCTTGTTTTTGTTTGCTTTCTTTCTATGTGTGAATCATATTCACGCTTTGAATAAGCAATAAACATGCTGCACCCATACCCGCATTCTTCTTCTTCTTCTTCTTCTTCAGCGTTTGTCCCGCTTCGTGGCGGGGTCCGCTATTCTGGTGTCATGACGCCACCTTTCCCGATCCAGCGCTAGATCGGGGTGGACACCAGCTACTTTCAAGTCCGTATGTAACGTATCAGCCCAGCGCTGCTTCGGTCGCCCTCTAGGCCGCTTTCCTATTACCTCGAAGGCCTATCTTGCGGACGCTGTCTTCTTCTCCACGCAGAACGTGGCCGTACCATCGTAAGCGAGCTTCGCGCATCTTGTCAGTTATCGGCGCGACACCGAACTTCTGCCGAATAGCATCGTTTCGGATGCGGTCCATGCGCGTAACTCCTGCCGTCCAGCGCAGCATCTTCATCTCCATGACGCTGAGGCGCGTTTCAACTTCCTTGGTCGCTGGCCAACACTCAGCGCCGTACATTGCTACCGGCCGTACGACTGCTCTGTAGATCTTCGACTTAAAGCGCTCTGGTATCTTCTTGTCGCAGAGCACGCCAGTCAACGAGCGCCACTTGGACCAAGCTGCACTCACGCGTGAATTCACTTCAGTCATCAGTTTGCCGTCAGATGCCACTGCTGATCCCAGGTACTTAAAGACCGCAGTGCGTGGAAGCTCGATGCCGTTAACCTTGATGGAGCTGGACTCGGTAACGTCCGTCGTTAAATACTCGGTCTTCTTCACGTTCAATCTGAGTCCAAACCGCTCCAAGCGATCACACCAAGCTTGCAACTCTCGCTCGAGTTCTCCTTTATCTTCGCTAGCGAACATCACGTTATCGGCATAAAGCAACGTCCAAGGGACGGGCTTCTGAAGATCTCGTGTGATGGCATCCATGACGACAACAAAGAGGAGTGGGGAAAGCGCAGAACCCTGGTGTACTCCGACAGAGAGGGGAAACTCCATCGAGGTTCCAGCTGCAGCTTGAACTCGACTCTTTGGACAAGAGTAGAGAATTCGCACCCACTCTATGAGCTCTTCAGGAACTCCATGTTGACGCAGGGCGTACCATATCACTTCACGCGGTACGCGGTTAAAGGCCTTCTCCAAGTCGAGAAAGGCGATATGCACTGACTTCTGTTTCTCGCGATGCTTCTCTATCAGGAGGCGGACGGCGTGTATGGCATCAACGGTGCCACAGCCAGCCACGAAGCCGCACTGATTGCTGGAAAGCTTGACGATGTCCCGAATTCGTCCATCGACAACTCGCTCAAAGATCTTCATGCTGTGCGAAAGCAAGCGAATCGGACGGTAATTGGAGCAGTCTGCAGGACTGCCCTTCTTCTTCCAAATTGGAATCGTCGTACTTTAACGCCAACACTCAGGCACTTTCTTCTCCGCCACAACCTGATTAAAGAACTTCGCCAACCACTCAGCAGGGTACCAGTACTTGGACTTCCATAAATCAGCTGCCACCTCATCGGGCCCAGTCGCTTTGCCTGGCCTCATCTTCTTCAAAGCCGCTTCAATCTCCTCCACGGTGATCTTCTGAACGGGGCCGTGGGTTGGAGCCGTGAAAGGGATGGCTGGATGAGGAAGATCTACTGTAGAGATTTCCTCAAAGTAGTCGCGCCATCGCTTCAATGCCTTCTTGCGGTCCGTAAGAAGATGGCCGTTCTCATCATTGATGCCGAAAAACTTCTCAATGTCCTCGGTCTGCCGATGGCGATTCTTAGCAAGCCGGTAGATACCGCTCGCCATCGCGTGACTCGAGCTTCTCGTTGACCTCTCCATAATGAGTGGCTTTTGCAACAGCCACGGCCTTCTTTGCAGCTTTCCTCGCTTCTTGGTACCTTCGCCAGTTATCGGCCGTCTTTTCGCCGAGAAACACGTGATAAAGCGACTTCTTCTCTCGCACTTTTGCTTTCACGTCATCTGTCCACAGCCATGCCTGCTTGTCGACCTTCCGTCGCCCAGGCTTCGTAATGCCGAGTTCCGACTGTGCAGCTTGACGAATCGCGTCGGTCGTTTTCTTCCAAGTTTCGTCGACAGTCGTGACTGTCGGTAACCGCACGCGAGAAATCACAGCTGCTTCCTTCTCTCTCATTCGCCACCACTTGATTCTTGCTGCACCGCATCGCTCGACCTGCTTCAGCCTCGGAGGGGCGATCTTCAAAGTGCAGATCAGCGGTCGGTGCTGTGGCGCGACCGTCTCATACGGCACGATCTTCGCGTCTGTGACAAGACTCCGGTCACGATCCTTCACAAGCACAAAGTCTATCTGAGACTTGGAGCTCCCACTATAATATGAGATGAGGTGGGAGTCCCGTTTTCGGAAGACGGTGTTTACAATGGTGAGACTATGCGATTCCGCATACTCAAGAATGTGCTCACCATCGGCGTTACGTGATCCGTATCCGAAACCACCATGACAGCTGTACTCGTCTTTCGTAGCACCTACTGCCCATTAAGGTCACCAGCGACTATGATGACATCTTTCGACGGTACCTCTGTTGTCTTCTCATCCAGCAGGTTCCAAAACTCATCCTTGGCTTGATCGGAGCAGCCAGTCTGCGGAGCATACGCAGAGAAGAAGTGGTAGAGCGGCGACAATGATCTTCATCAATCGATCGTCAAAGCGCTCAACGCTTACAATCGAGTCACGAAATCGTTCGGAGACGATTATTCCGACACCACTGGTGGTCCTGGGACTTCCACACAGAACGGCCTTGAAGCCACGTCCTATGTCCCTTGACTTGCGGCAGGACCACCTCGTCTCCTGCACCGCACAGAAATCAACTCTTCTACGCTCCAGTGCTTCAACCAACTCGCACGAGCGGCCCGTCAACGTACCCACATTCAGCGTTGCCACGCGGGTCCTGCTTACGTTACGGGACTTTCGGACTAGCTCAGTTGCCCCTCGATGCCGTCCTCGCATCAGGGACCCTCGCATACTTCTCACACTCGCCGGGCTCTGCGAGTGCGCGTCGGCTCCCGCGGACGCCGTAGCACTATCACGAAAAACTTGCAATGTCATGAACCATGTGATGTGACATGGGTGTTCGTAGGCCGGCCTGTCACAAGGGCCTGTCGCCTGCAATCGAATGTCCGTGTTCGGCTTAGCTCGCAGAGCGGGCAGTTTCCAGTGGCACCACGTGGAGGAACGGACATCGCCACCCATACCCGCATTGCTACAAAGAAAGAAATGAATTAAAGAACTACCATATCTTGCCCAGCGTTCAAAAGCGGCTAACTATTAGGCTGACCGAAAAGTCTTGAAACACTTTGCGCTACTTCCTGCTAAATTTGTTAAAGCTCTTACAGTATTCATCTTGTGTGGTGACGTCACAGCACATTCTCGAAGTTTCCTCAAGCATACATGTAAGGCCTAGTCGAGTAGGAATTCGTCAACAATGTCATCGATAAGCAGCAGCATCCTACGACCTATCGTCTACTACGAATTTCTGCAAGGCCATTCCGCAAGGACTGCAGCCCCCAACATCTGCGCTGCATTCAAGGAGGAAGTCATTCAGTATTCCACGGTGGCCCGTTGATATCAGCGCTTTAAGGCTGGAGATATCTCTCTCGAAGGTCGACCTCGTTCCGGACGCACCTCGGTTGGACTCAGAAGGCATGCTTTACTGGGGGTTGCTGGATAGTGAGACCACAGTCACAGCATCTGTCTACGCTACCCAGCTCAAGAGCTTGGCCGACGCCATGCTCCAAAAAAAGTACAGAACGGGAAAATGTATACCTGCTGCACGACAACGCGCGTCCTCATGTCGCAGAGTCGCGAGAAAATCGAGGAGTTAGGCTGGGAAGTTCTGCCCCATCAACCGTACTCTATAGACCTCGCTCCTTCTGACTGCCACCTGCTCAGAGCTCTGAAGCAGAATCTTCGAGGTAGAGAGTTCGATGATCGACGTCAACTGGAAATGGAGGTTCCTGAATTCCTTTCCTCACAGCCCTCGAAATTCTAGCGGAAAGGAATGGCATCGCTCTCTGGCGAAAAAAGCGGTACTCGAAGCAAAGAAAAAGTTCCAGATGATCGGATACCGGGATTTGGAACACGGATCTTGTAGTTTTTTTTCACAATGAAGCTCCTAACTAGGGAATGAATTTTCAGAGCAGCCAGTCCTACCTACGAATGGAAAGAAATTGAAAGGCTGCCTGAAAGATGGAGCAGGATTTTAGACTTGGATGGGGAACCGGTGCAGTAATATATCGTGGACTGAGTTTTTTTATATTGTATTATATTGTTTTGTATTGTAATATTGTTGTGCTAGTGTTGTAAGACTTCTCGATCAACCCAATATATATGCAATAATCTCCATATTCGACTTTCTTGAAACCTGAGCATCTTGGGAGTAAGTTTTTTCTATCCTTTTTGCCTACTAGGCTTGAAATAAATTTTGAAATAATAAGGATAATAAAACAATAGTATGAATTTATATCAAACCTGGTAGGCAAAAAGGATTGGAAAAAACTTATATATGCTATCATTTTTCGCAACTGAAAAAAAGGAAAAACTCACATACTGCATTCGGTCCTTTTGCGCAGTACGCACCGGTGCAGTAATTTTCCTTGTCGCAATAGGCTTCAAAGTTTACTGTGTGCTTGGGTGTTAAGCAGCTGTAGCATTTCACCTTGCTCGAAACATATGGCACTAAAAAGGCTCCTATTCAGCAAGACTACCTGAGATATGTCAATTGCCTTTTTATTGGATTGTCGAAGTTAGATTTCGCGGCCAATATCATCACATGGCCCAGCTGAAGCTCACGCTATGAGAAACTTCGCCGTTGAAATTTGAACATACTTTTTGCGCTTAGGGGCTGTTGATTACCGTTCACGTACTACTATAACACGCAAAACTATAAAAAGGGAAAAGTTTGAGGTTAAAAGGAATTACAGTTAGGTGAATGGTTGCTTTTCGGTCAAGTTTCAAGGATCTATTGCTTAGAACCAAAGCGTAGAATATTAAGGGAGGAGAGGGGTTGGGGTCTATCCTATCGAGAGGGGCCAAAAAAACCAATGCGAACAGTGAGGCTTCTCTATGCCAGGGATGTACAAAAAGGGTCCTCTCAGAGGCCAGCTCATAGTGTTTTCTTAGCGAACTGGCTTGCTTTTGGTTTTGCTGCCGTTGTCAGCGAGTCACAGTGACTCTCCCCCTAGGATAGATCCGAGGAGTTGAGCATTACGGTGGCAAACGGCGAAAGCCTCGACTGGTTGATTTGCTCTGTGACTT
This sequence comes from Heligmosomoides polygyrus polygyrus, assembly GCA_947396885.1. NCBI lineage: Eukaryota > Metazoa > Nematoda > Chromadorea > Rhabditida > Heligmosomidae > Heligmosomoides > Heligmosomoides polygyrus. The sequence goes on from OX377205.1 coordinate 15,791,386, forward strand.
CGATAAGTGGAGCCAACACTACTAATTCCACCTTAAAACATTTTGGATCTCCTCACATTTTGTTCCTCCCTCTCACTGTCTGATTCATTTCTGTTTTATTTATTTATTTATTTATTTGGGCGCGTGTAGCGCAGTCGGAAGAGGCGCCGACTGTCGCGTGCACCCGATACCAGGTTCCTGGTTCGGATTTCCCGCCCAGGCCAACCAAGCCTTCCATCCCTCCAGGGTCGGTGAATTGGTACCAGACTTGTTTGGGCAGGATAGAGCGCTGACTTGTTCATCGGCTGGCCACCGCAAGTCATTGTATGGCCGAACACGCATTCACATCGCCTCCACGACATCCCGTAGAAGTAGAATGCGCTGGCGCATCCCAAAAAAGGATTGTGTAACGCCGTCCTTTATCCTTTATCAATTATTTATTTATTTATTCATTTTTTTTATTTATTTATTCCATTGCCAAAAGGCGAGCTAAAAAGAACTTACGATACAAACCGTAATTCAAAGCAATTCCCAGTTCAAAACAAACAAAAAAGACTGAATAACTGGAGAACTAATAGTATCACTAGTTGACCATTCTCAAGAAAAATTCATATCCAGTGATAAATAATGTTTTGCTAACAACCATTTAAATTTTTGTAAGCTTTAGATATGCATTGTATGACTGCTCTGCTTAAGACAAAGTTAGGATAGGAGCTTTAGGAGCTTTCTTTGGGCTGGTTGGCGTGGTCTTCACCAGACCTCCTCTAGGGCGTAAATTTGACGGACTAAATAACTCTCTCGTACAAAACGAGGAAAATAGGACCGCATCGCTAAAGGTGTGAAGACCCTTGTCTCCTTAGAATCTGTATCGTTCGTCCTTGATATTTATTAATTTAATCAATCATTCTGACGCTCCTGACGGTACACTTCACATGAAAGTAATGAATAAAAACTCAGCAACCAAATGCAGTAGTAAAAATAACATTCTGATTTATCTCCAAGTTCTCAGTTCAGTTATTCAGTTCCAGTTCTTAGACACAGCAGTATTAACAATTCTGATCTGTGATTACAGCAAGCGGGTACATGGAACAATCGTCTACGTTTTCGGGAGCAGGATGGATCTCTCTCCACCGTTCCATCCTCTTCTAGCATGTCACGGTGGCTCTCCAAAGTATCGTGAATTTATTTCTTATTAATCACTTGTATTCTTTTTGTTACACAAGTGAATCCTTTATTTCAAACCCATAAGAAACGAGATCATAACAGAGCAGATTTAACATTAATGAAATCCCCAAAAGCTACTGCTAAGAAATCAATAACACCTACCTAACTACACTATTATATATGACACCGTGATGTCATCATTGCTAGCCTTCAGAAAACTGTTGTGCTCTACATCAAGTTCAGTTAGCTCTCGGTTATTCACTTAGTGTAAACTCTGATTCAAAATAAATGTGTTCGGTTTTTAAAATACTTTCGGGATTAATGAAGGTGGAAGTTAATAAATTTTATCGCATCGTCAAGTCTAGAACTCGTGGGAATTCAGAGAAAATTGGATATAAAACGCCTAAAACCAGAATTTGTAGAAATTCTTTCACATGCAGAGCCGGATCGGGTTATAACTCACTCAAGAGTGAGGTACTCTCCTTCCGCAATTCTTCTCGGTTTTTAAGCGCATTGCAGGGAAGCGGTTGTTGTCTTTTTCATGACCCTTTTCATGATGTTACTTCTTGATGTTTTGGATTGGTTGTGTTTAGTTTGTTTTATTTTTCCCATGACTGCCTCATGCAGCGTATTGAATAAATAAATAAATAAATAAATAAAAAGAAACTTTTTTGACACCTAAGTGCATTAGCCTAGATGGGGAGCCAGCGATCATCTCTTTCCATTGTCAATTACTTTTGGTTACTAAACCAAATGCTTGCATACTATAGTTCGAATGCACACTAAAAACCATCCGATAAGCAGAGCTTTAATCTTGACTGAATCTCAACCACAATGAAGTGCTTAAAAACGAAAAACTGATTACCGACTGAGAGCAGGATCAATGCCGGTAGTTTCATGAAGTCCAGGATGCTAACTGGTTGAGCGGTGCCCGGCGCCGTCACTATGGAGCTGCCACGTACGTATGCGACCAGGTCCTTCGCTGAAATTTCTTCCCTTGTCGTAGCATCATGCAGGAATGCCTATACTTGTTGAGGAAAGGTTCCTAGCAGTTTCGGCTATGCATCTTGATAGAAGTAGTTATCAGTTCCACATAGACTAATGAATCAATGAGGGATAAAGCTTGAGGTTTGATTTTTGCCCAAAAGTTACCACCCCTACCTTATAGGACAAATTTGATGCGGCTCTCCTTACCTCTAGCACAGCTTCAATTTTTTTATCTGCTTTTATTTTTAGCTTTTTATGTGATTTTTGTGTCTCTTAAGAGAGATTCATTCCGGGTGTGGCTCTAGTGTTGTGGAGAATCGTGCACAACTTTGCTCGCTAAACTAGAAATGCTATGAAGACGGACTTGATTTACATAAGATTTTAAATGCTGATTGTTCCACAATTAAAAAACAGAATTTTTTTTGCAGTAGTTTTTAAAGCATTCAAAATGGTTTTATTTTTGGCCGATGTTAGCGAAGTATCGTCGAACGACACTTTTTCTACCTAAACAAACAGCATCTGATCTCAAGCTGCTCTCCGTAAAATGCCGATGCTATCAGCTTTAAGCGACTTTTTAATTTTTACATTTTTTCGTGTACGAACATTTTAAAGCGCTCTTTTAATCAATCACAAAGTCTTAATCGAAAGCTTCAAAATAAATTCAAATTCAATTTCAAAATAAATTCAAAATAAATTTTTTAATTGAACGTTAGAAGATGAAACTGTACATCATGAAATTACAATTTGTGTTGACTATATATAGTTAAAGATACTACTTCTTAAGAGATCTTTGACGGGTATGATTACGGGATGTCGTATCCAAAAGCGTCGTTTCTATGGAAATATGAGATACCTTATATAGGCAAAATTTTGCCACATAAAATTTCAAGCTTTGTTCAACGCACAATAACGTTTGTCGACAAAAATCGATAAAAAATTCAACCGCTCTGATCATATCGAAGTTTGCAGTAGACATTTTTCAGCGGAAAAGTTTGATGTTTTCATTCTATGACAACCAGCCTCTCCATTCATGATGGAGATGGTTCCTTGATCTTTGGTTTCCAGACGCAGAGCAGCTACTCGCAGGCTGATGACCTTGTAAGAGTCTACAAGGTGATGTATTGTCGAATTGACAAGAAACCCAACTCCGCCAATATTCTTTCTGTCCACCTTTGCTCCGACGACGAGAAGCTCGTTGTGGTTGGTCCATTTTATGATTTTCGAACGGCGACGAATGCTTCTCTAACACATCGACTACCATCCGATCTATCGTTCGATCGAAAGCTTAAAATTCCTATCGGTAAAGGGGTATGGCAGGGAGACACGATTTTTCCTAAGCTTTTCACAGCGGCACTCCAGGGGCAGGATTCATTAACGACTCACAGCAATTTAACAGAGAAATTACAGATGAAAGTCCTGGTAGCGCGTCTTATCGCTCACCATATCGCCTGATATGCGCTATCAGAGATTTCGGCTGTAATTTTTTCTGTTAAACTGCTGTAAGTCGTGGTTGAATTCGGCCCCAGGATGCAGTGAAGGACTTGAACTGGGACGGTAAAGGCTACCTTGTCGACGATAAACGGATCAGCAACCTTCGCTTCGCCAACGATATTGTTCTCATCTTTACCAGCACTGCAAAAGTGGAGGAAATGCTGAACGAGCTCAGTGTGGCAGGTATGAATGTTGGATTGGACATGAATATGTCCAAAACGCGGTTTATGGTCAACCAGTGGTGTGACACGGGACTCGTAAGGTTAAATGGAGTCGCTCTACAACAGGTCGACTCCTACGTCTATCTGGGAAGAGAGCTGAACATGGATAACGACCTCGCTCCTGAAATCGCCCGCAGGAGACGCGCAGCATGGGCAGCCTTCAGTTCGATTCGCGTAGTCACCGATCAGGTCAAGGATCCCGGCCTCAGGGCCTCGATATTCAACGCCTCTGTACTGCCTGCGATGTGTTACGCGACGGAAACCTGGCCCGACAACAAGACAATTGCCAGAGCGATGCAAACTGCGCATCGTGCACTGGAGAGATGTCTTCTAAGGACAAGCCTTCGTCAGCAATGGCAAGAAAGCCTACGAAGCTCGGAGCTACGGGAGAAGTCGCAATTAGCAGACCCGCTGCAGCACATTAAGAAGTCCAAATATCGCTGGGCCGGACACCTGCTTCGACGAAAGGACGATAGATGGAGTCTCCGTGTCACAGAATGGCTCCCGAGAGACCATAAGAGACCACTGGGACGACCGCCAACGCGATGGGCAGACTCATTTTCAAGATCTTTCAGAGAGCGGAGTCTGCCTCACTGGATGCAAGCAGCCAGAGGTCGAGCGGTCTGGAAGAGCTGTGGTCCCCGCTGATAAGACCTCCAGCACGCAAAAGAACCATCAAAGTCTCAAAGTAAGGTAAGTATGCCAAGCGGTGCTCAAAATTTTATAAGACACAATTGAATGCAACATTCACAACTTGTGGGACCAATCAAACAGCACCGGAGGTGTAATGGCGCAAAGAATTCCCGCTACGAGGTGGGGGTTGAGTCCCACCCGACACTAGAGTTTTGATCGCAGCGAAACATCGTTGTGTGAGAAAGTAGCGTTTTATTTTATTTCCTAGACAAGTCTGGTACTAATTCACTAACTGATAATGAATGGAATTCTTGGATGACTAGGGTGGACCCGTAAAACCACCTTTACATTTTCTGTTATTTTAAGCGAACGTATATAGCGAAGACAGACAGAGGTGAGACTGACTCTTGTATGCACCCTGAATCGAAGTTTAAGATTGGATCTTCATTCCTCTGTAGTCAGTGGTCACGTACCAGGCCTTCCCGTAATTGATAAACGTTGTCATTTCCATCAGCTAGCCTCTCCAAAACCACTGCGTAGACCAAATATGCGTTCAAGTTGTCTACACAGGCAGAGTACGAGCACATCACACAGAAACTCAATCGACGCCAGCCTCTATGCTTTACCCTTTATTGGTTAGCTTATTTTATACTTTTATTTTTCTGTGCTAAGCGGGCTGGCTGAAATCGAACCGGTAAGTCATCTTAAAACGGGCAAATTAAATCAACCGGACCACAGAGTTCTTCCTTTCCCTTGCCTAGTTTTGGGTTTTTCTCTGCTGACTTCTCTGCGAACCGTGCTTATGTGGGTATTCTACGAGCATGTGCAATCCCGATGCGGGCACCAGCGCACTAATGGAAAGTACCTCTTCTATAGAATTAGACCTTTTTGACCATTTACGGCCCATAAAAGAAACAGTGTGCTTATGAATGACTGTACAGAGGGTTATGTGGGTAAAGGGTAGAAATTGTGGCATTACCCGGAATTCACAAGAGCGCGGAGGTGGGTGAATGGTGGGGCTGAATTACATCAGTTGCCGAATTATATCGTGACATGAATGCTAAACTCCCTCTGCACACTATCCTCTTTTGGTAAACTTATATAATGCCATTAACCCATTATTTTACCAATAGTGAATCCAGCCTCAGGACTGGCATACGGTACTGACGATCAAATGTGTGCAAGTTGCGTCCAGTACACCTCGAGCTTTACGGCATCAGCCGAGATTTTGAAAATTATTTCGTAGAACAACTTTAGCGAGTTAATACTATTGCTGCTTCGTGATCAGAGGTCTCAATGGTGGAAGATGTTAATGGCACTGCTGTAAGAGCGGTTGTTCCGGGTGATGCGCTATATAGCACCAAGTAAGTTCGACTTTCCTTATCCTCTTTCTAAACTGGCAACTTCCTTTGTTTATTTTCCCTTTACGGCTCAAGTAAGAGACATTACATTGCCACTTCTGTTTTTGTTATCAGAAACGCTCGTGCTTTCAGGGAAGGGTATCAGTGTGGCCGAGGAGTGTACGAGTTACGAGGCTACATCCGTGCTGCTCGTGTTGGATACGTCTTTCTCAGCGAGGAAACTGACTCAGGAGTGAGTTCGGTTCTATCCCTAAACATTCCGGTCCAGTCCTAGTTGGAGGGGGCCACATCTTAATGGTAACAAACAAGCAATAAAGGATAAAGGACGGCGTTACTCAATCCCTTCTGGGATGCGCCAGCGCATTCTACTTCTACGGGATGTCGTGGAGGCGACATTGCGTATTTGGCCATACAATGACTTGCGGCGGCCAGTCAGCGCTTTATCCTTCCCAGACAAGTCTGGTACCAATTCACCGACCCCGGAGGGATGGAAGGCATGGTTGGCCTGGGCGGAAAATCCGAACCAGGAACCTGGTATCGAGTGCGCGCGACAGTCGCGTCTCCTCCGACTGCGCTACCCGCGCCCTAAACAAGCAATAATATATCGAAATTAGAGCTCTACGCCGATCTCATTGCCGGGGTGCCAGCAGTGTCCGAATTCTTAGTTGGATGACGCACTCCAAAAATCGGTCTTCATCCAAGCAGACTGGCCAACTAGCAACAATGTGTGAGGAATATTACGTGAACAGTGTATAAAAACTTAGATAGTGGTTTCTTTTGCAAATAAAAAGTGAATGTCGACGGAATCAAATGGAAACTTAGGCTGGCCAGGAGACTATCTCAACGTAGGTCGGAACGGCCCAAGTGTTGTATATGGGCAGAATCGCCTCTCTCTCTCTGGGAAATAACAAATCAATTATCTCGACCCCAATACAACCTGCGCAGAGTTAGGGACGACGGAAACTGGGAAGTTGGCAGTGTTAACCCTCTGCCTGCACGTGGAGGGCGGGCTCAAGTTGGCTGCAAACAGCGATCACGGGGATTACGCCGCCCTCCACCCACTGCGCCACCACTGCTTGCTCGTCATCGCTGTTTCCAGCCAACATGAGGCCGCCCTCCGCATGCAGGCAGAGGGTTAACACTGCCAACAGCCCAACTTCCGTCGTTCCTAACTCTGTGCAGAGTTGTATTGGGGTCGAAATACTTGCATTTTATTGTTTCTCAGCGAGGGGCGATTTTGCCCATATTCAACACTTGGGCCGTCCCGACCTGCCGTTGAAATAGTCCCCTGGTGAGAGGCCTTAAATCGATCACTGTTTTGAATACGTAGGAGGCTCATAATACGGCGAGGACATTGTTGTTCACGTTTTTATCATTTGAAAACGTTTGGATTCAGCCGCGAATCCTATATAGTTTTGCTATTTCTACATAATTTATTTAGATCTCCTTAATGCAGTTGTTTTCTATGGAGTGTGTGTTCATCATATGGATATAGTGAACAAGTTAACCTCAAATGACGTTGCAAAGATGCGGCTCCGTCCAACTAGGATTGTACAAACATTCGTTTCCACGAACGAATGTTCCCACATTCCGTGGTGGGTCTAGCGGTTTTGGGAAGTTCGGTCATAACGGAGGTAGGCTGCAGACAATCCCTTTAGAACGCGCGTGCGCTATACTTCTATGGGATCTTCGTTCGCACTGTCTTGCGGGCAATGTTTTAGGATGTTGTCATTCCCAGTCTTGCTAGATTTTTATTAACCGATCTTGGATAGGACATCAGGTAGCTCAAATAGCTAGATTGCTCTGATGAATTTAATTTCAAATTCACTTCGGGTGGCCCATTTGCCAAGTACTAGACGTTGGATCCGACAGCGATTCTGGTAATTCGATTCCGTCATTTTTTGAAACCCGGTTAGAACAATTATGCGAGTAACGGCGTTTTCAAGGAAAGTTCCGGATTTTGGGATGATTCAGGCAGGAGTAGCATTTAAAGAAGGATTTTCGGATGATCGAATTAACTTATTTTTCTTCGGATCTCACATCGAGTTTCCCAATCAGATAGGAGATCAGATTTCTGATCAGAATCAGTTATTTGAATTTTCTGAAAATCCGATCTAGTGAAAATCTTCTCTGAATCGAAAGATTCGAGTTTTTCATAAATTCCATTATTCACACAACCCTTTCAGTCAGAGTTTGAAAAAAAACGACGGATCCAAATTATCCGGATCGTCGTCAGATTCAATGTATACCAAGTATGCGACACCCTTCCATACCTGTTTTGGCGCAAATTTTGATGTTGGTCTTTAACTGTTAAGGGAGTGAAATACAATTAAGGCAGTATTTCACCCTTAAAATTATTAATTTAACTGTCAAGTAGTGCAGAAATAAATCTTAGTGAGCCACAGGCTTCCCAGAACTCGCTAGTGTGAGAAAAACTAGGGCCTCAATACCTCCATCGTTCTTCACGTTTAACCTTACCCCATTCATTTTCACCAAGGGCACATCGCGTCCATGCAGCGATGTCGAAATCTAATTCGTCAGCGCTTGGAAGCGCTAGTTCTTTCATTAACTATCCACCCATCCATTGTAGTAGTTAGTCAAATCATCATTCTGTAGGCCAAGTATACATTCGACATCCTCCACAACATTCGGTAGAATTAGGGTGAAAAGAGCCTTCCAGAGAGCTTCGTATCGACGATCTTTCTTATGATCCAACCGTAACCAATGCAATACTATTAGTTTTCGCCCGACATAGTCCTAGAAACTACCCAGAAACCATACGCCACGCCCTCTACATAGATTCAGCAAGGATGATCCTGTATATCGAGTTAGGCATGACCAAGCAGTTGTGCACGGGTTAATCCTTATCTGCAATTATAAAGTAGTAGCATTTATGTTTATAGCCAATTATTAAAAACTGTCCCTGTTAGATATGGTATCCTCAAGAGTTTTACTTTTTATTTATCTATTAATTGTGAGTGATGGAGCCGACACAAAAACAAAACAACAATCGTGTATCGAAAGACAGACACACACAGTTGCATAGATATGGGACGGATGAAATAAAACTGAACTTCAAAAAATAAACATAGCCATATGCTCCTCTAAGGTGATCAATCAGATGAACAAAGAGCACGATTAAAACTGCTACGAGTTATGCGGAAGCTTTTCAGTTATATGAATTTTGAAACACTTGTTACCGCTTCTGGATGTTCGATTTATCTGAGCAGTTTAGAGCACACCTTGATATTTAAGTCTGCGACTACTACGGTATCATTACTGTTATTCTAGGAATTTCTAGAACCGTTCGAGCTTCTTCCCTTCTAATTGTGCATCATTCTTATTCAACATCATATCTTGGTTTTTATAGAACAATAGAACAACGAAAGTGGTCGAGGTACTGAACCATGATGGAACGTTCACATATCAAGTACCGTTCCTGGGAGCCATAGTGACGGCGAAGGTTGTGGAAATCAGTGATAAGTACGTTTGCAGAGTTTGTCACGCTGTTGTCTTCTTCCGTCTCCTTTAACTGTGTTATTTCAGAAATGCAAAATGTAGTGTATTTCGCATTGAAGACACGACTCTTCAAAAAGGAGTGTCGTTTACCGCTGTTATACGAAAAGAGGACATGCGGACCGATGTGAAGCTTGATGTTAGTTTGTCCTGCATGGATTTTTGGCGTTTTTTTTTCACCTAGGCAGCAGAGTTTTTGATGCAAGTCAAGGGAGGGAGCTTCACCTTGTACATTTTCCATAGCTGCCGCCTTTACTCTAATATATCTACATGTCTGACGTAGTGATGGCTTGTGCAGCTGTGAAGGCCTTCGAGCCGCAGTCAATTTTGCGAAGACTAGTAAGCAGGCGGACAGATTAGACTCTTTGGCTTTTATATAGTAAGATTTTCGTATTTTGAATTGATCTAAAAAGCAAGTGAAAATTAGAAGAACCTGAGCAGTAAGCTCTTCAAACTGCTGGGTTGATCGAAAAGTCTTGCAACACTTTACGCTACTGCCTGTTAAATGTGTTAAGGCTCTTACGGTGTTGATCTTGTGTGGTGATGTCACAGTACATTATAGAAGCTTCCTCAAGCATACTATATAAGGCCTCGTCGAGTGCGAATACGGCAACAATGTCAACGATAAGCAACAGCATCCGACGAGCTATCATCTACTACGAATTTTTGCAAGGCCATTCCTCAAAGACTGCAGCCTCCAACATCTGCGCTGCATTCAAGGAGGAAGTCGTTCAGTATTCCACAGTGGCCGTTAGTTTCAACGCTTCAAGGCTGGAGATATCACTCTCGGAGGTCGCCCTCGTTCCGGACGCTCCTATGCTGGACTCAGAAGGTATGCTTTGCTGGGAGTTGCTGGATAGTGAGACCACAGTCACAGCATCTGTCTACGCTTTCCAGCTCCAGAGCTTGGCCGATGCCATGCGCCAAAAACGTCCGAACGGGATTGTCTACCTACTGTACGACAGCGCGCGTCCTCATGTCGCAAAAGTGAGTCGCGAGAAAATCCAGGAGTTAGGCTGGGAAGTTCTGCCCCATCCACCGTATTCTCCAGACCTTGCTCCTTCTGAGTACCACCTAATCAGAGCTCTGAAGCAGCATCTTTGAGATAGAGTTCGATGATCGACGTCAACTGGAAATGGAGGTTTCTGAATTCTTCTCCTCACAGCCCTCGGAATTCTGGGGCAAGGAATGAAAGGCTGCCTGAAAGATGGGGCAGGATCTTGGACTTGGATGGGGAATATATCGTGGGCTGAGTTTTTGTTTTAGAAAATAGGGACAAATTTGAACATTGTTGTGCTAGTGTTGCAAGATTTTTTGATCAACCTAATAGGACTAGAATAGGACACCACCAGTACGAAGTCAGACTTGGTTTAAAAAGTTAATATTTTCAGCAGTTTAAAGTTCGAGACTGTATGCTACCCGGTGACTATGTGATAGCCAGCGTGATCTCAACCGGAGACTCACACTACCTGCTGTCGATCGCCGACGTTCGTCTCGGTGTGGTGGCGGTGAAAAGCCCAAATAAGAACCAGTGGTTGTCACCGAATTCGAAGGAGGCGAAGAGTCTAGGATCCAGGAAGATCGCCCTGATTCCGAACACGTTACCGAAGCCGGATGTTATTTCGGCTAATAATGGTTGAGAGTATTGGAGAACTACACATAAATACTTTCTATAACAGGCTTCTTTTTGAAAACATCTTGTCTATATTTGATCTCCAATGAATCTTGGTATAGCTGCTTCTGGTGCTACGAGGCTTCTTCAAAGTGTTCACCAGTATTGAAACAGCAGAGGCCAGATTCATCAACCGCTTACCGCCCTCTAACGGCAAAAATACCACCTGACCTCCTGATATGAAATTCATCAGCATCAGGTTTGGCGGTGGTTTTACCGCTAGATGACGGTAAGTGGTGTCGGAGACGTTAGAACTCTGGGAAAATGGTGTGGTAACGAACGAGTAGTCGATTTCCTGTTAGGAGGCGATAACGCCGAGTCGTAAGACCAAACCTGGACCAGATTCATCAACCGCTTATCGCCCTCTAACGGTTAAAATACCGCCAAGCCTGACTGATGAATGTCATATCCATATGGGTTTGGCAGTATTTTGGCTTTTACGGTCCGTTTATACTTCGACGCCGACCGATGCGACGCCACCCATTGTGGCTACATTGATCGGGCGACGCGGTCTATCAATTTGGCCATTATACATGCCGTCGCGTCGCTCGGCGTCGAATTATGGCCAATGTTATACTTCGGCGACGCGTCGGCCGACGTCGGCGACGCTGTGCTTTGCGGGCAGCTACGCACTGCGTGGCAGCCCGCCCAACACAGCGTCGCCGACGACGTCGCCGAGAGCTCCGCAGGGGGGTGTTATACTTCCGCCGCCGACGTCGCCACCGACGTCGCCACAGACGTCGGCGGCGACGTCGGCGGCGACGTCGGTGGCGACGTCGTCCGTGGGTCGGTCGCCGCGCTGTGCACGGCGACGGGCCGTCGCCGGCCTCATTCAAGGCTGGGAAAAAATGCGCTCAGAGGGAGTATTTTGTTTGTGGGTGGGTTCTTCGTTCCCGGCACTGTCAACATCCTCGGCGGACCTCGAATTACGAAATCGAAAGTGCAAAAACGCCCATCTTGCGGGCACAAATGGTGCCTTTTTTACTCTTCATGTCCATTTAAAGTTAGTCACATGAGGACTTCACAGAATTCTTGTGGTTTTTAATATGTAGCAGTTCTATTCCAACGAAAAATGTTTTCTTTAAGGCTTGCAGAAAAATATGTAAAAAGTTACTTTGGTGTGTTCTTTAACAAACAACGAAATTGAGGCAGATAACAGAGTTTCAACAGAAAAAAGGCATAAAAATATACGTATCTCTACCTGATAGACGGAAGTGAGTGTTTTTTTTTATACTGCCTAATTCTAATAATACTGGGTGTCTCAAGAAATGAATGCACTGTTAGAAAGGTGATAACTTTGGTCACAAAAAGGTACTGAAGAAGTTAAATGCTCATATAAAATCTTAAGCAAATAGGAATTTTTTGACGTATGAACGTATAGATTGCGCCATGCACACGTCTGTTTTTATCTGCTTTTTTGATGTTTAGAACTTGACAACGACGTGAAAGACACGTAGCATGCGAGTTTAGTGATTACAGAATTTAAATGTGGGCAGCAGACCTATTTTCCGAAACGGATTCTGGGGACTGATGAAGCAACATTAAAGCTGAATGGAGAGGTTAATCAGCATAACTGCAGCTACTGGGCGGCGGAAAAGGCTATTGGCCAATGGCGTATACCCCGCGGCATATCGCGGGCAGTGACTTCAGAGTATCGTGGGTCAGATAGCCTGCTATAGGCAAATTATAGCAGCTATGCCAGGGGGCGTAGCCCTGCTCATGGCGGACATAAATACCCGTTACGAGCGTACCAGGGTGGTCTTTTTTGTGGTAGTACATGACAGTTCTGCTAATTGCAAACTCATTTGGTGTCGTCGACCGCGCACGTCGACCACGCGTCTGTGGCGACGTCGGCGGCGTCTGTGGCGACGTCGGCTGCGTCTGTGGCGACGTCGGCGACGTCGCTGGTGACGTCAGTGTCGGCCGACGTCGGTGACGGGCCGTCGCTGACGTGTCGCAGCGTCGGCGACGCGTCGCCGAAGTATAACATAGGCCTATGAACGGGGCTTTAGAGGGTGGTAAGCGGTTGAGAATCTATCTCTACTCTGCAAATACTAGTGAAAGGCTTGAAGCTACCTCGGATCATCAGAAGCTGCCACCACCTACATTGTTGTCTGCACATTGAGTGCAACCGCGCGTTCCTTCTCTTTCGAGCACATTTCTTTGTGAACATACATTAGAGCGGGAGGTTTATTGACTTCTACAAACATTATATACACAAATATGCCCGTAAAAACCACCTTCATATTTGCATCTATGACCACAGGAAGCAGCACCAGTGGAAATAGCCTACGCGATTAACTTTACTCCACTTCTGACCCAACACAGGTTGCTTACGGCACTGGTCGATAAACAGCTAGAAGCCTATTGAAATTCAATCATTTAACGGCAAGAACGTACACTGCAAATTAAAGAATGAGCTTCATAGCTAGCTCGGCTATGTCTCACAACATCAATCGTGCCCTTATTTCTTGTACTAGAACGCCTGGCCTAATCACCTACTTCAGCACTAGATATAGTCAATAAGAATAAATAAGGTAGAAGCAGTGGTCTACCTGGGGCCAGATTCATCAACAATTAAACCCGCGGTGTTAAGGGCTAGAGACAAGATAAGAGACAGAGATGAATGCTTCATCGTGGGTATCTCTAACCCATTGTACCGTGGGTTAGTCGTTGATCAATCCGGAGAGCACTGACCATACATATCCCTCTGGGTGGTACGGTATGTCAACTCGGTGGCGATGTCCGTTCCTCCACGTGGTGCCACTGGAAACTACTCGCTCTGCAAGTTAAGCCGAACACGGACACTCGATTGCAGGCGACAGGCCCTTGTGACAGGCCGGCCTACGAAGACCCATGTCACATCACATGGTGTATGGCAGCTCAAGTGTTTCGAGATAGTGCTACGGCGTCCGAGGGAGCCGACGCGCACTCGCAGAGACCGGTGAGCGTGAGAAGTATGCGAGGGTCCGTAATGCGAGGACGGCATCGGGGGGCAGCTGAGCTAGTCCGAAAGTCCCGTAACGTAAGAAGGACCCGCGTGGCAACGCTGAATGTGGGAACATTGACGGGCCGCTCGTGCAAGTTGTGAAGCACTGGAGCGAAGAAAGATAGATTTCTGTGCGGTGCAGGAGACGAGGTGGTCTTGCCGCAAGTCAAGGGACATAGGACGTGGCTTTAAGGCCGTTCTATGTGGAAGTCCCAGGACCACCAGTGGTGTCGGAATAATCGTCTCCGAATGATTTCGTGACTCGATGAGGCTTCATTGGTCTACTGCGCTACTCCTTCCCACATGTAGGCCACACTAACGACTAGTTCCCTTACGGAAAGTTACTCGCAGAGACTGCGCCATCCACTACAAATCTTTGGTCAGAATTAGTTCTTTGAGATCAACCTAAAACTGTTACCGTATCGTTTGTCGCTGACGAAGAACCTTTGTTGATTGAAACACTCTATGATTTTTGTGACAATGAGGAGCCGAGCATTGTGCACCTCAGTCAGTCAGTTATTCGCATACTTGTGAATAACTGACGGATTGAGCGGTAGTCAGGCTGCCTGTTCTCACAGAAGAAAATGTTTAAATCAACAATCTTCATCTTGAAGGCGAAATAACGTGATTATCGAAACCTTAGTTCAGCTGTAATCATTTACCATGACTCAGAATCTCGTAAACAGTCTTCCATAGTCAAAGCTGTTGCTCGAAATGAAAGTCCACCGAATCCAAGTGCAAAATTCGCATTCCTCTGCCTCAAAACGCTTTGGAAGTGGTGATTATGCTTCCAATTATGTAAGTAAAATAATATCGCAATTTCTGGACAGACAACCTCAGCATGTAACGTATTTGACTGATTTTTGCTCTCATGCTGTTAGGATAAACTACACGATCTTTCTGCTGGAACCTTTATTTATTGATTTATTTATTTATTGTGGTGCCGAAATCGGCACGAGAAAACAAACTCACGGTTAAAGTTTTTGTGATCATCCAAATAGGGATCATGTCGGCAGGCCCAAAAACGACAAGATGTGTGGACCTTGATCATACATAAGGCCTTCTTTTGAAGAAAAGAAGGTATAGTTATATTCTAACATGATCATGAGACATACTCGTGTACAAAAAAAATCAACAGTCTCCTCCTTATAGCCCAATAATTTAAGCTAACGAAGTACTAGATGTAGAACACATAGGCGGTATTTATAGCTCAGTTTATCGCGTAGATGACGTGGTGCTATGAAAGCTATAAATATGGATACGCAGCGCCACTCAATCGGTATTAATCGCGTTCACAACACCGTACCGCCATGCGGCTGAGGTATAAATCCTTTCTTATTCTCCGCAATGCTCTCTCACTGTTAAATTTGTCAACGTTTCCCATCGCCATAACAGTAAGGACTTTCCACAGGTGCTGCCTTCTTGGGAGAAATCTGAGATCGTTAATATCCGTGAAATTATGACATCTCAACCCTCAGTCTAGTGTGTACACCCTAGAGCTCAGCACTCGCTCCACAGTATTGGCCAGTCGTCGCTCCCTACTGCCGGATGGACGAGCATCGAGACAGTTCATCGCCAGTTGGGCACGGCTGATAGACGAAATCCGCAGCAGAAGCGAGGAGACTAAGGGAGCAAGCTGCGGATACACCTGAATAATCTCCTTGCGATGTATGAAGCCGTCGAAGTCCAAAGGAAACGTACTATGCAAAAAAACGACTCACTGGTATGATGCATCCAAGTGATGGCGCTATGGCAGTAAATAGGGCATGATTCCCCGGCATCTGGGTGAACTTGAGAAGACTGTTCAGAATGTCAATCACGAGATTCAGCGACGCTGCCGATTCGGGTAAACGGTACTGGAAACGGACCTTTGAACGCGGGTTTTACAAGGTGTCTCAAGATATTAGGCATTGCCGTTCTATCAGTATTCATCGTTTGAGCGATCATAAAATTCTGATCTTTCTAAACAACATAATATATTACATCTTTTGAGAAGAATTTTGAGCAGTTAAGATTATTTGCAAAAGTTTCGGCCAGAAGCGGTTGTAATAAAACAGCCAAAAATGGCTGACCACATAATTCCTCTTTCGAAAAAAAAGAAGTGAAACAATTTCCAAACTAATGCGCCAAGGAGAAGGCATGCTATAGATGGCTACAGATGACAAAGCATTCACTTATTATTCATCAACAGCCAGAATGGTACCAAAAGCACGACAATGGGATTGAAGAGATTGCTTTAGTTGAGAAGCGCGTCTTCCAACCGAACATAAGTTAGCACGCGGATGAAATAGACAACACGAAAATGGCTAGAAAACACGCATCAATTCTGTCTGAAAGTCGTGCAGTTAGCGATAATCACTTAAATTCCGAGTCAAACTAAAGCCTCAGCAAAACGAACATGCATGCTATCTTCCGTTTACACTATTAATCAAATAAGCTGCGCGAAACTCTTGAAGGATTCCATCGAGCAACCTCAACACGGAAGATCTTCCTTATTTTGCTCCTCGAAATGAATAAATACTTTACCTTATTTTATGGTCTTTTGAACAGCGTTCATATTGTTCCACATTTTTCTCTTAGGCCTGGAGCGAATGCTTTATAAAACTTGAACCAGATTGGAGTCGGATCAACACCCCATTTTCCGGGTATCATGTTAGCCCATTACACCACCTGTACAGTTTCATCGAACGCAACATCCTCATACATAAAGGATAAGGATAAAGGACGGCGTTACTCAATCCCATTTGGGATGCGCCACGCATTCTACGGGATATCGTGGAGGCGATATAAATGCGTATTTGGCCATACAACGATTGCGGTGCCCAACCGATGAAAGCGCTTTATCCTTTTCGGACAAGTCTGGTACCAATTCACCGACCCCGGAGGACGGAAGGCCAAGTGGGCCTGAGCGGGAAATCCGAACCAAGAACCTGGTATCGGGTGCATGCGATAGTTGGCACCTCCTCCGACTGCGCTACACGCGCCCATCCTTACACATACTCAAGAAAATTTGGAACGTTTCTAGAAAGGCATTCAGATTATCGGTTCCATGCAGATACATCCCTACTGTACATCATGGGTGAGTGCTGATAGGCTACTACTACAAGGATACCCTGGATGTTGCCTCGATCAAACACCTCAGGTGGTATAATGGGTTATCACCCTACCCGGAAATCAGAGGGCGTGTGGGGTTCGAGTCCCGCCAGGGCAAGAGTTTTGATTACAATTAAGCTATGACGATTTCAACGACTGCGCACGCATATTTTAAGAGTCCTGTAGACCTCAAATGGAGCAAGTTTCTATGATGCACTACCTTACGGCCCACTTCGGCCATCAGACAAACGGCAAAGATTCGCCGTTTCATGTCTGGAAGCGACAGCATCTCCTGAATGTACTCCGTAGCCACAAACATAGAAGGAATGTTCTCGACCAGCGGACGAATCATCTCAATTGGCCAGGTCTAGAAGTACAAAGATATGAGGGCTCTCTTGTAGAATATCTTCAAAACGAGCTGAGTGGACCTGGAAGAGGACGAGCTTCATCAGATTCTTGTCCTGGATGAACATCTGATGAATGAATGCGCATGCTTGCTTCCTCACTTCACATCGGCGTGCTATAGCGCTGCTGTTTCGCGGATCTAAAAGTTGTAGAATCAAGAAGAGCTCTCGCTAAAGTCGCCCAGATCTCATCTCAACTTACCATCGTTCATCCTCCTTGCGTCACTGACTTCTATCAGAACCTGCACGAGTATCGACGTCTGCGAGTGATCAAACGCATGTGCTAGGACATCGCGAGAGGCACGGTCCTCTTCACTGCAATTTTCTCAATATACCTCGCCTTCTAAGGAGTACAGTGAAGCGGTTATATCAAGCGAAAACCTCGCTGACTTCGCTACAGTCGAATTCTGCACTTGCGACATGAGCTGAATGCGACAAGCCTGATCATAGAATGAGACCATGCGTAGGAAGCAGGCAAAATGTGGCGGCGACGAGAAAATACGCCTGAAAATAGGCCGTGGATCTCTCCAGCATAGGAATTTCACCCAACTTGCTGAACTTGTCATACCTGTCACACCTGAACAGAAGGCAAGGATGCCGATAGCATTCGGTGGGGGTGATCGTAGACGACCATTTTGAAGTACAGTACTGAAACGATGACTTTTCTAAAAACGTGGAAAATACGGGGAGAAAATGGTTCGAAATTACCTCGTAAAGCATTCGCGGAACCACGTTCTCCAGCCTGCTCCAGATTCCAACAATTATGTGCACATAGGACTGAGGGATCGAATCCAAAGAATAGAGAAATGCTCGTGCTATGCTCGGTATTAGCCGAACCTGAAATGAATGCCATTTTTTTTGCACATATGTATACGCTACCGAAATAGCTGATTAGCGGTCGGTCAGCTTAAATAGGCTCATTCATTCTTCCTCTACTCCTTCTAAATACACAACAACAGCTACCGTGCCTATGTTAACTAACCTGTTATTCAAACAGTTAACACATTCACTGATAAGCCTCAGGGTAACCAATTTTAAACGAGCTTTGCATGAAGATAGAGGCGAAACAAGACATCCTTACTGTTGTTGTTATTGTCATTATTGTTGACATTGTTATTGCGCTATGTTTTATGCCCCATTACTTTACCAGAAATTTGGAAGATTTGCATCTATAATAATTATATTATTATAAATATATATTTGTTGCAAGGATAACCATTATCATTTAAAAGTTTCGCTTCAGAAGTAGCTAATGAGCGGTCGTTCAGCTTAGAAAGGCTGATTTTTTAAGTTTTTGCAGCCACTTTTTCCTTTAATTCTTGCTAATACAGTTCGATAGCTACCGCGCCCATGTTTGCTAAATGCTTCTTGCTTAATAAAATTAGATGCAAATCTACAACTAAAGATATTCAAATTCCTAGTCCTATAACAGCATAAAACAACGCAATAACAATAGCAACAATAGTGGCAAACATCAACAGTAAACAACATTAGCTTACTTTATAAATGTCAAAAAGTCATAGCTGAAGTGTGGCTTTGTCTAACCATAAGCTATACGAAGTGGCTTTTGAGATTTGTCTACGCATGGCATTAACGAGCGTTTAATGGCCCTAAGAACTGATGGTGAGAGCAAAAAAAATCAAGTACCTGATCACTGAGCGGTGCGACATCCAAACGCTGAACAGCCGCCAATGCCACTGAGAAGTCGGGGGAGCACAATAGCTCCTCGAACTGCAATTGGGTCACTTCGCTTGAGGTATGTCGACTGAGATTAGACCGCACATCATAAGGAAACCTACGTTTTCATCCTTTATTCCTTCTCCGGTACTTCGAGTTCTTGCTATTGCCAAACTGTCGACTGTGGGTAGCATATGAGGAAATAGGTCAGTTACAAGGCGAATCTTAAAGCGACTAGTTGATGAAATTAGACACAATTCGCAGGATTATGACTACCCACCAGATGGCACCTGGCCTTTGCAAAGTCGGAGTAACGCACTTCCATCACGCTCACAAGATATCTAATCGGTAGACGCATGTAGATGTCATTCGGATAGATCTGGAATATAACAGCATCAATAATCATTCACACGACTAAGCTGAAGGAAACATGTCCACCCATTTAAAGGCTGAAGGTGTCGGACATGTGCCCTCATCTTACTTTTACATGGCTTCTTTGTAGTAACCTTTAGAAGACAGTGGTAATCGTTGGTTTAGTTGTACTACGGAAGATACAATAAATATTCACGACAATAATTAAAGCCCAGCACTTTATAACGTCTGAATAACAAAAAGGAACGTTACCCCTGTGCCCTTCATAGCGTCCACTCTCGTTTTATAGCAGAGAAGATACAGCAACACCAGGATTCGAACAGCTAGTTTGGATTCGTCGAGAAGATCGCCAGAGAACACAGTCTAAAAACATGAAATTTGTCAAAGTAAACGTCTGAAGAAAATCGTTGGAGAAGCCTAAATACGAGATCTAACTTCTAACATTAATACGCTGATGCCCCAAAATAACCACTAGGCAACTCTAGCAGATAATAAAACATCCAGCAATTCAATTATCAACGGAACAATAATTAATATAGCCTGCAAAATCGAAGCTCTACGTCATTTTGGCCGAGCACATCACATCTGTGCCGTTAATGAAAACAGTGATATTTTGCTTTTGATATTTTGCTAAAAGCCGAACCTGGTCGAATTTCTTTTGCAACAGTGTTTCATAAATATAGATTTTCAATTAAGGAAAGCTTGTTGTCAATACCTCCGAAGGTCGTTTAAGTTTCTCAAGAAACAGCCTTGTGCTCTTGAAGCATAGATCTTTAGTTTTCGACTTTCTGATTCATTTCTTCTTTCTTCGGAATGTATGCCTAGGCGGAATGCATTTATACAGTTTCCGTTTTAGTGAATGTTGGCCCTTATTTCATAACTACGTTTGCGATAGTTCACATCCTTGTCTTGGTTTTTGTTTTTCACTCAGAACCCGTGGAACATCTCCATATTGAATAAATCTAGAGTCTAGAATATGTTATGCCAATATGTCACAATATTTTGGAGCCAGCTTGAACTCGGATATGATCCATGACTTCAAGAGACCAGTCAACGGACAAATCACTGAAACATTTTCTTAGACAAGTCTGGTAGCGATTAGCCGACCACGCGGAGAGAGAAGGCTTAGTTAGTCTGGAGCGTATCCCAACTAAAACCTTGATTATTCGGAGTGCACGCGACAGCTGGCGCTTTCTTCAACTGCGCTACATGTGCTTCATTATCGGAAAAAAGTGCATCCCATACAGCCTTTCAACACATTAAGCAGTACTCTTAAGATCGTTAACTGAAAAAAGTTCGCCCTACCATGCTAAAGCAAAATAGAGGAGTTACTGATTTTTTTCGTGGAATAACTGGGGATTCTCTGGGCTGAGGTTGAGCGCAGTTGAAAGAGGCTCCGACTCTAGCATGCGCCCCGACCCCAGGCCGGACGGTTCAGGAAACGGCCCGGTTCAACCAGCCTACAGGGTCGGTAAATTAGTGCCAGTTCTGTCTGGAGGATAAGGGAAAACAAAGACTTGTCTATCCATCTCCACAAGTCATCTTAGGCCAAATTCGCATCGAAACTGCTCACGCAACATCATACAAAACAAAAGTGTGGCGCATCACCACAAAGATAGATTAACCCCGGCCTTTGTTCCTCTTCACCCTCATTCTTTTAAGGCCATTTGAGGTTAGATATTCTAAATCCTGTCTTTGTCTATGTCTTTTGTTCTCGTGTACCATGAAAACTCGCTCTGGTGCGTCTGTTAAGGGCACTCAGGTTGATGTGTCATCAGATTCCGTGTCGTCAGCTGAGGTTGGATCGGATGATTGGATTGCTGTGATTGACGAGGTCACACGATCTTCGGCTGTTCCAAGGTGTCTTAAGAAAGCGCTCAGTCTCATATCGCGTCAACTGAATTGTCTTTTGGAACAAAAAGACAAGGAGATCGACGAGCTTCGTGCTGAAAACGCAAGTTTGCGATCTGCAATTGCTTCATTTGAATCTAGGAAGCAACCTTCCGATTCCTCTGTTCCACCGGCTCGTACTACATCACCTACGGAGTCGGTGGAGCTCCAGTATTTTGAGAGCGAATCCGAACGCCGTAGATCAATCATTATTGGTCGTGTGCCTGAGTTGAAGAACGCTCGTATACGGGAGCGTATTGCATATGATTTCGAAAATGTTTGTAATGTTCTACATTTCCTTGGTGTTGAAAGTTATCCCACTGCTGTGTACCGCTTAGGCAGACCGATAGACGATGGTGATAGGCTGTTAAAGGTAGTGTTACCCTGTTCTAGGTTTCAAGCTTTGGCAGTCAAGCGAGCGAATCGATTGTCTTCTTTTCCTTTGAAACGTGTCTATCTTAGACCTTCTTTGACGTTAGAGGAGCGACTGCGCCGTCGTAATTCTGGAGCTCAGGTGAATCCTCCTGCATCACCCAGTCGTGAAGTGGAGAGGGCAAGTTCACCAGACTCTTCAATTAGGACGGTCACTCATTCTGTCTCTAGCCCAGTCGCCCCTTTGGGCCAGTGCCGCCTACTTCGAAATTCATGAAGCGTTTATCATGTTTTTATGCAAATGTTCGTTCCATGGTGAGGAATGCTGTTTACATTGATCGTATACTGAGCTCGAGTTTTGATGTTTACATCTTTACTGAAACATGGCTAAAATCGCATCACTTTATCTCGTCGTTGTTTGATAATATGAGTCGTGAATTTCTGACTATACGCTGTGATAGAAAAAGGAAGGCGGGAGGCGGCGTGGCTATTTTGTTAAAGAAAAATGTCGGGGCTGTTGAAGTTTTCTCGCAGTCAGTTGTAAATTCCTATGAGATTCTCTCTGTCGATGTGTTTCTAGAATGGTGCAAACTCAGATTGGTCGCGGTTTATCGGGCTCCTTCCTGCAACTCTGAACAAAATAAACAACTAATCATAGCTATCAGCGATCTCGTTGAGTGTGAGCACCCATCTGTTTTGTTAGGTGATTTCAATTACCCTGACATCAGCTGGCCAGACTTCCGGGAACCATTCTCATCAGATAGCGCTTGTTTTCTGGAAATGATGAGGAGTCACAGGCTTGTGCAATTTGTAAATGAAGCGACCAGAGGTAGTCACATCCTAGATCTTTTGCTCTCATCTGAGAAGTCGTTTGTTGATGGAGTCATTGTAGGCCCTCCCGTCGGTTTGAGCGATCATAGATGTGTAAAGTTTCGATTATGTTGTTATTACGTCGAGCCCAACTACACGTATACCCGTCAGTTTAGAAGGTGTGATTATAATAGTGTTTGCCACTTTCTTTCCTCGTTTTCGTGGAGGAATTTCTTGGATTCCGTGACAAAAGTTGATGAAAAGTATGAAATCTTTATTAGTATCTTAAAAGAAGCTGTAGAACTATTTGTTCCGTGGGTGCGTGTTGAGGCTAGCCATTCTTATTTGCCACAATATTTACAAAATATGCTGGATTATAGAGATTTCTTGTTCAGATTAGCTAATGGAAGTAGTGTTGCGGACCACTGGAGGAAATATACCGAGTTTAGTGGAAAATTTCTCCAGGCCTTGAAAAAAATATAATGCGAATATTGAAAAGAGAATGCTTGAGTCCGGTCGTAAAAGGAACTTCTACAGGTTTCTGAGTAATAAGCTCAGAGAGAGGGATCCGATTGGAAGCATCATGAAAGACGATGTAGTAGCTGTTGTTGATGCAGATAAGGCGGAAATATTGGCTGATAAATTTTGTGAAGTTTTTCTGGATGATACCTCGGAATTTCCGACATACATTCCGGAAGTGAGTGAGCCAATGGGCGCAGTCCCGTGGTTTGATGGAAAGATGCTCTATGAACTTATTCGTAGTTGTTCCGATTCATGCTCGCTCACACCTGATGGGATACCTTCCATATTCTTGAAAAACATTGCTCATGTGGTCGCTGGTCCGCTGGCGTATATTTTCAATCAATCTCTGATGTTTGGTGAAGTGCCCAAACGCTGGAAGCATTCTTATGTTACACCTCTGTTGAAAAAGAAGCCTGGGAGCGATATCAACAACTACAGACCTATCAGCATCACGTCCATTCTGTGCAGAATCTTTGAGAAGGGGATTAAGTCTCATCTTTTTGAACATCTATCCAGAAACGGACTAATTCCTGATTGTCAGCATGGCTTCGTGCCGAAGAAGTCAGTGGAGACTAACATGCTTGAATGTCTAAATGATTGGACGTATTTCCTAGAGTCGAAAAAGGCATGTGACGTAATATATTTAGATTTCTCAAAGGCTTTTGACCGCGTTAGCCACTCAAAACTGCTTTACAGATTAACACAGCTGAAGGTGCATCCAATTATCTGTAGATGGGTTAAGGATTTCCTGTCGAACAGATCATTTCAGGTTAGAGTTGGTACAGCTTTCTCATCCATAAGGTATGTAAAAAGTGGAGTCCCACAGGGTGGCGTCTTGTCACCGCTCTTGTTCATGGTTTACACTTTAGATTTCTCAAAAGAATTGGAAAGTGCTGGTGTTATTGTAAAGCAGTTCGCGGACGACGTGAAAATCTATCGGGAAATTTCCACTGTTGATGATTGCAGAGCACTTCAGCAGGGGATTGATCTAGTCAAGGACTGGTCCAGACGTTGGTGTCTTCCTTTGGCTCCGGAGAAGACAGTGCACATGAGAATTGGGACTTCGTCAGCTGCCTTAGATTACTGTATCGATGGGCAATGCATCGGGAAAGTAACTTCGGTAAAAGACTTAGGCTTCGTTTACGATGAGAAGTTGGACTTTTCAGAACATATAAAGCTAATATGTCGCAAGGGGTTGACAAGGTTGTTTCAAATTTTCAAAGCCTTAGTAACGAATGATAGAAGAGTGTTGACAATGGCGTATAAGATATATATCAGACCTATTGTCGAATTCGGATCTGTTGTGTTCTCGCCTCGTAAAAAGAGAGATGTGGCCTTGCTAGAAAAGGTTCAAAAAAGTTTTACAAGGAGAGTTTTACGTAGAACCAGAGGATTTCTTTATTCTAGAATACCACGGGCTAGTATTAGAAATGCTTATTTGGGTCTTCACACTCTGGAATCGCGCCGAAAGTTGAAGGATGTTTGCACTGTTCTTAAAATGCTCACAGGGAGGGTACGCTGCTCTGTGTCAGAATGTTACTCCGTCACACCGTCCAGAACTCGAGGCGGCTCCATGAAATTAACTTTTGCCAGAGCCAGCACCAACCTGAGGGCTAGGTCTTTCACCTGTCGAGCGGCTTCTGCTTTCATAGCTCTCAGGTTTGGTGTTCCTGCCTCACCCCATGCATCCGCTGAGTTTAAGCGTATAGCCACAAATGCACTACTCGAGTACTAGGTCACGTGGTTAATGGTTTGAGTGTTGCTTGGTTTTGTTTTGTTTTCCTTTCTCTGTTACACGTGTGTCTTATACCCACGTAATAAATAAAATAAAATAAAATAAATCCAACGAAGAGCATTCATTAAGAATGCTAGAACACACCTCGACAAATTCCTGTGACAACCCCGCGATGTTCTTTTGCGCTGACTCGACAGCACAACGCAAAATGAGCTCGGCAAGCAGTGGATGCATAGGCAGTGACAGCTCTTTTAGCTGATTTTCCATCCAAACCTGAAAATGATGACTGTTGTCTCTCATCTGCTCACCTTCCAATGATTCTCTCATTCTTACACTAATATCCACGCTGTGTTTCGTGAATGCGTTCGCCGACATCAGCTCCGCCATTGAGTGGATCGGGAGCCTGGTGCCGGAAGAGGCGCATAGCGAGGGGGTTATCGGAAGAGTTGCGCACCTGAAGTTGATTCTTGATGGCCACAACGAAACAACAGCACAAAAACTGTCGAAACCCTCGAACCTTGCAGTGACATCCGCTTCGGATAGGCAGGAGTTTGTGAACAGCGTCTTCCACTGCTCCATATGTCGCTGATGAATCGACACCTGAACTTCATCGTTTTCGAGAAACATCTTACAATTCCCGGAAATCTTCTGAATCACAAACCTTTTGCAATCGCAAGATCTCCGCGAAATACGCGCAGATCGCATCCGACCGACCTCCTACTATACAAAGTCCAACATAGAGCAGATCTCTAGCCAGTGCATGGCGAGCGCCGCGCTCAGTTTCAGATCGTAGCCACTCAAACCACGTGGAAATATGAGGCTCAACTTGATAACTCAGCGCCACGGGTACGCTCATGGAACTGAAACAAGACAATTAGAGGAACAAGTAGATTAACCGCAAGGAGGAAAAGCTCACAATGTAAGAGTTGGAGTGGCGATAAGAGCAGCTAGGGCTGCTGTGAGATGTCCGTCGCAGGTTATATGCCGTCGACATATGAAGGAAGTGATTAAGGTGAGGTCAGAAGGAGGCAATTTCAAGCCACAACGGTGATACAGACAGATTATTGCCAGCAGCAGGTCCGTCATTGGCTCAGTAGATTGCCTAAAGATTACTGTACAGAGCTCAAAGTTAACCTCTAGCCGTGTTCCCAAATGAGGAACAATAGCTACTCACTCAATAAAATGAATAGAAATACAATATCCGGAAATGAACGAAACAAGAGCATTAATGGGTGACCATTGAAGATAACTAAGAATTCTAGGTTTTCATCCGAATAATAGCTGGGGATGTACGTTAGTTCAGACTCACGTGTTCACAGCCGAAGCGATCATAGTCATCAGACGATTGAGAACAACTGCAGCTGTGTGCTTGGTGGCGCTCTTCCCAATCGTTGCCGAGATCGCACCTTTGCGATCCAACAAATACGACCTCATGAACAGACAGACCTGAAAAGTCTGCAATTTAGTGGGATTGCTCGCTTAGGCCCCGTTTATACTTCCGACTTCGAGCGACGCGATGGCATGTAAAGTGGCCAAATTGATCGACCGCGTCGCTCAATCAATATGGCCACTATACGTGGCGTCGCCTCGCTCGGCGTCGAAGTATAAACGGGGCCTTAAGCCTTGCCTTAATCATGACAACAGTGTACTTCACAAAAAAAAAATCCGAGCAAATTGGAATTTCATCACTGCAGAACAACCTCCAGAACAACCTCTATCGTAAAAAGGTGTCGCTACCATTTTTTGAGGGGAATAAAAAGTGTCACTGCCATCTGGGATAGTCATAGACCAAAAGCAGGATAAAACAGAAAGCACCTTGACCTCCGTTATCGCGTTATCTGATTGTGACTCCACGACGCTAGATGGCAGTGATTTTGTCAATTTCTTACATTATTTTACACAAATCCGCTTGAAAGCACACTCTAAAGGAGGGGCTGGCTATTGCGTGCAACCAGATCTAGACCATTCAAGGCCTCCATCGGTAGTCTCGGCAAATTGGCGCCAGACTTTTCTGGGAGGGATGAAACAGTACGTTCTCTATAGGATGAGACCCGTAAGGTGTTCTATAGGCGAAGCACGCATTTCAGTCGTCTCCATAATATCCTGTAAAAGTATAGAATACGTGGCGCCAAGGCACAGAGACTGTGACAGCGTCAATTCCATGTAATCAACTGCTACTTTTGAAAGATTCTTATTTGAAGAGTTGAAAATGAAAATATCGCAATCAGGAGAACATCGCCAGGAGAATGTCTCACGTTAACGCTGTATATAACACGCCCCGAGTAAAAGACAATAAATAAAGATCGGTTTTAATCAATCGATTGGGAGATGCATTATACTTCTGCCGGATATCGTGAAGGAAATTTGAATGCCTATTTCACCTATACAATGAGTTTTGGTGACCATCCGATGGGAAAGTCGGTATTCTATCTCATGCGGACCAGCCTGGTACCAATTCGCTGATCGGGGGTAGGACAGGCTTGATTAGCCTAAGCGGGCAACTATCTTGAGCCGGTTCAGAATGTATCCAAGGGCCGACACCCCTTCCGACTGCGCTACGCGCGATCACCAAGTAGTAGACGATTTCGAATTACCCAATAGCAATCACAAGTGCCTTCATTCATAAATGCAAGACAAATTTCCTTTGTCGGGACGATGAAGACGCCTAAGAAGACTAGAAACCTCGGACACATAGAAATTGCTCCTTTCCTACTGATGCATTCTTCGTTAAAATCGTTAGCAGGGGTAAAACGTGCTTAACAGCAATACTTACAGCTTCGTCGTCAAGCCGCTCGCAAACGATTCTGGTAGCGAACATGCACTCCTTGCGCATTTCAGCCATTCGATCGAGTATGGAATGTGATAGTGGAGGATTGAGGGCGACCAACTGAAATCGAAAATCGCTAAAACCGCGAACAAACGAGCTGAGAACGAATTTGCTCACGTTTGTTATAGCTGTGAGACGAGCGGCGGAAATGAGCTGATCGACGGGGGACAGTTCGAGCAAATGGGAAACCAGTGGCAGGTACATTTCAGAAGCATTCGCCACAACCTGAAGAGATTCGTATGTGACACGGCGCTACTTACATAGGTGCTAGATACATCTAACCTGTGTCAAAAGGTCGGAACCATCTTTCAGACAAAGCAGTTTAGAAGCGAGTTCCTCGATTGAAATGATGTTCGGCATATGAAGAAGAATGAGCGACAGCAGCCATCCGAGTTCTTCTAGATTCTCCTCGCATAGGCAAGGAAGCAACCACTCCTCAGGACTTGCGGTCTCATCTGAATATGAGGGCGTTGAAAACCTATACAAACAGACGTTAAAGACTTATCGGAGTGAGATTCAAACCTTTCTGAAGTGCCGTACAAAGTGCAGCGAGCTTTTGAGAGGGATTCAGATTCGTGAAGCCATCACCTCCTCCAGACTTCGTCAGAACAACAATGTCGCTCTCAAGACTCTGGTAGTCCAACGTGAGATATGGCATCAATCCGCTCTTGATCGCAAGCGAACATATCTTGGACAGGAAAATCTTCTGAAGGGAGATGTTCGGTCGGAATAGCTGGATTTCGCTGTCTCAATAAAGGATAAAGGATAAAGGACGGCATTACTCAATCCCTTCTGGGATGCGCCACCGCATGCTACTTCTACGGGATGTCGTGGAGGCGACATGAATACGTATTTGGCCATACAATGACTTGCGGTGGCCAACCGATGAAAAAGTCAGCGCTTTATCCTTCCCAGACAAGTTTGGTACCAATTCACCGACCCCGGAGTGATGGAAGGCTTGGTTGGCCTGGGCGGAAAACCAGGAACCTGGTATCGGGTGCACGCGACAGTCGCGCCTCCTCCGACTGTGCTACACGCGCCCACTGTCTCAATATAGAATAGTAATAGTTAACTTTATGATTATATGTTTACAAAGTTAACAATATTAATTCGTTAATCCAGCGCGTGCTAGCGTAGACGAAAAAGGGTCGGCTGTCGCTCGCACCTAAATCGAAGTTCAATACGAAAAAGGGCCGTCTGTCGCTCGCACCTAAATCGAAGTTCATGGTTCGGATCCCGGCCAGCCCAACCAAGCATGTTATTCTTCGGAGGTTGGCGAATTGGTCAATAGCTGTGTGGCAAAGTTAAAACGCTCGATTATTCATCGGCCCTGGATCAGTTTTCAGCCCAGACGCGCCTAAAATTCTGTCA
The DNA here is from genome assembly GCA_947396885.1 of Heligmosomoides polygyrus polygyrus. NCBI lineage: Eukaryota > Metazoa > Nematoda > Chromadorea > Rhabditida > Heligmosomidae > Heligmosomoides > Heligmosomoides polygyrus. Next base: position 15,820,472 of record OX377205.1, read on the forward strand.
ACAATATCCTGGCCAAGTAGAATGCATGGCGCATCCGAAGTAGGTATTCATTCTCGCCGTTTCATCTTTTATATCTATGAAACCAACCTGCGGGGAATTCATCTTCGCGGGAAATATTCTACCCATTCTATCAATAGAAAGGCGAAGGTCAGTTAGAACATGGATCTCTAGATAAGCTACAGCAATTTGGATAACCAGACTTCAGAACCCGAGGTCCAAGACTTACAGAAAGTCGCTTAAAAACGCGTTATGAGAATAGGATTTTTAAGGGATATAGCGGTCATAGGGGGCGTGTAGCGCAGTCGGAGGAGGCGCGACTGTCGCGTGCAGCCGATACCAGGTTCCTGGTTCGGATATCCCGCCCAGGCCAACCAAGCCTTCTATCCCTCCGGGGTCGGTGAATTGGTACCAGACTTGTCTGGGAAGGATAGAGCGCTGACTTGTTCATCGGCTGGCCACCGCAAGTCATTGTATGGCCAAATACGCATTCATGTCGCCTCCACGACATCCCGTAGAAGTAGAATGCGCTGGCGCATCCCAGAAGGGATTGAGTAACGCCGTCCTTTATAGCGGTCATGCTCCCCATACACCTTGCATGTTCAACCGCACACACAAAAAATGAAAATGCCATTATGGGAGGACAACTATTTATTAGAAACCATTCTTGTAGGGGAAGACCACTTCACTCAGTCTTTTTTGAGGACAACGATAAGATTGAGAGAACTTTTTAACGAGACTACGACCTGAAAGAAAATCTTCCCGCACAGTATCTAACCAGGGATAGCCCACCCTGTTTGTGTTTATTTTACTTTTATAACAGCATCCTCTCCCCATCCCCTCCCAATAGTACAGATCTAACACTTCCGTCTACGAAAAGACAAAGCATTGCGATTTCTTAATAAAGTAGGACCACCCTATATATGTCCCATTGGCTTTCCTAGTCACGCGCTTCCGCCTCGTTAGGATAGACAAGCATCAGCCTAAAGAAGTCTACTAGAAGCTGGCCTGCGTTTAATTATACACACCAAGTGCATCCGTAGACATTAGAGACGCCAAATAAATACAGGACGGGTGTGCTAGATTAAAGATTACTGGAACAGAAGCGATGCTAAACGCTTCAGGGAGGGTAACATATATGGTAGCCCTGCCATCTGTATCACCTGTCATCCCTTTGATCATCGACTTGTTCGGGCGAGCGCCAGCAACGTTTCCATTCTTCCTTGTTGTGTACCAGAGTGCTCCAATGGATCCTCCTCGCTCAAGGGACACGCAGAGCGTCATATCGTTCGCTCAGGGCTTTCATGAAGAAGTCCGACTAACCATCAGTGGGCGTCCCGGTGTTCTCTTGACATCCCGTGAAATCCAGTCGGTGACGGCTCTCGTCCAGTGAGTGTCTACGAAGCGCATTATGTGGCCGGCGCACCTAATTTTCGACGCATTGGCCCATCGACAGCATCTCTGACCTTCGAACCTCGACGAAGCTCGGAATTCCGGAGGCCTTCTCTCACCTGCGTGAATCATGTCAGTCCAAGCATCGTCCTCTCGATTCCACGTGTTCATAATGCTTTCCTATGACACAGGTCTCTGAGGCGTATATTAGCATAGGAAGAACAGCGAAGTCGAATAGGTGGGCACGGAGTCGTACCTTCTCCGACGCTCTTGGAAGATCTTCAAGCCGCTTGTTTCCTCCCGCCCAGCTCCGGATATGGCACCCCTACACGCCTTTTTGCACAAAAAAAAACCTTACACCTCTGGGCGAGATTCATCAACGACTAACCCGCGGGTATAAGGGATAGAGATATCCACGATGAAGCATTCATCTCTATTCCTCATCTTTTCTCTACACCATAGATCCCGCATACCCCAGGGATTTAATTTTTGATGAATCCGGTGTCTGGTGTGTACTACCCCATTGGTGAACCGAGCTGGAGCCGGATTCATCACCGATTTATGACAATTTAACAGAAAAAATACAGCCGAAATGGATCTATCCTAGTCCGGGGCCACATAACTAAAAAGTATGTAAAAGATCGACTTGGGACTTACCGAGCGACTCCTACGGAGCACGATAGAACCTAAAACAAAGGAAAAAACGAACGGATAAATAAAAAAATAAAATCGCCGCGGTTTGACAAAAGTATCGGCGGGCAAAGAGCGACGCAATGGAGTCGTGCAGCGTGCTGACCACCGCTTGACATGTTAGAACCAGGATATAACATGGTGAGGAGGGCGCATAACGCCACCTAGGGCGTTCTGACCGCCGCCTGACATGTTATAACCAGGATCTAACATGGTGAGGAGGGCACATAACTTCACCCGCCTACAACCGCGGCGAAAGCATTTCTTTTTTTAAGTTTTTTATTTGCTCGTGAATTTTTCTGGTTTAAGTTCTATCGTGCTCTGCAGGAGTCGCTCGGTAAGTCCGAAGTCGATTTTTACATACTCTTTAGTTATGTGCCCCCCGGACTAGGATAGATCCGCCGAAATCCCTGATAGTGCGACTTATCAAGCGATATGGTGAAACATTTCGCCGTGCTATCAGGGATTTCGGCTGTACTTTCTCTGTTAAATTGCTGTAACTCGTTGATGAATCCGGCCTCTGGGCTACATCCTATGTTATTGTCATTCATATGCCTCCTTATCAAGGCTGATAAACACTCAAGACAAAGTGACGCCTCCGCCCTGAGCCACACTCTGCTACAGAAGTTTATTCAGAAGATCGACGTACCGAGGAACTAGGTGACGAATGTGTAAGATAGCCAGCCAGAAGGGGAAGAAACGGTCGTAGTTCTTCGTCAGAGAACTTCTCACCGATCTCCGTGAGAGAGCCATCCAAAATCGCACAGTACACGCCTGCGTGCATCTCCCACTTTATCGCCATACCCTGGAAGGCACTGGGTTATTCGATGAGATAATAAAAAGAGAGTAAACAACACGCCGAAATTTTTCGTCATTCTGGCACTTTATGTCGCTTTTAGGAGCGGAAACGTAGTGAAAACAAATAGAAATACGCGGTAAAAGTTGAGCCGGTGAACGTCCAAAAGGAGTACTTCCCCTTCAACACGGGGCAGCTTCATCATATACGCAGCAAAGCAAGTTGCTTTTATGCGGTGCTGTGGGGTTATAATGCAAGTATACAATTTTCACTTCGAATTAGACACTCTTCTAAGCTAGCTTTAGACTTTTGAAAACGAAGCGAACTTTTACAAATTGAAACGAGCTTCTTCTTCATTAAACTATAGGCTCTCCAAAAAATTAGGATAGTTTTTTGTTTAAGCACAAACTCTGGTGAGCTGGTAGTAAGGCTGAACAACCAACCAAGTTCGGGTATGAACAGGTTAACGAGACACTGTGGTGTAAGGCCTATGTCATACCATCGCTCACCCCGAGCGAAGCCTAGTGATAAGCTCCCACATCGATCGCGCGAAGCGATGAGTCGATATGGGAGCCTATCGTTAGGCTTCGCTCGGGGTGAGCGATGGTATGACATAGGCCTAAGCGTACATCAGCAACATTTTTCCGTCGCCTTAACATGGAAACGGTAAGAGCGCAGAATGGGCGCAACCGGTATGGTGGGGAAGAAACTGGTGACGAAGTGTGCTCTGACGTGCTCTAATCCACCGAACGCGTCGCGACCGCCCACATTCTTGAGTTGGGTCGTCATCAGCTGTTTGTCAACACATCGGACTTATCACTGACAAGGTGCATTGATCACTGTCCCTAGTGTGCATTGGGCTTTCATCTTCCAGTTATAACGTTCCAACTTCCCAATTGGTTCTACTTAGCTTCACGCTTTAAATGTAAACATGCCCACAGTCCCTTCCAGTGTGAGGGATATTCTTTCCTTCTTAAACATGGATAACGCTGCCTTGTTTTTTCTGTATTCTTTCGTTAGCTTCGCATTCACAATATGTTGTATTCCACATTCGTAGGTGGAGCATGGAGTGGGATGTTTGTCCCTGCGCGCGAAAAGGATGTCTGGTTCGGAGTCTGTGCTATCCCTTAGTGTTTGATAAACTTACAACCGAAAAAAACGTCTGAGTTGTCCACCGTAGTTTCGGAGTGAAATTCAGGGAAATCATTACGGGACCGAGTTGCCTATCCCTCTGCTAAGCAGTCGCTGCAGCTAGTGATATTTGCTTGTGTGCTTCTGCGCAATTAGGATCTTGGGGGGGGGGGGGCTTCTGATGGGTAGAAAATCCCATAGAGGTCGTAGCGTCGTTAATGTCCTTCATCCCTAGCTCCAACATATACATCCTTTAATAAGGGCGTTCCATGGTTGGTAAAAACCAGGTTTGAATCGCGCAGCTGTGGGCGTTGCACACCGGACAACTCGGACGAGTTTTTTTCCGGTTGTAAGTGTATCGGCGAGTCTATCCCTGGAATTAAACTGCACTTTCCTTTTCACGAAGGCCTTGTATGGGGCCGAGTTGTAGCTTTACTTCGGCTATCTTAGACACTGAATCAAGCAAAACTATTGGAAAAATGGAAGACCTTGAAGACGCGCCTCTGGACGGATGCGTTGCACCAGTACATCAATGCTCTGGTGAAGGATAACGTAGAGAACATCACAGCAGTTCGTTACGGCAGTCGAGGCGTTTGGAACTGCAGACGTTACTCGAATTACGCACAGGTCTAAGGAAAATCTATCCCTGTGTCGTTGTTTTAGCCTTAAAAGGGTGTTTTGGGATCAGAATCGCTCGCTTGGGCCGCGCATGATTCAAAGTTCTGTTCTCCCCGAGGTCATCCAATGCATTCCTCACTCCGTGGTCGATGAATTGCTTGTCTGAGAGGATATAAGGGTGGCGCATCGACTTGTTTGTCGATGCCAGTAATTGTGTAGGCTAAACACCAATTCATTCTTGGACTCAGTGATCTCCTTCTCTACTCCGCCATAATATTTCCTCAAGCCCTTCTCAAAAGTATTGGCCAGCCTCTTGTAGTCCTCAAAATCCTCAGGCTCATTACTTCTTTTGCCCTTGTCTCATGCTTCCGGCTTTCTGGGCTCACTAGGCACTATCACTTTTGGCACAAAGATGTCAGTGGTGTAACGGAGAATTCGGATGAAAAGCTCATACCTGGCATCGATGCTAGATGTCGCATTTAGTGTATCATACCGATCAATATCACTGAGATGTCTGGTAATCTCCTCGAAATATGCTTTGTTTGCTAAATTAAAGTCTCATTTGCGAAGAAGGTTAAAGTGACCGTGAGCGACCATACAGTATTGTAGGACGTTGTCTAGGAAACACCGTAGTGGTTTCAAAATTACCTCCGGACCTGTGTGATCAAAAATGACAACAAAATTGTGGCGCTTCAGTGAGGGCTGATAATGCAAACTGGCGCCTGAAATGACCTTGTAATGCCCGGAAGAATCTTGCAAACCGATTGGAGGTTCAGTCATAGTTACAACGTAAAATATGGCAAACTTCTAGTAGAAATCCTGTGTTCTAACTACAATTCAAGCTCCAAAACTTTTCAAGGATAATTCCTGTGCACGACAACACCGTTCCAATACCATTTTTATCCACCCAGAGGTCCGCAGCAAATTTGGAAACCGCGCTATATGATGTCTCACGGTCGGAGCCCCACAATACCATATAAATCGCTTTAAGAATCTCCACGGTCACTTCGTCGAACTTCATCGTTTGCCACATCCCTCGTGCGTTTTATGAAAAGGATAAAGGATAAAGGACGGCGTTACTCAATCCCTTCTGGGTTGCGCCACGCATTCCATCTCCACAAGATATCGTGGAGGCGACATTAATGCGTATTTGGCCATACAATGACTTGCGGTGGCCAGCCGATGAACAAGTCAGCGCTTTATCCTTCCCAGACATGTCTGGTACCAATTCACCGACCCCGGAGGGATGGAAGGCTTGGTTGGTCTGGGCGGGAAATCCGAACCAGGAACCTGGTATCAGGGGCACGCGACAGTCGCGCCTCCTCCGACTGCTCTGCACGCGCCCATTGCGTTTCATGATATCCAGGAAAATATGGAGAAGCGCAGTATCCAGCCCCTATTGGTTCTGTTCTCGATAGAAACAGTCGAGATTTCCACATTAATAGCTTTAGATCTAATACGACATTCGCTGAATTTTTATTCCAATTGTATTTTAATTTATATCGCCGCTTCTCTAACCCTATACTTTGCCGTAAATAATTCCAAAATTTTGCAGGCGTCAGACAGCTCCGTGAGGTTCTACACGACCATGGTGGACGCGTACCTCACGTTCGAGCCCTCTTTCTGGGAGTTGCAAGATAACACGCTCTTCGAATCCAGCGATCGTGTCGTAGTTCTCGGAAAGCAGTTCGACAAACGAGCAGGTAGTGTTTTGCTCCACTATGGGCGGCACTTAGGTATTGGGTCCGACGCCGATTCGGATGATTCGAATTCGTCATTTTCTTCAAACTCGGTTAAAAGCATTAGGTGAATAGTGGCACTTTGAAAAGCCCAGATCTTGGGATGGTTCAGCTATGAGTAACCTTAAGTAGAGAGAACTTTCGAATGATACAAACAAATGATTTATCTTCGAATCTCGCATCAGATATTCGAATCGGATAGAAATCAGATTTCTGATCAAAACCAGTTATCCGAATTATTCGCGATCTGGTGAAAATCACATCTATTTGAATCTCTATAGGACACGGGCTTTTCTAAAAGCCATTTGTTCGCACAGTCCTTTTAGCCAAGGTTGAGAAATGACGGATTCGAATCTGCGCCGGATCCAGTGTCTAATGACGCAGAATCAGTTATCGGGTTAGAATTGCGTCATTGCAGGGTTAATAATGGCTCACCTGGTTATAGAAAGGGCCCTTCTTTTAATATAATGGCGGCGCTAACCAATCCTTTCGTTGGATGTACTGCGCATTCTATTTACCACTATAAGTCTATGTTTCATTTTTAGGTCTGAATTCACTGAAGAAATACGTCACTTCACGATTTTGGTTCACTTATAGGAGGGGTTTTGCACCTATTGGTGGGTTATTCGTTTTCTAAACGTGTTGTCGTTTCAGTTGGTTGATTTTTTTTTTCATTGCGAAGAAAAACTCCTTTGTTGAAGGTGGAACTGGTCCGGAAACTGATCAGGGATGGGGATGTATGCTGCGATGTGCGCAAATGTTGCTCGGCGAGGTGCTTTTGCGGAGGCATATCGGTAGAGATTTCGAGTGGACTGAAGGTGTGGCACCGGCAGGCAACTACGAACGCATATTAAGGATGTTCCTCGATGAAAAAACTGCACTATTCTCCATTCATCAGATAGGTATGTGCAAGATCTTCTTTTCATTCTTCGTTTCCCTATGCGAGGTTAGGGCTCATGCATATGCAATGCGTTCATGCAAATTCGACGTTATTTTCCGTTTTTCAGCACAAATGGGCGTCTCCGAAGGAAAAACCGTAGGTGAATGGTTTGGGCCAAACACGGCTGCACAGGTTTGTTTTGATGAGAGCGGGTGCTCATTATTCTCCGTTTGAGCATGGCCTCTTTTGCATTAACAAAGAATCATTGTGCATGTGTTTAGGTCATTAAAAAGCTCGCCGTATTCGATTCATGGTCAGGAATAGCTGTGCATGTGGCGCTCGACAATATCCTTGTCTCAAGTGACGTCCACACTATAGCTACACTAGCACCGCCTAAGGATGCCATTAAGCTAATAATGGGTAAGCCTTACGTTGTTACCGTGTAGTCTCAATGTTCTTTCCATTTTTGCCCACTAAGGAGGTGCTGCAAGTAATAACTCACAGCTGTGTAGTCGTTATTACGGCACTTTGACTCGTTTTGCTGGGATATTCTGATTCTGTTATAACGATGTTTTGTTGCGATCAAAACTCGAGCGTCAGGCAGTGCTCGAAACCGCACCTCCGGGGGGAGTGTTTTACCCACTACACCATCGGCGCTGTTTGGTTAAACACAACATCCGCATTTCGTGGAACCTATCAGCCTTCACCCTTATGGGGTGAACCGACCGTTGGTATCAGGATGTAACGAGTTAAGCTGAAGGTCCTGATAGAAATGGTTCGTCATTTTCAGCGTGAAGCCGATGGTCACTCATTTTCTTTCTGATTCTGTTTCAGCTGTATCTCTGCACATAAAGATAACACACTGCTATTAGGCTAAAATGGATAGGAAAATGTGGCACAGGTTTAGAGAAATCTCTTTGTGTGATCCGCCACACATTCTACTTTTGCGGGCTATGGTGGTGGAAGTATGAATGCGTATTACGTGCGGCCTATGCAATGACTTGCCGTAGTCATCCGATGAACGCATCTGTGTTTAGTCCTTCCAATATAAGTCTGATACCCATTCACCGACTCCGGAAAAATGGAAGGCTGTTGACCTGGGCAGGAAACATGAGTAAAGAAGCTGATTAGCCGTAGATGACAGCTGGCGCCTCCTCCTACTGCGCTATCATGCGCCTGTTGTGTAGGTGAATCCGTAGTTCATGTTTTCATTTCGAAGTTTCTCGAGTAGATTCTCATGGTGTTGTGAAGGAGAAAAGTATTGAACCCCTCCTAGAATTGGCCCTCAACTTTTACTATTACTTTGCCTTTGAGGCAAATTCATTCTGCAATGAAGGTTCTCTACTTTTATCACGAATATACACAATGCGGATTTGCCATACAATTACTTGCTGAGTTGAATCCTTTATTGTGTTTGGTCTAAGTTATTCTTAAATGTCCTTTAGACGATTTTGATCAGCTTTGTTTCTCTAAATAGCTTGTTCAGGATGTTTATCGTATTTGTTTATTACTACTCGTAGTAAAGCGCTAGAACATGCGAAAACGTGTTCCTCTGGCACAGTAATCCTGAATATCTGTAGGGAGTGGGTGTTTAGAAGACTACATAGACGGCCGGAAAATTGGGAGAAGCTGCATGGAGGAACGACTTTCCCATACTGATAACCTGTGAGAAGACCAGCGTATTCATTCAACGACAGTCACGAGTGCTCATGAAGGCACGAAAGCACCCTCCACTTTTTGCTTCTATTCGTCCTGTGTGGTAGAACCATGGCCAATACCCACTGGCGGTTAGAGCGTTAGAGTTTAGTTGTGGCTCAAAAACTTTCGCATGATGAGTGACAGCCAGATAATTTGAATATAGCGTGAAAAGCAGACGTTCATAAAAGAAGAGACACTTGGGGATGCATCTCTAGGCTAAATAGAAGTGATAATAGGTAAAATTCGAAGATTTCATCATTATAAGCATTTTCGCTATCAAGTCATGTTCGAATTACATAATAATTTAAATTAGAGTACGCAACACAAACCGATTTTATTATTATCACCCCAAGTGCTTAACGAGAAGGCTCTGCGTATCTCACAGAAATGATTAGAAAAAGGGGAAACCGTGAGATGATAAGAAGTTGGTATCTCTTCACTTCTTGCACTACGTGTCTTAGTGTTGCTCAATCTGGTCCATTTCTATTCTTACTCTCAACACAGCATATTTCCAGATGACAACCGAAATGTGGACGAGACATATCTCACGCTAGTCAACGAATCCTCTACGGCCGAGGACCAGAAGTGCGAATGGCGTCCGTTGTTATTGTTGGTCCCTTTGAGGCTAGGCCTCACTAGCATTAATCGGTGTTACCTGCCTGCCATCGAGGTGTGTCATCTTGAAGAGTTCTTTTGCTTCATATCTAGCTTCTATTTATTTGCTTTGGGCAGCATCCACAATGATTTGCATACGGTAAACAAAGCAAGCTTTTCGAAAGTAGCTGGCTAGGAAAACAAATTTTATGAGCGATAGAACAAACAGAGAGGTAGAGAAGACCCGTTGATACTGCATTACTGCGAATTTCGAAGGATAGAGCGGTAGCAAGCTCTGCCGCTCTAGTGCGAAACAGTGAGACATGACATCCACGTTTTGATCTGGGTGTCATCGTAATTCGCTATGCAGTTCGTCATGAGCTGTCCTGTTTTTTGAATGAAATTGTGAGTTAGAATACTTGTATACCTACTGGTGTTTGTTGCTATGGGGATATGTTATATACGCTCTAACGTGTGGTGGTGAGAATGATATGGAAGATTCTTTGTTTAGGACGTATGTACGTGTTTATACCCAGGGTTCTGCTGTCTACACCAGTAGACCAGTATCTGAAAACAAGTAGAAACACAGAGGAGATATTGATAAAATAGGAATTTGGTGTTTTCAGACGTCTTAAAAGTCTTACATTTTATTTATTTAGTCTCACTGTTCATTTATATCCAAGAACGGCACGTATTCACAAAATTTTAATTAATATTAAATAATAGGTGACAATTACAATAACGTAATTACGACGATTTGGAGGAAAGGTAATGAAGGCGCAGCATGCTAACAAAACATTTCAGAAATGCTTCCATTCCAGAAAGCAACTTTACAACTCGTCTCATTCTATCACTTGCTTCTGGAGCTGTAACTTGAAATGATCCTTGGGCGGGTAATTTTTCCAAGTCTTTTTGTTTTCTCCAGGCTCCGAAGAAGGTGGTTACCCCGAAACGCAAGGTGAATAAAGAAGTATGCCAATCTTGGCTCAACAGCTTTACATGAGGCAACATTGTAACTAATTGTAACAAAAAAACTAATCAATATATGCTTATAACCACTGCTATGTATCATATATTAGGGTGTCCCATAATTTTCTGGGCTATTTGAACCATAAGTGTTTGGCGCGTTATAACTTCTTTATAAAAGATCCAAACGGGATGTTCTTTTGGCATAAGAAGGCGATTCGAATATGTTTCACAATAGCATATCGATTATCTCTATCGGCCTGCTGGCCGCACTTTGGCAATTTCTCAAAAATGAAGCGGAAATCGACTTATCGCGACTTGCTTCTTCATCACTTCCGTTCTGGACCGTCTGCGTACGCTGCTCACAAAGCTATCGTTGCTTTGTTAGGCCCAGACGTCTCCAGCAAGTTCACGTGTGAAAATTGGCTCAATCATTTCCGGAAGGGAATGTACAGCATTACGGACAAAAAGCATACTGGAAGAGCGATCGGACCGAATGAACGACGAGTGCTTGCAGCGGTCAGGAGGCAACCTGCCAGAAGCGTAAGGACGATATCGAAGGCTATCAGTACTCCAAGTGGCACTGTTCATCGTTACCTGAAAGAAAGCGGAAGAAGGGCAGCCTTGCCAGGATGGATCCCGCATGCACTGACTCCGTCTCAGAGGCGAGAGTGAGTGGTCACCTGTCAGAATAATCTCAACCGCGCAAGAACGACTGCGTGGTTGACCACGATTGTGGTACAGGACGAGAGGTGGTCCATGTACGATAACACCACACGGGTGATCCAGTGGCTTGAAGCACGCAAGACCTGAACGAATTCCGAAGCCGTCCCTACATAGGAAGAAGATTTTGCTTTCGTTTTGGTTCACGAGTCGGGAAGTCCTGCACTACTCGCTTTCGCCGGATGGGCAGGCGATTACAGCAGACTTGTTCATTGGAGATATGCTGGAGACGAAGCGTAAGCTGCTTGAGAAGTACCCGAGATTCGGTACTATTCGTGTGTTAATGGGTAATGCAGGACCGCATCGAGCGAAACGAACGCAGGAGACGGTGAGGAAGGAGTCCATCGAAATTGCGGCACATCCTTCATATTCACCAGATATCAGCCCTTGTGGCTATGCTGCATTTAGAGGTCTTGCTCCTTTTTTCCATGAACAAAAGATGCTCGTAACGTCAAGAGGTTCAGTGCGCAATCGACGAATGGATCGGCAGCAGGCCAGCTTCTTTCTGGTAGAATGCAATCAACTCTCTGCCCAATCGTGGAAGAAAGGTTGTGGCCACAGATGGGGAATATATCGATTGACTACCCTTGATCATTATCTTGTTGTAATAACTTTTAATAAAGATGGTATGATAGCCCAGAAAATTATGGGACACCCTATAGTATCCGCATGGAGTTCTTCCTAATAGTCTTCTCACGACGTTGAACTGAAACTATTTTCAGAGTTACTTCAAGCTTGACTCCTGTGTTGGTATTATTGGCGGCCGACCGAATCACGCTCTCTATTTCATTGGTATCTCTGGCGATAGGGTAAGAAATTGCTCTGCGTGTCGCATTTCTATTAGGTTGTCCCATAAGTCTTCGCCGTTTTTTTTTCAACGATTCACTGCAGATTTCGCCAGCAGTCTCTTGCATAGCGCTGCATAGCTTTCGAAAGAGAATGAATTGCTCTATCAGAACATGTATTGCGTTTCTTTTTTCTTCATGAATTTTGTCAATTTTTAGGTTGTTGAAGTGAAAAGTGAAAAGTGAAAAAGTAGCCATTTTTGGAAGAGGATGTCTTGCTCAGTAAGCATTTGTGTCGCGTTTATTGGCTCACGCTAATTTCTGTCGAATATCAACACCTGAAGAAGGAGAAGGAGTTGTTGGTGAAGACGATTCTTCTCTTTTTGGCATTTTGTTGATATTCAGTAGAAATCAATAAACGCGACACATATTCTTATAGATCTAGACATTCTCTTTCGAATGACATATAACACCAACCCAAAAAGTCCAACCACAAAGCAGGAGCTGTCGGCAAAACCAACCATCCTCCTTCGGACGTCCCAATTTGATGGCCTAAAAATCAATAAAGGACAAGTGAGAAAATAGGACCAACACATATTCTTGTAGTACAGAACATTGTCTTCCAAATGCTATAAAAAACTGCGCAAAAATTTACAAACCTAAGCGGAGAGAACAAGTGCGCCAATGGCTACTTTTTCACTTTTTCACTTTTCACTTCAACGACCCGAAAATTGACAAAATTCATGAAGAAAAAAGAAACGCAGTACATGCTCTGATAGAGTAAATCATTCTCTTTCGAAAGCTGTGCAGCGCTATGCAAGAGACTACGGGCGAAATCTGCAGTGAATCGTTGAAAAAAAAACGGCGAAGACTTATGGGACAACCTAATAGTTCTGGCAGTCAATGCATGATCTCGATTTCTTCCTATTTCGAATGGTGGTTTAACTTCCTTTAGTTGATTTATCTCGACCCGCACTACTGCCGACCGTCGGTGCTCGAAAAGTATGCAAATGCGAAGCTCGAGGATGGTTTCTCAATGGTTGTGGAGGTATTGCGCTTCTGTTACTGAAGCTGAGGAATGTGTATGTCTGCTAACAGCCTCTATTAAGACGGAAGACGTTCCCGCTTCTGTCACCCTAAAGGCGGTCAACGATGAAGGGCTCGATGACACGTCGTTCCACTGCAAAATGCTGCTCCATATGGGTTACGACCAGGTGTGATTTGCTGAGTGGTACGCAGGCTCTTTGTTTGGTGGGACCTTTCTCAAGGCGTATACTTTCAGATAGATCCCTCGATGGCGATCGCCTTCTTCTGCGAAACCGCGGACGCTTTCAAAAAGCTCAGTGCTGATCTCAAAGAAGTGGGTTTTTGCATTGAAAGAGAGAGTTAAGAGGGAGTATGGTTGCTATCAACCACACAAGACAAGCTCTAAAGAGGTCTGTGAGATTGAGCCACATCAAGGTTGTCTGTTTTCTCATCTCCTGCTTACTTTTTCTGGAATAAAATTAACGTTTTCACGCTTGAGAAACATAATTCTATTTGTTTGCAGAAAGTGTTCCCTGCCTCACGGCCACCGCTCTTCGAGCAAATGGAGACCCGCCCGAAATACTGGCCTCCTTTTGAGCCGTATACTGGAGTAAAGGCGAAGATTGAAATGAAAGGTAAGTAGTACCTTCTGAAAGTTCCATCGATACAGAAGCAGATGTTGCCAAAGTTGGGAGGGTGGAGCAACGAGAGATGCTCTAGTCCACCGAGGGCACCTAGCATGCGCGGCATCAGCTGTAGCTTCCTACGATGTGGTTGGGATTTGAACGCTGAACAGTCCAAGGAAAAACTCCGGCACAGAACCCAACGATGGGGGTAAAAGAGGGCTGTGGCTGTGTACCTTCACTGTAGTGCTCTGTATTTGTAATTCTTTAATTAACTTGTATAGCATATTCAGATGTGTTTTAGGGAGTAAGAAATTAAGCCAACAGATAATAACAGGAATTTAAAGAAGTTTGTGCTGAGCAGTGTAATGTTAAGGGCATATCTAGAAACTACCTGAAACTGTAAAAAGTTGGACCTTCTGATGGTGAAAATACTTGAATCACAGCCAATCTAGAGCTTTATTCCTTTTCCTTGTCTCTCCAACTGGATTTATACTATTCTAACTCTAACTAGAGGATGTCCCGAAAAAAGTTGCTTATACTATTTAAACACTTATAAAATTCTTTTCGATCTAACAACCAACAAACCCTATAACGTCCTTGCTTTTTTGAAGAGCATTTTTTTTTTGAGGCTAAAATCTTTTGGTGTAATAGATGTCGAGACCCAGATATTCAATATATCGCGATATTTAATTTACTAGTGGTGTAAATACCACTTACATAAGGATTTAAAATTGAGGAATCTAGGATTTTGGTGACATGAACTTGCTATATTCCTATTCCAAGCAGCAACTTAAGATCACGTGCGGAATTCTGAAACCACAGCAGGTGTTACGAGAGGATAGGCTAAGACGTAAGCAACCACGTTGGCTTCCTGTCAAAAAACCTGCTCTCTAACATAACATCACCCGCATATCCACCGCCATGCTTAATATTGTATTGACGACACGATAGTGCGATCGAAGATGCATGGGCGAATGAATGAACGATCCATGATTCCGCACTTTTCATGAAATTTCTACTATCCGTGCCAGGAAGACGTGCCTTTGCTTGAAAATAACGCGCCTGTCCACTTTTTAGATTCTCCTCGAAACCACATTTATGGCTCAAGGCATTTATTTAGATTTATTTAATAAAAATTGCTGATCTCAATGAAGGTTAGCAAAATCTGGCTTAAAGTTATTAGTTAGTTGCTGTATTGAATAATTCTGCGTATGAAAAGGGATGAAGGGCGGCAATAGTCAATCCCTTGCAATATGCCCCACACATTCTCCTTCTACGGGACATCGCGGAGGTTATTTCAATGCGTATTTGGTCTATACTATGACTCGTGGTGGCGAGCCGATATACGGTTCAGTGCTTGTCTTCTCCAGACGTGTCTAGTATCAATTTACTGACATTTGCCGATCCCGTAGGGTGGGGTAGTACGGTTGAAAGGCTTGGCTGGCCTAGGTCGTGTAGCTCAATCGGAGCAGGTGTTGATTCTTTCTCACGTGGATTTCGAATCGATTCAAAACTCGAGTCCCGGCTATTCCAACTTAACCCTCCATCCTACAGGAATTACCAGAGATGTCTGGAAAGAGTAAAATGCCGTCGTTTCATGGTCTGGCCTCCGCATGTTCAAAAATCACTCAATTCCCACCAACTACATACTGTAGAAGTGCCTGGATGGCTCATTCCACAGAGGGAGTAATTAACACCGGTGTCTGTGGAGCACAGCGCATCGTTAAGGGATCCCGTATCGGGTGAGAATAAGAGGGAGTTGGCAAGATAACTGAAGCAAAATCGAATTAGATGCGTGGCATAAGAGTGCGCAATTGGAGCTGGAGCACACGTTCCCTAGGTCAGCGCGCCGCCCATGTGGATTGAGGCGGCGTCCGCGTGGACATTCGATCGATGCGTAATCTATGCTGAGCGACGAGAGCAGCTTTGGATACACCACACCCCGGAGTCCCTTCCTTAGCCTGGCTCTGCTGCGTACTTCCGGCTAAGCAGTTTTAGTGCGCTCAGAATCATCAAATGGAGATATGCGTGCCTCAATGTTAAGCGCTCGCGCGAGGGAAACTATGCTCCAATCCACGTTTCGCGCTCCAATACCCAATCCGATTTCCGCTTAGTGGCCATATCTTTACTCAAAATAAGTCACCCTTCTAACTTGTGATTCCAGCTTTTTTCACAGTTATCGGAGATTTGACCTAGAAGTCTTCTTTTCAGAGTTTGATGACATGTGCGCGCCTAACTACGTCATCGACGACGGATTCGAAATCCTTGAAGAGACGGAGGATCCGCTTACTGACCTGGCTGAGGAATTCGAGAGCTGCAAAGAGCCATAAATGTCCGCCCCAGGGTTTCTCTACTTTGTCTCCTTTATCCGACGCTTATACATCTCTCCATTTTTGCCATTGCCGGTGACTTCTCTGTATTCGAGCACTTTGTACTTAACTCAGCTTACGACGGCTGCTTTGCAGTGAACTAACTACGCCGGATATCGTTTCACATGTGCTTTGTCTCGTATCGTGTTCGGGTCTTCGAAACTTATTTCTCTAACGTCATCGCGCTTCAGTGCACTGTGTAAGTTGTAAAGTCTGCCTTAGCTGCTTCATGTCGCCTGTTTCCTGTTGAATCCCACGACGACGGTTCTATTCCAGTACATATTCAATTCCAGAATGTTGACGTGAATTGTCGGCTGTTGTGTCTTTCTCAGAGCAATGTCTGCGTTTACCGTATTCCTCAGACCATGTTGTTTAGTCCTGCACGGTTCTATCGGCTGCGTTATTATTTTGTACAGCGTTTCTATCTCGACATCTCGTCCGAATAAATGTGATATTGCAGAGGTGCCCATGGTATTTGTGTTGTGAGGATATTTTGAGTGGCAACATCTCGAACTACCTAGCCTGGCAGGTTATGAGAAAGCTACTTAACATTCTTAATGTGTATCTGTAATCTGACTTGGTGGGATAATGTTTTTTTTTGTGGGACGACTACTCCACGGACGTGTCTGCCGCGCCGCGACCGCGACCGCGACGCAGCGCTGTTAAGTAGCCATGGGGCGTGCAATGTTGGCGAAGTGCTTCAGCATTGTCCTCCCTCCGACTTCTACTGGGGTCCCGTTGAACATTCGTCGCAATTCATGTCAGGGCACGTACTATGTTTGCTTCAAGATTTTCGGTACTTGTCGAGATGTTGCTTCGTGCTCGGGTGCTTTGGTTGGGTTCCGTGCTCTCCTCTGCTACTTCGGGGTGGAAAACAGACCGAACAGGGGAAGGAACTATAGGACGTGGTCAATTTTGGCACAGGTCGAACACAACATCGGAGAGCTTTTCGTCCGCGAATTTAACAACATTCCTGGCTTGTACTACATGATGTTTACGTTTGATGAACGAGGTCTGCAGTTCACTTTCAATACATTCATCGGCGCCATGCTGGTTAGGGGGAGCACTCACTTCTAGGCGTGGATTTCTTCAGAGTAAAGCTCACAGAGGAGAGCATGTTGCACCTTCCTTGGCATCGTCCACCCGGCTGTCGAATTGCGTTGGAATCAGGAACTGTAGTAAGAAAGATTAATTAGGAATTGCGGGTCATCCCAACAGTGTCACCCCCCTCCCCCTAACCCGCATTGCGACAGCCATTTGTTCACATGTTTATGTAGTCCAGGAGGTATATTCGAGTTCTTCTGAATATCCTGCAAGAATACGAAACTTTCGGGTGCAAGATGATAGGAGATCGCGTTGCTCAGCCAGTGGTTTCTCTCAGATAATAACGCGCTCTAGTGGAGGTATTACGACCTGCTGAAAGCGCGGTAAACAGGCGACTTTTAAAGTCTCTTTTCAATCCACATTAAGGGTAACTACTATAACACGGGTGTTGTTCCATCATGAACGTCGAATTACATCCTGAAGTGAGAATATAATTTTCCTACCGTCATTTGGAACGTCCTTCCAATTGGAGAACATTCATCGTTCCACTTTTCCTTCCTTTGAGTACCATTAGAGCTTTTTGGCGCGTGAAAGCGCTATTCAGATGAAAAGACACTAAAAACAATACATTTTTGCCCTCTATTTTTCGCCCTTGGCTACCAGAAAACTTTGGAAAATTGTAACCGGGATGGTTTAGAAGGTCGTTTAACGTCGTTTTCAGCACAGTGAATGGTTTAGAACCATTTCATTTGCTGGTTAAAGAATAAAAGATAAAGGCAAGCGCTGCTTTATACCTTTGTGGGTGCGCCACGCATTTGCCTCTACGAGGTATAATGTGGGTAGTGTGAGTGCGTTTGAGGCCTATACAATGATTGGCGGTGGCTGTCCGATGGAGATGTCAGTTTTCTATCCTTAGCAGGAAAGTCTGCCACCAATTCACCGACCCCGAAGGGTTGGAAGCCTTAGTTGGCCTGGGCTGGACTCGAACCAAAGACCGCGATTCGGGGGCAGGCGAGACCCGGCGCCTTCTCAGATTGCACTACCACATGCCGTAATGTCAGATAGAAGTTATTTTTAGAGCCCAGCGTCATGTTAATACCCTTGCTTTTTTCACACGCCGTTTATAGAAGCCATGGACAGAGTTGCTTTTGGTACTGTGATGGCATCAGCTAACTGAAGGTGTTCATTATATGACCTGTTTCATCTGAGGCCGGATTCATCAACGACTTACGTAACTTTAGCTGAGAATTGTAAGCTAAAAGCTCAGATAACGCGGCTTGTCGCTTACCGTATTGCTTGATAAGCCGAGTTATCTGAGCTTTGATGTCCTGTGATGTGAAGTCGCAGTTAAAAGTAACCGTTGTAATTTTGATGAATCCAGCCTCTGAATGCCTAGATAGATCGTTCAAAACGTATCCCGAATAGTTGCTTTTCAGCAATTGTGGCTCCTCGTCGATTTGGTGCAGTGATTACACTTGAATGGTTATTTCATTACAGATTGATTCAATGCCGCTTCCCCTAAGGCACAACAACGGCCAGAATGATGACGAAGACCATCGTGGCGATGACGTTGGAGAAAACGGGCTTACAAGCGTACAGGTTGGACCATATTCTATACTCACCACGGCATTCGACGCTCATTGGACTGCCACAGGATGTAAGAAGACCCTTAACTTTGGTGGGCTTCTATAATCATTGCATAATTCGAAGCTATGCATTCATCTCACCTGGCGAGTTCTTACTAACACTCTCATGATAGTTTGACCACCCTTCGTTCAGATAATACATCTATGTTTGGAAGAAAAGGTGGAAAGGGGGTCCTTGATTTTTCTTTTTGTAGGAAGGAGCTCCTTCAAGGAACATCCTTGTCTGGCTTTGAAGGATGTCATTCCCGCAAAAAAAGGAACATTGCTTTATTCGTGTCCAAAAGCATGTCAGTTCCGTTTCAAGTAAAAATGTTGTGATGCAGATACAAGAGGCTAACTACCTCAACTCATTAGCCGTCGACTCTGATCCATCACAGCAATTCGCTAGACGTGCTTCTATTCGGGAAGCGTATCATGACATATGTAGTCAGTTTACAGGTAAGTGCTGTATTTATTAGTTTTCAAAGGGGAGTCTCAAGCGCGATTTATACTTCAGTCCCCGCAACCTATGTTGATAAGTGTGCGGTCGACATCTGCTTCCTACCCTCGTCAATTCGGGTAGTGGCGCAAATAGGCTCGGTGTAGGACAGTCCTTTACAACGTTTTGTATTGTACGAAATCTAAAAAAAAAAATTCTGCAGCACCGGTGTGTCCAACCTCTATGGTGAACTGAGCTAGGCAATTTTTGGTGTAAAAGGACATACTGAGTGGTGGCTGAAGTATAAACTGACCTTAACGCTTTTATTTATCAACACTGATGTTCATTCAGGCGAGGTTCAAGAGAAAGAAACTCCAAAACTGATTGAGAACCTGGAGAAATCGCTTCTGGATGTGGAACGGTCTTATCAGAATGTGAGCTCTTCATTTACTCCTTGCTCAACGTGGCTGTTTGTCGATTATGACGAGTTCTATTCGAGGTAGGAGCAGGAGGCAAAGAGTTAGCAGCCGATGCCGACTCGTTGCTGTCAATGGCGAACGTATTGTGGGACCAGATGAAGTCTTTTCGAAGCACAAACTCGGAGAGGGTCGTCACTGCAACGTCGTTCGGAGAGGCCCTGGTTAGTTTGTTTATACGTCAAAATGAGTGTCTAGGGATCGTTGTACTAGACATCATCATAACCCATCAACGTATGTATCTACCAAACACGCACTGGCCGGTCAGGGCACTCACCGTACACACTTCCTCTGACTAGGATGCCTGTTTAATGATGTAAATTGGCTTACGCCTTTCCATCACCTAATGCTGTCCACATTCGCGACTTTGGCCAACTTGTCCTAACATGATTTCACAAAGAAGGAAGAAAACCGGTCAAAGTTTTTTCCTTAACGTAGTAGTAATCCACACTGAGGGCCTGTGCAGACGACAGCGACAGTAACAACTGCCCCCCTGGGCAATGGATACATGTAGCTTTTTGTGGGCAATCGGTCGGTACTATTTGATTCTCTTTGCGCTCGTTTGCTTAGCCGCCTTCGTCGCTGCCGCCGTGGATTATGAACAGACACTATCGGGTCCCTCGGATATACTAGGCTGTAAAATTCAGTCGGATAATAGTATAAGGAAGTGTGTCAAACAGGACCACGGATTATATGGAATTGATTTGTGAATTTGCTTAGTCATGTCCTTTAGGTTCATCTGATGAACTCCATTCCATCGACCACAAATGGCTCAATACCTGACGGTGAGGATAACCCACTGCTGATAGACAACGATGAAAACGATCGAGCATGTTCACCGTCGACCTCTAGTGAGGCGACGAGCACCTCGGTGAACCGACGTTCGTTGCCGAATCCACCGAAGGTAAGCTTTCAGCGCGTCTCTTCAAGCTGTTAAAATAGTGCGCTTGCGATCAAAGCTTGCTAAGTGAAGCGCGGATCCATGCATATTCTTGTCCGGGAGAGTGCGGTAATTTCTCACGCTATCCTCGCTACTTGATCCAACACCACACTTGCGATATTCTGATGTGATCAAATAGAATTCAGTCGTTAGATTGATGGTAAGTCGCCCCTACCAAAGCCGGTTCTGTGCTGATATCAGTGCACGGCTCATCCTCGTATCACGGATGAGTTGCTGTCCGTTTGTATATCATGAATTATTTGTTTGTCCGTTCATACGGGAATATAATGAGTGTTATGTTGCGTCAACACCAGCGCCGGTATCGTTATGGCCTAAGCTGGTATCAGAAACTGTATCGCGAGCCCGTCCCCCCCCCCCCTTAGAGCTGTAGAGCAGTCAAACATGTTTCAGATAAGTCTCGAGCAGTGGGCATGGTTCGGTCGTCAGAATTACGGCACGTTGAAGTACGACGTGTCTTTCAACTACCAATCCCTGTGAGTTTCGATTTTGCTCTCAAATAACAGGTAAAGGGCGCGGGTAGCCCAGCACGACCGGAAGAAGTATTGTCTTTCGCTTGCACCACGAATCGACGCAAGGTTGGGGTATTGCTCAGACCATGCTATCCATCCTGCCGCAGCCGGGGAATTGGTGCCAGACGGAAAAATGTGAAATACTCGTTTACCCTTTTGCTGTCCACCACAACTAATCGTGTAGGCCAAGTACACGTTCAAAACACTTTTGGGATATCTGATCTCGTGGAAAGAAGATGCGTGGCGCATTCTGGTCATTGATAGTTGAAACCAACCATTATCCTTTATTGAGCTAAGGGGCTAATCTGGCGAGAATTGGAGAATTAAAGAAGAAAATTGGAAAGCCGGTGGGGTCGAGGAACGGGAGGAATGCACCGTTCGTTTCAAGAGAAGGTTCAGAAAGATATGCTGGAGCTCAAACCCTTCGGGACTTTCTACATTTTAATCCTTGTTCTCGCTTCTATATGGTGTTTGTTCCTATAAAAAAAAAGATAAAAGACAACCTCAATCAATCTCTTTGTGGAGTCCGTCACGCGTTCTGCCTTTACGGTGTATTGTGAAGGCAATTTGAGTGCGTATTTGGTCTACACAATTGACTTTTGGTGGTTAGCAGATGGACGTCAGTGCTTCGTCCTTCTCAGACAAGTCTCATATCAAATCATCAGCGCTGGAAGGATGCAGCGCAGAGCCTGGATGGAGGTTTGACTGAACCAATAACCTTGAGTCGGGCTGGCGCGACTTCGCTACCTGCTGACTGTTCCCATACCTTCCTTCAGCAGAGTAGAAAACGCGTTATATGAGGCCTTCAAGTAAGTGTTCATGGTGGTTTATACTACTAATGTTCAGGCGTTCTGTCGTGTCTTACGACACTACTCCTACTGCTTCGCAAGTGCCGAAGAAGGAACGGATAAAGAGAGCGAAGGATACCCTAGACGACGCCGTGGTGTTGACGTCTAGACAGACTGTGAGCGTCGACGATGAAGTCTCTGTGGCTCAAGAGGTACGTCGTCGTCTTTAACTGAACAAACGTCGGAGTAGAAGCTCTGTAACGTATTAGGAAGATTCATCTGTATAATGTTTGTTAAGCTGGACAAAGTACGAAAAGCGTTGAAACGAGCATGGCGGGACAAACCTTCTGTCGATTTCTACTCATTTGTTCTAGATCCGAATGATTTCTCTCGCTCTGTAAGTAATTGACATGGTTTTTGACGCTTGTGTGATACTTGACTTCAGAACGTAAACGTTCGAAGAGAAAGTTTATTCGCTTTAGGTTGAAAACATGTTTTATGTGTCGTTTCTCGTCAAGGATGGGCGTGTACGGCTCTCAGTTGGTGACGATGGTCTGCCTGTGTTGTGTAAGGAATCACTATGATATGTTATTTTTAATGCCAACATGTTCACACAGAATGCTGAACCTATGGGCCCAGTGTCTCGTAAAGTTGGTCAAAAATTATTGTTGTTGATGACGGTCCCTTAGATATCCTCTGTTTCAACTTATCCCAACAGCGAATAACTTCATCTCGTTGAGGGGACTGCTTGAGACGTGTCAGGATTTGCAAAACCAGCTATATGTTATACCATTACATTATTATATTTGTTACATATTATACCAGTTGTCCGTTTTTGGATGCTTTTCTTGTGCATAGCGCATCACCCAGCGTGCATATGGAGAAGAAAGGAGGAGGCGCCGATCTCTTATGGTTCGTGAATCGCTTTCGAGCCTATCGCGCCACGATTTGGGGTTTCGGCCTTGCTTATAAGTAGTGATGACGTTGCTCATAGTGGGATCTGCTTGTGATTTTTGGGGCTCAGGCTCACTGACCCCTTCCTTATTTTCCCCTGGTCTTCCTTCGTACTCATACTGCATGCGGGTACTGCATGAACTCTTTGGATCTTCCTTACTATGTCCCGTGTCCCTTACTATGTAGAGAGGCCGTTCCGTGGAACCCCACCCCCTCCCCTCATTCAAGGCATTCTTCTCCCTAAGCTGAATAATAAACTGGGTGTACGCATCCATACGGTGTACCAGATATCGGCAGATATTTTCTGTAATCGATACGTTGATACCGCCATCGATACGCAGAGGGATAAAATGATAAGATTTGGCGTTCCCTTTGTCACTTTGTAGGACGCGCCGTGCATTTTACTTCTACAGAATGTTGTGAAGATGATTTTTTTGTTGCTCTCTTGTGTTTTTACCCACTTGTCAAATTTTTTAGTTACATTTGAATGCGTGTTTGGCTTTTGGCTGCCAGTCAATTAACAAATCAGTGTTCCATTCTTCCCAGACAGGTCTGGTACAAATTCAGCAACCCCGAAAGGATGGAAGGCCTGGTTGGCCTGGGCGGAGAATCCGAACCAAGAACCTGGTATCTCGTGCTCGCGACAGCCCGCACCTCCTCCGATTGCGCTACACGTGCCCGGTGCAAGTCGTTGTATGACCAAATGCTTATTTAAATCGCCTCCATGTCATCCCGCAGAAGTAGAATGCGTTGCGCATCCAGAAAGGGATTGAGTAACCACGTTCTTTACCCTTTATCGTAATGTATAATTTAAAAGGATAAAGGATAAAGGACGGCGTTATTCAATCCTTTTTGAGACGCGCCACGCATTCTACATCTACCTGATATCATGGAGGCAGATTTGAATGCGTATTTGGCCATACAATAACTTGAGTGGCCAGCCGATGAACAAGTCAAGTACTCTATCCTTCTCAGACAGGTCTGGAACCAATTTACCGACCCCGGAGGGATGGAAGGCTTGGTTGGCCTGGGCGGGAATCCGAACCAGAAACCTTGTCTCGCGTGCACGCGACAGTCGGCACCTCCTCTGACTGCGCTTCATTATATTAAACACTAGAACGCGCTACACGCGTTCTAGTGTTTAATGTAATGAATAAAAATACAATAAAATAATAAATAAATGTATAATATGGTCATTTTGTCATCTTTTCACACTTTCTCTTCACTCTTTACAATTCGATGAAAATCTTCCCAAATAGTGAGTAATTTAGCGCACGTCTCAAGTGAAGAGCGCCAGCGCCTTCACGTCGACGATCGGTCAGCTGCGGTAACGAATCAGGCGATAATATCGTTCAACTACGACATGTGGGAGGTTCGTTGTGGCTGCTTTAACGTGTATGTGTAAATCCCTTGAATTCTATAAACCCTTGGCGGTTTCAGAACATGGTAGAAGCGATGCATCTGCGAAACACGAGCGAGGCCTGAGAAGTCACGAGAATGATAACTGCACTGAGTACTGCCATGGTTTCCTGGTTGCATTTTCTCATGTTAAGGTCCTTCACTCTAATCCATTGATCCATTCCACACATAGGCCTCTTAGCGGGTGCTCCTTTCGGTTAAATGCACCAAGTCGATATCTAGGCATAAGCCTTCATAGGATTCTGCTTCAGGTGTAGGTGTAGAATCTAAGTGAACTTATGTTGTAATACGAGCTTTAAATGTACCTCTCATCACCATACCTTGTTTCACACTTTATGTCACCACTGTTATATTAATCTTTGCGTTTTATACCCGAAACTCTGTGATTTATGTCTACTCTGCTTATTCACGCATTTTTACACGTATTTCTATTTGAACTGTGCACCGTTTTGTTCGATGTTCATCGTGTACAAGCTGCCGATTGTTTGTATTAAATGATATGTTAAGACCCTTTACATGGCTTGCTGAGAACCAGTGCTAGCCGACTTCGATCAAGATTTTGGTAACGTTTTACTGCTGACAACAGAGTGTTTCGAGCCACTGTGATGTCAGTACTGCTTTATGTAGCTGAAACGGGTTCTTCTGAAAGTTGGTTTGCAGAGGCTGGAGGTCTTCCAAATGGGATGCCTCAGACGAGTACTAAACGTCTCACTTCGTGATCAGATTACAAACGGAAATACAAGTGGTGCTGCAACCAGCCCACTGATGGATCTGAAATCCGAAACGCAGGTTCAAGTGGTTTGGACGAAGGATGACGACATTCCTCAAACTGGGTCGGAATATTGAGCTACAAGGAGAATTAATATCAAACGGCAACATCTGTATCCACTTTGCTCCACTCCCTCTTCCCCCCCCCCCCTCCCTCTCGATGTCAACTTCGATTCTCCCTTGAGAATGTTATAGCAGAACACTAAGGATAGGGATAGAAAAACGGCGGTAGTTATTCACTTTTGGGTTACGCCACGCATTCTGCTTCTACGGGATGTCGTGTAGGCGAGTTCAGTTCGTGTTTGGCCGTACAATGACTTGCGATAGCCAGTCGATGGATAAATCAGCGCTCTATCCTTCCCAGACAGGTGAGACCTATTCACCGATCCCGGATGGATGGAAGGCTTGGTTGGCATGGGCAGGAAACCGAACCAAGAACCTATTATCAGTTGCACGAGACAGCCGGTACATTCCCGACTGCGCTACACGTGCCATTCCGAACACATACTTTACTTTGATACTTTGATGGTCCTTTGTCGACTGGAGGTCTTCTTAGCGGGATCACAGCTCTTCCAGATCGCTCGATCTCTGGCAGCCTGCATCCAGTGAGGCAGACTCCGCTCTCTGAAAGATCTTGAGAATGAGTCTGCCCATCGCGTTGGCGGTTGTCCCAGTGGTCTCCTTTGGTTCGTCCTTTCGTCGAAGCAGGTGTCCGGCCAGCGATATTTGGACTTCTTCATGTAGTGCAGCGGGTCTGCTAATTGCGACTTCTCCCTTAGCTCCGATCTTCGTAGGCCTTCTTGCCATTGCTGACGAAGGTTTGTCCTTAGAAGACATCTTTCCAGTGCACGACGCGTAGTTTGCATCGCTCTGGCGATTGCCTTGTTGTCGGGCCAGGTTTCCGTCGCGTAACACATCGCAGGCAGTACAGAGGCGTTGAATATCGAGGCCCTGAGGCCGGGATCCTTGACCTGATCGGTGACTTCGCGAATCAAACTGAAGGCTGCCCATGCTGCGCGGATCCTGCGGGCGATTTCAGGAGCGAGGTCGTTATTCATGTTCAGCTCCCTTCCCAGAAAGACATAGGAGTCGACCTGTTGTAGAGCGACTCCACTTAACCCTACGAGTCCCGTGTCACACCACTGGTTGACCATAAATTGCGTTTTGAACATATTCATGTCCAATCCAATCTTCATACCTGCCACATTGAGCTCGTTCAGCATTTTCTCGACTTCTACCATGCTGGTAGAGATGAGAACAATATCGTCAGTGAAGCGGAGGTTGCTGATCCGTTTACCGTCGACAAGGCAGCCTTTATCGTCCCAGTCCAAGTCCTCCATGGCATCCTGGAGTGCCGCTGTGAATAGCTTGGGAGAAATCGTGTCTCACTGCCGTACTCCTTTCCCGATTGGAATCTTAAGCTTTCGATCGAACAGCTGGATGGTAGTCGATGTGTTCGAGAAGCATTCGTCGAGAAGTCGGATGTAGGGCGATGGTATACCAGCGTGCACAAGTGCATTCAGAATAACGTCGTATCCACAGAGTCGAACGCTTTCCGATAATCCACCAAGGTGAGGACAAGTGGGATATGGTATTCGCGGCTCCTTTCGATGAGTTCAGAACACTGGATCCTTGAAAATGCGGTGGTAAAGTAGACTGCCAAGCTTGAAAATGCTTAATCTTCTGTTGTAGCTAGTCATAGTTTGGAGATAGTGAGGGTCAAGATGACATTTGCACATAAGAATCTTAGTGAAAGTCTGCTGAAACTTTTCAAGTCTATACCGGAGCTTCTTGGTGGTAGGAATCGATGTGAGATCCGTATTCCAGGATGGGAATAACGTGCCAGCCTTGTATAACTTAATCATAATTTGAGGATTAGTGCATATAGATTTCTGAACAACGTAAGAGAATCGGTCGAGTGTCACTTCATACTCTACAAAAAATGGGAGTGAAGAAAAATTGTTGCTATTGGATCGAATAACTTCTATGAGCATACAATGCTGAATCACAATGAGTGGGTTCGAGTCCTCGCACTCTTTCTCACGAGTCCGCCACCCAACCCCTAGGCCACCTATCGCCGTCTTGGAGAATGAAGCAATCCCCTTACTGCGAGAGGCTATTGCTCCCAATCTTCGACTTGGGTGGATATACTTGCATTTTCTTATTTCTCACGCAAAAGCGCTCCTATCCACCACCTTCGCTGTTCAGATCTGCCTTTGGGCTTGTTCATACTTCGCGACAAGAGCGACAAGAGCGACTGGAGCGACGGATGTAGTGTGGTCTACATAAACAATTACGCATTTCACACTACATTCGTCGCGGACGGAGTGTGGAGTACGCAATTATTTACGTACACCACACTATGTCCATCGCCTCAGTCGCTCTTGTCGCTTTTGTCACTCTTGTCGCGAAGTCTGAACAGGCCCTTTGAGAATGTAATGGTGAGATGAGCCTCAGTTTGTTCTGAAGAGTCTAACTCGGTAGGCGCTTCAATACGTTTTATTTACAACACATAGCATGATTATCGTCTTAGGTTGGACCGTACTTCCGTATCAGTGCGTTCACTAGGAGTTGACAACTGGTTTGATTTACGGAAGTTGTAACATACGGTTCGGTCTACTTTTTCACGTGCCAGCGCTCTTCGGCGTTCACAGCTCATTTCTGACGTCCCCAGAAGCCATTCGCCAGGTGCCATCGTGATCTGGAAGAGTTCTCGATCAGAACGCCCCTGGTTATTCTTGTCGCTCGCTTTCATTTAATCGGCAGACATTCTCCTAGCCGACACCTACCGTTTCTCCCAGTCGACGTATTGAGAGTCGGCCGGTCCGAACCTGTAAGATTAGGTAATAATAATTTATAACGCGGTATAAGGTACCTTAAAAACACACCATTAAATAAGAAAGATGAAACGATCATCAAAATTTTAAGAGAGAAGCGTCTTCCTTTCAGCTATGCTTTTGAAAGAGTCGGAAACCTGCTCAACAGTGGAAAAATTGTTTTTAAGGTGCATATGTAGATCTTGCTCTGCAATTAAAGACCCTCGAAGACCTTTCCCCCCCCCCCCCCCTCCCAACTTTGTGTGGGCGCGTGTAGCGCAATTGGTGAAGGTGCTTGCCGCTGCCGCGTGCACCCGATATCAGGTTCCTGAGCCGGTTTTCTCGCCTAGGAACCAAGCCTACCATCCCTCTGAGGTCGGTGAATTGGTATCAGACTCGTCTGGGAAGTATGCAGCGCTGAATTGTTCAGGCTGGCTGGCCATTGCACGCCGTTGTATGGCCAAATACGTAGTGAAATCGCCTCCACGACATCTCGTAGAAGTGGAATGCGTGGCGCATCCCAAAACGGACTGAGTAATCCTTTATTCGGAACCTTTGTGTGTAGTTCTAGGGCTTCGGAAGGAGATCTTTTCCGAACCACTTCTAGTTCTAGGAGGTAGAAGAGAGCTTGAGAAACATCGACGTCCATGAATCCTCGGAGCATTTTGAAGACAGCACGTCCGATGGAATTCCATTGTGTGCAGATTGAAATACCTGTTCATTATGTTCGATTGTGGCACTCTAGATTACAGGAAGCTTAGGATTTTCCTAGTACAACTATTCTGAATCCTCCCTAGAAATGTAATGTCTTTCCTTTTATAAAGAGAGAAGAGGCTCTATCCACTCTCAACGATAGGTACCGTATAAGTTTTGAGGCCTGTACCAGGTTTGTGACCTTTGAAAATTTGGAATAAATCCAAGTGATTCTTCTTCTGATGACCTTGTAATGTTCCGAAAAACAAGTTTATCGTTGTAATGGAATCCAAGGGCCCTCACTGATCGAACTTTGGAGATAGGATAAACGACGTAATTGCTCGATCCCTTTTCGATGCGCCACGCATTCTACTTCTACGGGATGTTGTGGAGGCGATTTGAATGCGTATTTGGCCATACAATGACTTGCGGTCGTCAGCCGTGAACAAGTCAGCGCTTTATCCTTCCCAGGGAAGTCTGGTACTAATTTACCGACAACGGAGAGATGGAAGGCTTAGTTGGTCTGGGCGGGAAATTTGAACCAGGAACCTGGCATTGGGTGCAAGTGACGGCCGACACCTCCTCCGACTGCGCTACACGTGCCCAGATAGGATAATCGCCAACGAAGTACTCGGACGGTGTACCCGACGATCCTATTCTCATAAACAGTATGTTTTCTGGCGTCAAAGGGAGATGCCCAGATCGTACGCCTTAAGGAGCAATCAAGGAAGTCGCTTACCTCTCTCCCCATGCCGTGTTCAAAGAGTTGTCGTATGGTGGCACTTGTTCGAGAACAATCTGAAGCATTAGCCTTGAGGAGGCTCTATCTTGCTATCATGATGTCGAGGATACCATCGTGGGATCTGTCCACGTTCGATTTTCCGCGATTCTTTACATTGTCAGCACTGATGTTCCGTAGATTATTCATAACTCTGTATTCACTCACCTCTGGATACGAGCTTCGTCTTCCCCACAAAGCGTGCGCTTTGGTCCAGCCCATAGATCGCTTTTCGACCTCTGCTCCGAAGACCTGAATGAGCATGGCCAGCAGCAGACCTGAACAACAAGCGTGTTTACAGTGGAACGCTGTAGACCCTCTCAGTGCGTAGATGTAAGAGACCTTAACTTTTTTAATTTTTGAGAAATTTGAATGAGTGGCGCATACTATGGAGGGGTTGTTTATACGGGCGGCAAATCTTTCCTACTTACTGGGTCAAAGAACTCTAATGGGTAAAGCATACGAAGAGGTGGAACATTAGAGTGGTGCAGGTTCATAGAAGTTCTGGCCCACCGAACTTGGCCCTTCGTATAGGATCGCCAATTTGAACTGCATCCACCTACCTTCACTTGTCGTTTCCTTTTAGTAAACACTTGGAACACTCATCAGCTGTTGAACAAGTCCGCTGGAACTTAATGAGAGAAGCGCGTTAAGCCGTCCTAACTCCTGCTTGCCCTTGAGGGATTTAGAGAGCTTCAAAGCCGACTTGAACCGCTTTCAACTAACAGGCCACAATTCTATTAGGTTGTAATGAACGTTCCCTGCCACTCACTTTGGCGTTTTGCCAAAATTTTTGAAAAGCCCCCTGGAACCTTTTCCCAAAAACGCATATACCAGGCTGTCCAATAATTCTTGTCTGAAAATTTCACCATTTTTAACTTTTTCAACTTTATTGAAAAACAGGTCTAATCAACAATATAATGACCACAGTTATCCACAACAGTGGCCCATCGATTGGGCAGGTCGCCGATGCCCTTCGCCCAGAACTCCGAGGGCTGCGACTCGAAGAAGTCCGCGATGTCGGATTTGAGGTTGTCGTAGTTGGTGAATTTCCTTCCGGCCAAATGGTGCTTCACCGGGCGGAACAAGTGGTAGTCGGAGGGGGCGAGGTCCGGGGAATACGGCGGATGGGCGACCGTCTCCCAGCCGAGCGTCGCCAACTTCTGCTGGGTCTCCTTCGCCACGTGGGGGCGCGCGTTGTCGTGCAGCAGGTGGACCGAGGCCCGTCGGGGACGCCTTTCTCGGATGGCGGCGGCTAGTTTCTCGAGCTGATCGGTGTAGATGGAGGCGGTGACCGTCCTGCCTTGCGGGAACAGCTCGAAGTACAGCATGCCCTTGGCGTCCCACCAGCAGCAGAGCATGATCTTCAGCGGGTGTTCCCTGTCCTCGAGGCTCGTGTCGCCGCTCTCGAAACGATTGAACCAGCGCCTGACTGTGCGTTGGGACACTGCATCCTCCTTGCACGCTCTGCAGATGTTGGCGACCGCGGTGCCCAGCAGCCACTCGTAGTACACGAACATACGAATTCGACCTTGGTCCATTTTAGCTTGTACTGGTAGCTAGACGCGGCGACTGCGCCTTAAATACCCCTAGTGTGGAACTCTGGAGAACATTCTAGAAGGTCTTTACACTGCCTGATATTATAACACTTCTAAGGAAAATTATAGAATTTTGAAAATTTTCGGACAGGAATTATTGGACAGCCTGGTACATATAGGCTAACCCATGACGATATATTTGGAACGATGGGTTCTCCACTGTCTCCTACGACACAGCAAAAGTCTGGTTCCGGAAGTTCTGGAATGGAGAATGTGCTTGGAGAACCAACCACGGCCCGGAAGGCCAGTTGCAGTGAATGAGCAGCGCCGTCTGGAACTACTTCAGGAGGATTCCCTTCGTTGCACCCGTAAACTGGCAGAGGAACTCGAGGGCAGTCACACCACCATAGCTCAACGCCTCCGTAGCCTTGGGAACATATGCAGCTATGGTGAATACCACATGGATACTGCATGAACGTGGCGGCCACCACCTACAGATACGCCAGGATGCGTGCATGAACTTCTCGGCTTTACGGCGGAATTTTTCTTTGCTCGAGAACCTGGTCACTGGGGCCAAAGGCGGGTGGTCTACTTAACCACACACGAGAGCGTCAGCTCAGTCGCGGCGAAGCAGGGATTTCTACCTCAAGACCGGAGCTTCACCCGAAAAAGGTCATGTTCAGTGTCTGGTGGAATTGCAAAGGAGTCACTAAGTGGAGCTGCTACCTGCAAAAACTACTGTCAGTAGCGACCTCTTCTGCAGGTAGTTGGGTTGCGTCTAAGAAGCTCTTTGTATGAAACAAGACGAGATCTTCTTCCTTCAGGACGATGGCGTTCACACGTTGCGAGGAAGACTCAGAAAAAACTTCAGTGCTTCAGATGGCATGTTCTGGCCCACCCACAGTATTCACTCCAGCGGACTATCACCTATTTCTTTCGTGGTCGAATCATTTGCAGGGAAAGCAATTCGACGACAGGGAGCAACTTGAAAAATGCCTCGCCGACGTTTTTTTTTCGTCAAAACCCCATGAATTCTACGGAAGCGAAATCTACGAAATACCTGACAGATGGCAGTGTGCTGTAGATGATAACAGTGCACATGTTCGTAGTTGTTGCATATATGGAAAGTAAGAAATAATTTTTAAA
This sequence comes from Heligmosomoides polygyrus polygyrus, assembly GCA_947396885.1. NCBI lineage: Eukaryota > Metazoa > Nematoda > Chromadorea > Rhabditida > Heligmosomidae > Heligmosomoides > Heligmosomoides polygyrus. The sequence continues at coordinate 15,852,456 of OX377205.1, forward strand.
AATTGCAGAAGTGGTGGGATCCTTCCCTTATAACCTAATATGTGTAGATTTCATTTTAGAGCTTTGCGTTGCTGGTGCATATCGAACGGCATTTAAATGCAGCAAATAGTGCTTGTACCTGGATCTATCCTAGTAGGGAGAAGTGACCGTAAAGCGCCAATTGTGTAGATCATCCCTCCCAACACAACCACATCCACTTAGTTCATTTCCTTTAAGCCGTAATTGGCTGATGTCGAAGTTGTAAGCTCTGATAACGATGTTCTGCTGCGATCAAATCTCTAGCGCCAGACGGGACTTCAACCCGCACCCCTGTGGATGTTGCGCTCGATCAAACAGCGCCGGTGGCGTAATAGCGTAAAGCGTACCCACCCGTTCAGCATGAGGTACGGGTTCCAGTCCCGCCTGGTTTTGATCGCAACAAAATATCGTGATGAGAGCATATACACTTCACTTAAATGAAAGCCCTCGCATTATTGGGCATCAGCTGAAGCTCCCATAAAAACTCAAGAAAGGGAATGGAGACGCAACGAAAATCGATACCATATCTCCTTCCGACTAGGATAGATCCCGAACATCTTTCCTACGTGGTTTAGGGGGAGGATGGCTTGAGAAGACCCCGAAAAGGGGTTCAAAGGGATTTGTCCGAACTGCATCTTTAATGGCGCACGACAGTCGACGAGTGCGAAGATTATGGCCGCCCTCAGGCATCTTGTTGAAAGTGCTGATTTCTTAGTCCATACTTGGCAATGGGGGCGAAGTAGAGCGGTTGGAGGAAGCGTCGGTTGTCGCATGCACTCCGAATCAAGGTTTCTGGTTCAGATTTCATGCCAAGGTCACCCAATTGGAATCAGACTTGTCTAGGAAGGAGAAAGCACTGACTTGTCAATAGGCTGAGCAACGCAAATCATTGTGCTGTGCCAAGTACGCATTCAAATCGTCTCCACGATATCCTGTGAAGGTGGAATGCGTGGCGCAACCCCGCAAAAAGACTGAATGACGCCAACTTTTATCCTTTCATGTTACTTATACTAAGAGGAACGAACGCTGGACGAAGGACAGCCATGCGAACAAGCAGGATTTCGGAGAGGATTCAGCACGATCGACCACATACACACCATTACGAAGCTCATCGAAGTGTCGCGAGAGTACAAGCTGCCGATGTGCCTTACGTTCATCGACCTGAAGAAGGCATTCGACTCCGTCGAGACTGAAGCGGTCATGGAAGCCCTGCTCACCCAGGGCGTTCCTACTCAGTACATCAGAGTCCTTCGAGAGCTGTACAGTGGATTCACGACCAAGATCTCACCATTCTACAACGACGTCGTCATTGACGTGAAGAGAGGGGTTCGACAAGGGGATACCATATCCCCGAAGCTCTTCAGCGCCACCCTCGAAAACGTCATGCGCGAACTAGAATGGGAAGACATGGGAGTGAAGGTCGACGGCCGGCAACTGCACCATCTTCGCTTCGCTGACGACATCGTGCTCATAACACCGAGCATCAGTCAAGCGGAACGAATGCTGGCCGACTTCGATCGTGTATGTGGAAGCGTTGGACTGCAGCTGAATCTTACGAAGACGATGTTCATGAAGAACGGATGGGTTTCTGATGCCCCATTCTCGCTCAACGGAACGAACATCTCCGAATGCTCCAGCTATGTGTATCTGGGTCGCGAAGTCAACATGGCCAACGACCTAGCACCAGAGCTGAGCAGGAGGAAACGAGCGGCTTGGGGAGCTTTCAAGAACGTCGAAGAAGTCGCGAAGAAGACGAAGAACGTCCGACTCCGTGCCCACCTATTCGACTCCACTGTTCTTCCTGCCCTAACCTACGCCTCAGAGACCTGGGCTATACGAAAGCAGGATGAACACGCGATCAGCGTCGCGCAGCGTGGAATCGAGAGGACGATGCTCGGAGTGACACGACTCACGCAAGTGAGAGAAGGCCTCCGGAGTTCCGAGCTTCGCCGACGTTCGAAGATCAGAGACGCTGTCGCATGGGCCAAGTCGTCGAAAATTAGGTGGGCCGGCCACGTAATGCGATTCGCAGACACCCGCTGGACGAGAGTCGTCACAGATTGGATTCCGCGGGATGTCAAAAGAACACCAGGACGCCCACCAACGCGTTGGTCGGACTTCTTCGTGAAAGCCCTGAACGACCGATATGACGCTCTTCGTGTCCCTCGAGCGAGGAGGATCCATTGGACCACTCTGGCACGCGACAGGGACGAATGGAGACGCTGCTGGCGCCCGCTCGAGCAAGTCGATGATCAACGGGACGACAGGTGATACAGGTGATACAGGTGATACTAAGAGGTAAAAAAGGAATCCTCCAAAGAGACGTTCCTGAAGAATGTTCTCAAAAGGAATATTGATCAGTTTCTGATTCACAGTATCCCAAGTGACTAGTATTCCTTCTTCGGCTCTATACAAGAACATGTGCAAAGCCATTCACTCACCCAAGAGCAGGAGTCGAAAGTTGGATCCTCTGAGCATTCTGTTTCCTGAAAACGGATATCATGATGGATGCCATAGAACCTAGCTGGTTATAAAAACGAGGAAAACGTTTGAAACAACGTTAAACAAAAACGAAACTGTAATAGAATATGTAGCGAAAGATCAGAAATAGAAGTTGGGAAGTCAAAGTGCAGGGGTGCAGTATGCCAGCAAAGGCGCATTTCCGCCGTGATCGCATGAAGGATAAGCATGAAGCGCGGCGAGATACGCCACGCATTCTACTTCTGCGGGGTCTTGTGGAGGCAATTTGAGTGCGTATTTGACCTGTGTATAGAGTGACTTGCGGTGGCCAGACGATGAAGGCAACTCTTGCCTTATCGTTCCAAGCGAAGTGTAGCACCAATACATATAGACCAATATTGATGTAAATGTCAATTAAAAACGAATTTTTCGAGTAAGAAGGACTGCCTAGTCTTGCACTGATGGAGCATGGGATGCCCAAATGCTTGGAGTATCCACTTAAATATCGAATATGAGGGCTTATTCTCATGGCAATTTTCGTGGCATTTCTTAATGCACATATTCCATTAAGAAAGTCGTTATTTCCTATATAGGGACCCTGTTGAGGCTATTTCTATGCTTGCTTTCAAGGAATACTACTAATCTAAATATAGCACCTGCATGAAACGGTGAACCATCAAGCTCCGTCTATAATGTATTGTCAAAGCTATAAGTCAAGAAAATGAAGAGCTACAGGAAAGTTCTCTTAAACACGAGTTTTCCCATTAATATTAGAATGACTTATATAGGTCTGCAAGAAGTGCAGCTGGTTATGTCCGACATGTTGCCTGTTAACATCCACCGATCTTTGAGCGCAAGTGGTCTAACTGGAGGAAGAGCAAGTAACTGATTGGGGGTATCGCTTCCAAGGGGAGGGGGGGGGGGGGGGGGGGTCTGAAGCGTATGTCCGAACGGGGGGAGCGACTCATATAGGGAGAATCCCCACTCTTCAATTAGTATGAAAATGTGCTTATTTTTTGCCAAGTCGTTAAACCCAAGGAGTAGGGGTCACAATGGGATACGGCGCATCACAAGTTTGGCGGTCTTGTACGACCGCGATGCCTCTGTCGGCAAGCGGTTCGGAGCGCAGTGGAAGTGCACCTGCTTCGTGCGAGGAGGGTCGGGGGTTTGGTTCCTCTGCACTGCTGCATTTTTGCTTTTCAACTGACTGGTTGAGATTTGGGGACTCTGACTCTAGACCATTTTCAGACAATTTTGCGCATTTTCCAGCTGTACGCTGTGGTATTCAACATGGTAATAAATGTTCAGCACCAGTGATACACATTGGCAAAGTGCATGGGCACAATACGGGCAGTGTATAAACAGCTCGCACAGTTTGTTTCCATACATGGACCAATGACTCCATCCTGCTCGGCTTTTCAAAAAAGACTAGGATGTGACGTCGCAGGTGGTTCAAATGAGAAACGAGGTGTATGGATCCAGCAAATTAACCTAAACGGCATCGATACACTCTTTCCTTCATCTTTGCCTGTCACCTGAAAATCAGAGGTCTGCCGAAGGTTTCCTGAAACCTAACCCCAACAATGTTCGCCGATGCTCGAGTGGTGATCCACCTGCTCTCGCTGAAGTGTGGCCCACCTTTGGACAAGGAACCTTCGAGGGAAGAAATCAAGATGACCGAACGGATGTCCAGCATACTCAAGGACTTCGAAGCAGTCAACATGAAGTTCACGAAGACGAACAGCTAAAAGTGGTGAAAGAACAAGAAGAAGATCCGCAAGATGAACTGATGGACGTGGAGAGGCAAGCAAGGAGTAGGCAGAGGAGCTTGTAGGTTTTATACACTGTCCGCATTGTGACCAGTGCTTCTGTTTCATGCACTTTGTGCCTGTCTATCACTGGTGTTGAGCCTTTATACATCATTATGTTGAGCAGCTTTCTCATTGTCTTGTGGTTAGAAAACCGGTCAGTAATAAATAAGTAGCAAGAAAGGTGCTCTCCACAGCGTACAGCTGGAAAATGCGCAGAAAACGTCTTAAAATGCACTATAGACGTCAGAATCACCCAAACCTCAACCAGTCAGTTAAAATGCAAAACTGCAAGAGCGCAGAGGAACCAAACCCCCGACCTTCCTTGCACGAAGCAACCGCACCTCCACTGCGCTCCGAGCTGCTTACCAACACGGGCATTGCCGGGGTATAAGACCCCCAAACTCGTGGTGCGCCATATCCCATTGTGACCCCCTACTCCTTGGGTTTAACGACTTGGCAAAAAATAAACAAATGTTCATACTAATTGAGGGGTGGGGAGTCTCCTTATATGCGTCGCTCCCCCCGTTCAGACATACGCTTCAGACCCTTCCCTTGTTAGTGGAAGGAGGCGTTGGATCTTGCATACTGAATCGATTCAAAGTCCAGATTTCGCCATGGCCAACTATTTATTTATTTATTTATTTATGTTAGTGTTAAGAAACGAAGAGCAACTGACCTTCCATTCTTCAGTGTCGGAAAATAGATACTAGAAGTGCCTGGGAAGAGTAAAACTCGGACATGCTCTTCGGCCGGCCAATTCAAGTCACAGAGTTAGAGACATATTGCCTCCATGGTACCCCGTAGAACTAGGAAGACCTTCAGGACCTATCATAATCGGAGGGAGCATATACAGGGTGCGTAAAAAGTATTGACGCAGTAAACGGCGGTTGTGGAAATAGAAATGCGTAGTAAGTTTCAAGATATTCACTTGAGAATTATGGAAAATGATCTTGCAAACACGATAGAATAACTCATAATTGACATTGGCTTCTTTATTGTGAATAAAGGAGCGAAAACGACGGAAAAATTCATGAGCACGCGCCGCAAGTACTCGCTCGGATTTCGTCCCGTGCTTTGAACAGAGTAGCCTTCTGCGGCTGGTCACTTCTGTTGAAAGTAGCACAGACTTCATTCTTTAAAATCGCCTAAAAAGAGTAATCCAGCGGATTCATGTTTAAGCTGTGCTCGTCTGAGAAGCTGTTCGCACCTGCGCGCGCTATCTATTTGCCGTTATCGGACAGAGATTGATAATTTTAGATATGAACGTTATCGTGCTTGGACAACAACACATTCGATGTTACTTTCTGTTTTAAAGTTCTCAAAGGTAAACTGAAAATAAAACCTTCAAAATACTGGATATTTATGCCCTGTAATGGACGTGTTGGTAGGTTTTCCATCCAGCTTTCAGCAGTACGCCGGATTCGTCGCATGCATATGTTAAATTCTTTGTTTTATAGGGGTGCTCGCTGCCTCCTGATGTTACCAAGTGACATATTGGAGTCGTCAAATATCCCTGTCTTTAGAAAAAGACTGAAGCGAAGAGATTTTCTTTCAGATCTGCAAATTACCGACTTCTGAAGTACTTCTGTATATTATGGCCATTGAGAAGTTTTCAGTAAAGACAATGGAAAGCAATATCTTATTACCAGTCATATTCATGATTGTTGTTCATGGATTGAGTCTTCTGCTTTCATATTCATACTCTTAGCATTCCAGATTATTTGTAAACACTATGTATCTGTGCAGATAAATGAAGTTCTTCAGAATGAAGAGATCTTGATTATCCCGACATATGAAGCATGGCGTTCGCTCTTTATTTGTGCTGCTACACGAAGAAAACAAGAAATCATCAGAAGAAAAAGACAGGCTACAATAACTATACCGTTTCTAACTCAATACCGGAAACGGACCACCTTACTATTATTACATAACTTTAGCATCCTATTATAAGGATAAATAATAATAATAATTCTTCAGACGTTCCCGACTTTGCTCTCTTACGCTCATGGGCTCCGATATTTATATCGATAGTGTTCAATTATTCTCGCGGACTATAACGACGACGCTATCTATATCCATATTGCTCCACTGTTTTCGCCATTACAACGACTATACTGCCTATATATCTACATATCTATATCTACATATATATCACAGCGCACATATATGTGCATTGTAATAAACAAATAAATAAATAAATAAATAAATAAATAAACATCTTGTAATCATCATCTGTTATGACAGAGCCGTGGCCGACGTTTGGATTGTGACCTCTTTCCTCATCGACCGCTTCGAACACCGCCTAATTCTCTTGTTAATGAAGTATTCATTCCCTTTGGTAACAGCCAGGAAAGGGTCACCGTAACCACGACAGTATCATATTTCTTCAGTTTTTACAGGAACACAATATAGACAACAAAAATAACACACAAAAACTTTGAAATGTAGAAAGAGAATGTTGGAGCTGAAACAAAAACTAGGTGCGTCAATACTTTTTACGCACCTTGTAGTGTCTATCCGCTTCTTATAGGAGCTTCTAATGCTGTTCCACGTTGCTAGATCTTTTATTTCAATTCAGGGAATGTGGTTATGCATGTGTATTACGCAATTGGCACTTTATGATTGCCCCCTCTCGACTAGCATAGTTCCAGACATCCATATTTATCAGAATAAACGCCAGGACAGCTATGAGGCCGAGAAATCGCCTCAGGGCCACCAGATTGTCTTTGGCACCTGTATGGAGAGGGAACTACGCTGTTCTGTCCACGAGCTGAATAGACCATACTACTGTAATGTCCCGAATTTCTCAATGAAAACCTAGTCGAAGCAGATTGAACAACAATGTTAAAAGGATGAAGACCAGAGTAAATCAATCCTTTCTGCAGTGTGCTGCGCATTCAGCTTTTAGGGGTGCGAAGAAGGCATTACCGAAAGTATCAGCCAAGAAGAAACTGGTCTGCAGCAGCATGACAGGACTGTTTCTCGTTTATGCACTCATAAGAGCTTCCTTCCTTGATGAGGAGTTCTGGGAAAGCTCTTATTCACTTCTATTCCCTTACAGCCATATAAGGGCTAGAACGAAGCGGATACAGGAGGTTTGATTAATTTTGTTGAAATAAGGGTTTCTCTAGTCTTCTGTAGCAGAGCTCTTCTAGAACTAATTGAAGGCCGAGGATAAAAAGTAGCCAACGGCAAAGGAAGGCGGCTTTCACCAAGAGCAGCTGTGAGCTGAGTTTAAAATATGCAGGAGCGAACAGGAGAAGTGGAACGGAACGGAGCAGGAGCGGAAAGAAGGCAGGCTTATCAGTTTAGGTTTTTCGTCACTCACGGCCACGCCCCAAGATGCGAAGCAAAGTTTGGAAACGGGTAGTTTTTTTTTTTCAAACTGTTCTGACTGAGGAATGAGGTCCGACTGAAAGCCTGCTCCGTTCTAGTGCTTTGAATGTTCCTTCCAGTCTTTTTGCACAACAATTTGTCACCGAGTGGAAAGTGGTTTGGAGCCATTAGGATAAAGGACAAAGGACGGCGTTACTCAATCCCTTCTGGGATGCGCCAGCGCATTCTATTTCTACGGGATGTCGTTGAGGCCACATGAATGCGTATTTGGCCATACAATGACTTGCGGTGGCCAGCCGATGAACAAGTCAGCGCTTTATCCTTCCCAGACAAGTCCGGTACCAATTCACCGACCCCGGAGGGATGGAAGGCTTGGTTGGCCTGGGCGGGAAATCCGAACCAGGAACCTGGTATGGGGTGCACGCGACAGTCGCGCCTCCTCCGGTTGCGCTACATGCGCCCTTGGAGCCATTACGTAGGGAAAAATGTGTGTCTTCATAGGCATATGACATGTATGGGAGGTCTTTCAAAAAGGAGGAATTTTAAGCCATTTTTTGGTGCAGCAGATTATTATTATTATTATTATTATTATTATTATTATTATTATTATTATTATTTATTACGGTGTTTAAGACACACGTCATAAAAGAACAAACACAACAAACATAGAAGAAACACCCAAACACCATTAGGAATATGCTCACCATAAAAAACCAATAACATAACCATTTCTTCTTCAAAAATCGATTGAAGGAGCCATAGACGTTCTCAGTTACTTCAAAATTGTGTTTTAGAGCTAGGTATGAGGAGGCGGTCCTGCACGTAAAAGCAGAAGACCTTACGGTCGTCTTAGAAGTGCGGTAGGATATCTTTTTAGAATCACCTCTCGTTACCGATGGCAAAATCTTATAAAACTGCGAAGCATCAACGTCCATGATCCCTGATAACATTTTGAGGATAACACAAACATCTCTTAGCTTCCTACGCGACTCCAACGTGTGGAGATTGAAATATTTGTTTCTTATGCGTGAGCGCGGTATCCTAGAATAGAGGAAGCTTCCAGATCTAAGCAATATTTTCCTCATGTAATTGTTTTGAACCTTCTCAATAAGATTGATATCCTTCATTTTGAGAGGGGAAAAACAGTAGAACCAGTTTCGACAATCGGTCTAACGTATGTTCTATAAGATTGTAGCAACACAGCGTTGTTGCGAGTGGATAACCCCCTAAAGATCTGGAAACTACGTGATTGAGCCTTTTTCTGGATTACCTTTAAATGCTCAGAAAAATCCAGATTTTCGTCATAGTAGAATCCCAAGTCTCGTACCGCTGTAACTCGGAGATGGGGTTGTCACCTATTTTATAATCTAACGAAGCCGATGAAGATCCAATTCTCATAAACATCGTTTTTTCTGGGGCTAAAGGTAGACTCCATGTGCTGGACCACTCCAGCAACGTGTTAATAGCAGTCTGCAACGAGATTTGGTCCTCAGATGTTATAACTTCTCGAGAAATCTTGATATCATCAGCAAACTGTTTAACCACAACACCACTGCCATTCAGTAGGTAAGGAATATCAGCTGTATAGATGACACTCCTCCCTGAGGAACGCCGCATCATGGCCTGCATGCATCTAGGCAATGCATTCCCCACTTTTACCTGGAAGAACCTCCCACTAAGAAATTCCTCCAACCACTTGCAAATCACTGGATGAACACCAAGTCTGATATCTTGTGCAGCAATCTGCTATGACTAACACGGTCGAAAGCCTTCGCAAAATCAAAGTATACTACATCGCACGCCTTTTTAATATCCAATGTGGCCGTCCAATCATTTATGCACTCTAAGATATTTGTTTCTTCAACTGATCTCCCAGATGCGAAACCATGCTGACTCCTTGGTGTCATTCCATTAGTCATGAGGTATTCAAGAACATGATTTTTTAAGACCTTTTCGAACAGCCTACAAAGGAATGATGTGATACTTACAGACCTGTAGTTATTGACATTATTCGCAGGCTCTTTTTTTAGTAATGGAGTTACAAACGAATGTTTCCATCTCAGTGGGACCTCAGCATACATTAAAGATTGGTTAAAAATATATGACAGAGGACCTACCACTACATGAGCTATCTTCTTGATGAAAAATGTTGGTACAAGATCTGGTGTCAACGAAGATGAGTCCGGCCACTTCATCATAATCTCGTACAAAAGATTTTCTTTAAACCATGGAAGGTAGACATAGGTTTCAACACTTCTGGGCTATAAGCTGGAATTGAATCATTATCAGCAAGAAACACTCCACAAAATCTTTCAGCTAACATACTGGCTTTGTCCAGATTAGTAATCGCTACCTGATCACCACTCCTAATGCTGCTAATGAAGTTACCACCCTTAAGCTTCTTATTGAGCAGTTTGTAAAACCTAACTTTATCCTCGACTCAACAATTTTCTTTTCTATAGAATTGTTGTATTTCTCCAGCGCTTTATCGAATTTCTTGGCAAAAAACCTTAGCAGATAAGTTCTATGTTCGTGTCGTGGGACTTTACGGCTTGCTTTGTTTCTGAAACCCTGTGTCAGAATTAGTACGAAGTTTAGGTTCAGAATAAGGATGCGACTGCCCAAAATTATTTAGCTGTGAAATGTTAGTATGAGATATTTTGTATTATCGACTACGAGGAGACTAGTGAAGCTAGTGCGGGCCTGCAGAAATAAATGCGAAACGAGATATTGGCAAGTTTTGGAGTGGATACATACTTTTGGAACACACTGCAGCTTATTTTCAGCAAAGACTGATACAGACGGATCGACTAATAACCTCATTCAAAAGAAGGTTATCAGTCGATCCGCCTTGTGACAATCGATCCACATCTCCAACGGTGGTCCCCCACAAAAACCGATGATATCGATCGACATTGGTTGATCGATCTGTAACATTTCCTTTCTAATGATGTGAAGCCCCTCGAAAGGGTAATCGTGTTCGGTTGATTCAAAGGACCGATTTAAAGAGGATTTCGAAAATCAGCATTCAAGCATGAATCGATATCATTGCCTTCGTAGGAGGTTCATCGGCGCTCATCAAATTCACGTTGATCGATATCGATCGATGATTGATTGAACCTTCCTTCAGGATGAGGAGCTCATTCTACGGTATTAATTCTGCCGGACGGGCGTCTACATGGACAGACAGACAACAAAGGTGTACTGGTCAATGCTGTTTCGAGATGCGCCGTGCACTTTGCTTCTAGGCATTATTGTAGAGACCGCAGAACTAACTGTAGTCTACAAATCAATAATATCAATCAATTTTGACTATGTGCTCGGCACTCTTTATTGTTGAGAAGACGTTGCCTACAGTCCAACATAATCGTGGCCACTACGGCGGCCAACTTTGGAAAAAAATGAACGTTAGCGGTGAATGTTGAATGATCAATCGATACCGATCGTTGTTGTAAAGTATATTCACCAGCTACCTTAATTGTGTGGGGACCACTTAAAACGGTTTTATGAAGCCCTTCTGCTGACCAATAATTCAGCGCGTATAGACATCCTGAAGACTTTTCTAAAGTGTCTCATTTACATTGGCTTGAATGCAATCAACACTTTCGGACATTATTTTCGCGGGTAAGAAAGGCAGTTCACTGCAACGGATTCATTTCTTCCGAACAATCGTCTAACCATAAGTGCACTTGAATACGGTACAACGAACAAACAACGACGAAAAACCGTACTTGGCCACTCGTTAATACATTATTACCATTATTAATAGATAATATTAAGCCTTAATAAGCCAAAAGATCACAACAATAAGTTACGATGGAGACCCTGTCTAAGGGGTTGGCAGTCCTTCGACTGGACTTTAAAATACGCTCGTAAATTCCTAGAATTAGTCAAATGAGACCTTCTGCTGACGCGAATGCATTTGGTAACTGCTTCTGGCTGGGCAAATATATAATTACACAGTAAGCTAGTGAACAAATGGGATATGGGGGTAAGGGTTTGGTCCTTAAAAGGCAGCTAGATCCTAGGCTACAGCTACAACTCGTCGTGTCCGGACAGCAGTTCCACCTGCTCCAGAACCAGACGGACGATGGTGTCCTTGTCCTGTGTCTGTAGATGCAGACCCCTGACGCCTTGTCGTCGTCCGTCACGTTGTCCCTTGTAGAAACGCACTGTCGGATAGGATTGGATCTGAACAGACAGCAACGCTATTGATTGAAAACATCGATTTATTGATTAAAGGGCTCACTTGTGCGCCTTGACACACTCCTGGCCACTGGTCACAGTCTACCTTGGCGAGTTTCACCTTTCCATCCAGTGCCTGTAAAAGAAATAAATGAAGGGAGTGAAAAGTTAATCAATAAATCAATAGTGATCAATAGAACCTTGGCAATTTGTTCGTAGACCGGCGCGAACTGCACACAGTGACCGCACCACGGGGCAAAGAAGTCGACTAACCATGGCTCACTCGAGTCCAGCACCTGAAAACCAATAAATAAATCAATAAATCCATGATCGACTTCTCAATTAGATTTGGAAAAACGATGTGGAATGCCTCAGGTTGTTATCTAAAAGAGCACTAACCGTAGTCCAATAGTCATTCCCAAGTGAAGTCACCAGCGAAGGTAGCATACCGAACACCCATCGTTGGATCGTATCCGAATTTCGCCACATGTTCTGGGGGTAGTCGCTGAAATCCATGCTTTTGTTTTAGATCGATATATGGATTAGTTTTCGTGTGATACACAGTAAGGATAAAAGGATAAAGGACTGCGTTACTCAATCCCTTTTGGGATGCGCCACGCGATGTCTTGGAGGCGATTATAATGCGTAATTGACCTTACAATGCTTTTTATAGATGTTTATTTTTTGTTCCCTAATCACTTGTGCTGGGAGAATGTTCAAAAGGAATAAGCAAGAAAAATGTCATTGCTTTCATTATATGTATATGTATATCGAATTTTAAAAATTGACATTGTACTAGGAAGGGGACCAGTTCTACTGTCGAATCAATTCAAGTCAGTCTTTTTCGCCCAAAGTTGGCCCAATGAGGTAATTTGGAGTGCTGATCACGATCTTACACCCGTTTTCAAAATTTTGACCGTTTACGGTAGGTCACCACGGTAGGTACGGGTGAGTAATGCTGTTGGAGTCGTGCTCACCGATTTTGCCCGAACTTCGTCTTATTTGGGGTGCTGATCTCGGATATGGCATTCGTTTTCAAGATTTCGGCCAATTACGGTAGGTTATAGTAGTTACGGTAAGACTATCGGCGTCATCGTCACCGACTTTGCCCAAACTTGGTCTACGGGACCGCGACTCCGACAGCCTTACTCACCCGTACCTACCGTAACCTACCGCAGTCGGCCGAAATTTCGAAAACGGACGTCAGGTTGTTATCAGCACACCAAATAAATTCCTTTGGGAATCTTTATAAAAAAAAGACTGACTTGAATTGATTTGATTGTAGAATTGGTTTCCATCCTAGTAAAAATTTTAAAATTCGATGTATGTAAGGAAAGCTACGACATATTTCTCGCTTATTGCTGTTGGACATTCTTCTACCACAAGTGATTAGGGAACAGAAAAAAAATCTATAAAAATGCGCACGAAACAAAAAAGTGGTTCGCGAGGGACATTACGGGCCACCGGTGACTCATAGCGCACGCGTGTAGAATCGCGCGCGTGTCCCACGCGGCAGTCTGCCGCAAAACGCGATTGTCGTCAATGTGTTAAAGGGCGGGCTCTTTCCCATGCTTAGTTTTTGGCCTGCCACTGAACTCTAAGACGTTGTCGTTGTGCGATTTGTCCTGGAGCGAATAGTATACATTAGAGCACATGAGTAGGGTGCTCACTAGACATTGGATCCAACGCGGATTTTTCCGATAATCGGATGATTTGTATAGGCCATTTTTCAAATTCAGGTTTTTGGGATGATTCAAATAAACAATTTTCATCGGATCGGGTATCGAATATCCTATACGGATAACACCGCATAATTCAGTGATAACACAGACAGACAATTTCTTCAGTATGAGGTGAATTAGAAGAATATATCATCTAAAATAGTCTTTAAGAAGTCATCGCCAACGAAAAATAATGGATGAATGGGAAATAGCCAAACATGAAGGCACCATTATGGTATTTAATTATAACGAGAAGTAAATAAATAGTAATTGTAATAAGGTTGAACTATAAATAGCACTAGCCTCGCTGCACGGGCGAAGCTTCCACATTACTGGTTTAATTACCCAAGTTTGAGATGAGCCATGACAGGTTGTCAAGATGGTAAAGCGGAGCCACTGAAGCAACCCAAATCCGCCAAGAAGGAATTGGATGAGGATTATGATGAGTTCAAGAAAGGGAGTAGGAGGAAAAGAAGAAGCTTGCTGATCTACCGGCCAAGGCAGCGCAGCACGAACCGCTAGCTGGAACTGGGATCAAGAAGTCGGGAAAGAAATGCAATCCGAGTCTTACGCGTTCCTCTTCACCATTTTTGTATCAATAAACGTTCCTTTCGAGATGAAATATAAGCTGTACCCCTGTTGGATCTTGTCGTGACTTGCGTCCGACATGTCTTCACAGGTCGCCGTCGCTGGACCGGGCCGGTCGATCGACCAGGTCAAACCTGGTCAAACCTGGTCAAACGCGTCGATCGACACGTCGCCACCGCGGAGGCTTCTAGAAGCCGGCAGAGATGCAGAGGGTGCGTGCCTCTGTCGTCCCTGGCCGGCTTGGTCGCCAGTCCTGCCACCACCGCTCCCGCTGAGCGGTGGTCGTCCCCGGCCGCTCCCGCTGAGCGGCCGGGCGTCGTCGTCGCCGTCGTCCGTCGCCTCTGAGGGCAATCACTACTCGTCGGTCGGATCCTGGCTTGGTCATCATCGAGATCCACCTCCCTGGTCGCTATGATCGTCAACCGTCATCCTCGTCGCTAGCCGCCAGTCGTCGTCAAGGAGCCAAGGATTCGTCGCCGTCGTCGCCGTCGTCGTTTCCACAGGTAACGCGGGGCCCCTGCCTGGCCTCGTCGGTCCCGACTTGGCGCAGGCCACGGGACCTGGGTCAGGCAAGCCCCGCGGGTCGCGGTCCTGATCCCCTCAGTAGGTTTGGGTGCGGCCTGGCCCGTAACTCGTAGGATAGGTCGCCTCCATATTTTGTTATGTTATGTCGGTCATCATTCTTTAGCTAATATAAACTTATAATTCAAAGGTTTATTATCCAAACTCGTGAGGTGGTCTGCCAGGTTATCTGGGTCAAGTCAATGGTCAAATCAGCGTCGCAATTGGAGGGATCGCCGGGGGTCGGGGGACGCTTCGACCAACGGGGATTCCTCCGGAGGAAGTCAACATACAAAGAGACGCTATCATGTGGGATTACAAGGTCGCATCAAAAGGGCACGCGGCAATCAAGATCCGCTAAGGGTCTCTCGGGTAGGAATAACCGCGTGGCAGCTTGAGCCCACTGGTCGCGAGCCGCGGATCGAATATGCCACAGCTCGGGCCGTAGAGGGGACCTCGGCCTCCACCGATGTACGGGCGGAGGTTCCCCCTGCGGCACGACAGATCTCTAGGTTCTGTGTATAGGTAAAAGGCAGAATTTTAATTTTTGACATAAAATTTCCGCCCCTTATTTAATACGGGTACAGATTGTCGAAGAAAATCATTACTGACTAGAATGGCTGCATCCTTCGCTGTTTATTCGTAGCTGGATACAGTCGAATCGTTGGGTAGGCCGATACGGATTGTTGGCGACAGAAAGTGGAGTGAGCTTGGCAGTCGACGGATCCGACGTGAATCCGCTCGTCGAACTGACGCAGAGCTCGAGCGGCCTTCTGGAGTTCGGGAGCCAGCTGAAATCGGTCGCTGTTTTCGTCGGTCGGAAGACCTCTGCAAGCAGCTAAGGGGACCGGTCCTAGGTACCTGCTGACATGGTCCACACCATGGTGCGAAGAAGTCGACCACCCAAGTGGCGTCTCCCTCGCGTCCGACGACCAGACGCTTGTAATCTTCGGGCGACAGCTCCTCCACGGCAGGATTGAGTGCGTTCTGCAACAAACTTCTTCAGGTGGTTAGAACACGAAGAAGTGCGGAGATGCTGAAGCTTAAACCCACGTCAATCAGCTCCAGCAGCGTAGTCACCGAGTGGGATCCGACGAAGTTATGCACGCGTCCGTCTGGAGTGTGCAGAGCGCTTGTGGGGTAGCTGAAGAATCAGAATGCGAGTCTTTGGGACGAACTCCTTAAATGAGGAGGCGCCGTACCTGTTCACTTTGACTTTACTGCAGATATCCTTGTACTTTTCACAGTCGACGAGACCCACGCGGAGCTTCGAGAGAACTTCGTCCTTCTTGTCGATGACCGAATCCAGACGGCGATATTCCGAGATCAGACGCAGACACGGGGGACACCACTGGAACAATTTGGTAGATAACCGCCTTAGCTATGCAACCTTATCAATCGTCAATCAATATCGATCGATATTTATGGATTTATCGGCACAGAACGGCCGTTCACTGGCGGTGAAGCCGCACAAGCGGCGAACATATTCACGTGATTTTACCTCGGCCATCTTCTTACGGTAGAAAATGTCAGTTCTAGCAGTTAATGTGGATTAAATGAGGAGGCAGGCACGCATCATTTAATCACCACCAACCACAGAAACGACCGAACATGCGCCAGCCAATCAGGGCACTCGCCGTGTACGCCCACTCTGGATGCTATTTAATGGACCCGATTGGTCTGATATGTTCACCCTCCCCATACAGCTAATATCCAAAAGCCAATAAGACTGGTCGATATTGATTGATGGACCGACTTTGTTTATTGGTGTTCTTTTCCTCAATATCTTATTATGTTTGCTTTTTACAGTAGCTGTAGCAGTCTCGCGCATACCAAATGATTTACGGTAAAAAGTCGATAGTATCGATTGAAAGTTAATCGCTGTATGGATGTACACACGGATGATCGACGAATGTTAATAAGCCAAGCGTTTTAATAGTTATTGCAAATATTATTCGATACTATTGATCGGTATTGATTGACTCGATTTTTTAAAGGGCATTCAGGACACCATATTCTCCTCATCCATAATGAAATGTTCGATTTTAACGAATAACATTGATTGGTGTTGACTATGCAATTAAGCAAAACGTTGATAGGTGCATGATATTCTCGTTATATTTTCGTCCATTCAGGGCAGTGAGCAGAACGCAAATTCGATACTATTGATCGGTATTGATTGACTCAATATTTTAAAGGCATTCAAGCCCGATGAGTGGCCACAAAATTTTCGTGTTCCTCACTTCAGATGACTGCCTATGTCTAAAATCGATATCATCAGTTGACGTTAAATAATCGATTCTCTTCCCCTATTATCTATCGAATCTAATTACAATTACAATCCCGATTCTCCTGAATCGCAATGAGTGTATAGTAATGAATAATGCTGGTCGCCGGAGAGTGAGATCTTAAAAACGGTAATTATATTCGCGCCATCCCTTTAAACGACCAGCTACACCAAAATACGATTTTATTTATCGTTATTGAGGATGGGATTGATTTTTTTTTGACATGTTCGCAAGATTTTGTTCTTTGCTCAATTGAAACGGTACCTAGAGATAAAAAATATCGATCAATATTGATTGGTTGAGCAACTTAGGATACATAGTGAGCTGAGAAGCGGCCACCGTGCTGATTTCTGGCCAACTCACAAAATTGAATAAGGCTTCAGGCAAAAATCCTTTTGTTTTTCTTGCATAGCGCACAAACATGTGCAATCAATCAATCAATCAATTAAAAATCGACTTTATCGATCTATATTGATTGGCGTATCATGACGTCTTTGCTGCTTCTAACGCCTACGCACATACTGTTGTGTTCTCTACAATAATGATAAAAGCTGAGGGAAAAATTGGTATTGCTGATTGATCAATTTATTCTTGAACCCCGGAAAGAATTCAGCCTTTTTTGTCATCTGTCAAGAGATCAACCCTAGGCAAAAATCGATAACACCGATTGGACGTATCACGGACGGACGCACGGACGGACTATGTCGTCAAACAGTACACTCACCGGTGCGAAGTAGTCGATGATCCACAGCTCTCCGCTATTCACAGCTGACTCATAGGCCTCCCTGTTGAGAACGTGCACCGGCGACGCCATAGCCTCCTTGATGAACGCGGCAGCCTCGTGGTACGACGGCTTGTTCGCTGAAATCCTACCGTACCAGGCGATTTATTGACGAGGCAACCTACAGTAGTACTCTACCGTAATCCACTTCGTATCCGCCTGTCGTCTTGAAGACGACGAACTGTGGGAGCTTGCGGACGTCCAGCACATCAGTGCAGACTTCCATGAACTGGGAGCAGTCGGCGTAGACGACCTGAATAGAAGAAGATGGAAACCAGGACCATGGCGAGGACCTGAAGCCCTTCCATTGTGGACGCGTACCCTTATATCGGGCAGCAGTGGAGGCAGTCTCTTGAACTCCTTCTTCTCCTTGAGTGCATCTTTGTTCGGCACGAACCAGACGGCCGTAGCAGACGCTTTTGGCTCGTCTCCTGAATTTCAATTCCAATTACCATGCATTCTTCAATGTACGTACTACCGTTGAGTACTGCACAGATCCTGAAGACCTAATAAAAATGATAAAATAAACAACAAAATGAATACAACTTGAAATACCAAGAGTCTGATGCGTTACGGTTCTGTTCTCCGAATAAAGTGCAACGAAGTTTAGAAAAGCGGTAATGACAGAGATTAACGAAAAGGCTTCTTTTTTAGAGTTACTCCCTGGAATCGATGAGGTGATCAAAAAATGGAAAAGTGAGTTCGTTATTCAGACGAAATGTACCGAGTAGTTCGTAGATTTGTTCCTCTTGAATTTGCTCCAAGTCATCCAGATACGACAACGCTTCCTCAAGAAGTTCTTTCGGATCCAGAGAGGTCAACGCCTAAACAGAAGAAAAAATAGAACAGAAAACATTGTAAAATAGAATACAAACTCGAAACAAAGCCACACTTATATTATTACGTTTCTGCAGAGAATCGGATCTATCCTAGTGGGCAAGAGGAGGGATGGGCATTTCACCCAGTTATTTTGACATGGAATTGAAATTAAACTATCAGGGTGTCCAGAAAGTATCTGCAGAAATTTCGCAATACTCCAGATTTTTTCGAATGTTCTGAAGATTTCAGCATAAGTGCTATATCAAAACACTATCCTGCTGTATCTGCATAGCATATCCAGCTCCGTCTTCCTTGCCTGTTTCACTGTACGATGGCCGAACTGTCTACCCATATTAGACACGTACTCCTTTACGAGTCTGAATCTGGGCACTCCGCTGCGAGAAGCCTATCGGAACTTGTCGTGTATTCGGCTCTGAAGCTCCTTCTGTATGGTCTGTGTATAGCTGGTTCGAACGCTTCAGAAGTGGGAACAGGAGTCTCAAAGATGAGCCTCGCTCGGGTCGACCGACAAGATATCCTTGGATGAACTGCGGAAACTGGTGGAGCAGCATCCATACGAAGGTGTGCGTTATTTTGCTGCTGCTCTTGGCTGCTCCCGATCCACCGTGGACAATGGACTGCGATCTCTTGAAATGGCTAAAAATCTCGGTCAGTGACTTCCACACCAACTTACCGATGACAACCGGCGAAGACTTCTGGACACATGCACTCAGCTGCTCTCCCGAAATCGCACCTTCAACTGGCTGGACACCATCGTCACAGGAGACGAAAAATGGGTCCTCTACGTCAACCACGTTCGTAAACGTGCGTGGTGCCAACGCGATGAAGTGCCGAGATCTTTCGTTAAAGGTGAAATTCATGCGAGGAAAGTCGTGGTGGAGAGTTTATAGGATCTACCATTTCGAGCTGCTGCCTGACAGCACGACTGTCACTGTCGAGGTTTACGCTACCCAACTGCTGAGACTGGCCGACAAGATGCACAAAGAACAGCACAGGCTCGGCAAAGTTCGCTTGCTGCACGATAATGCGCGCCCACACATCGCGAAGACGACTTCTCAGAGAATTCTGGAACTCGGATGGGAAGTTCTGCCGCATCCACCGTACAGCACAGATCTGACCCCAAGTGACTACTACCTTTTTCGATCACTTCAGCATCATCTGGAAGGGAAGCGTTATGAAGATCGTGACCACCTCGAAAATGACCTCTGAGCTTTTGTCGCCTCCAAGTCGCCGGATTTCTATGCCAGAGTAATTCGAAGACTTGTAGAACCTTGGCGGAGAGCAGTCGATGTTGATGGAAATTATTAGGGGGGGGGGCAAAAGTAATGAAACAAATTGAAAAAATCTTTATCTCTTTATAACTCATTTACAACTCAACGATGCTGAGGAATGTATTCGCCATTAAGGGCAATGACCTTGCTGCCATCGATCAACCAACTTCCTGATCCCATCCTTCCAGAACTGCTTGGGCCTGGTGCTGATCAACTGCTCGATATGGTTTTCAAGGACTGCTTGGGTTCTTGTGTCCCTTCCGACCAGGAAGTCCTGTAGGCTCAAGAAGTAGTGACAGTCGCATGGAGAGATGTCCGGCGAATACGGTGGGTGAGGCATGTGAACGTAGCCCAGCTGGCCAAGCTTATCCGTGGTTACCTGTTCCCGATGGGGTACGGCGTTGGCAAGGAGGAGAATCTTCTTGAAGCGCTGCGAATGAATAAGAGCGAGTCGCCGGCCCATCTCTTCTATTTCGTTCACCATGGTCTTGGAGTTCATCGTAGTGCTCTTGGAACCAGCTTCCGGTAAACCGATCCATGGGCGCAGATCCAAAAGCTCCAAAAGTGCTTCTCGCCGTGAGCATCTCGCCGAACGAAGGTCGATAACAGGTCACCAGGCCTCACCCAGACCCGCTGCTTTGCAGGGTTAAGGTAGAAGACGTACTTCTCATCTTGCGTGAATATAGCCCAAGCTGCTTGGGGTTGGGAATTGGGCGAGATCTGCGCGACAGAGGTCGACTCGTCAGACCGGGGTTTCGGCATGAGACAGACTGGGGTGTTGGCATGCTTCTGGAAAGGGCGGAAGTGGTAACTTCTCAGATGGGCTTCAGTAAGTAGCATACAAACATACAAATACGATAAGCACGAAACCAGACTCCAGCCACGAGATATGTGGACACAGCATGGGGTGTTTCATTACTTTTGCCCCCCCCCCCTTAATATTTGGTCGATTAATAAAATATTAATCGATAAAATCCTTGATAAAAATTGTGTTATTTTGAAAAAATTGTCGTGTTTCTGCAGATACTTTCTGGACACCCTAATATTTTGCAAGGATAATACACTAAGCTAGCCTACGAGAGAACCTTTCTATGGTGCTCACTAGTCAGGAGAGGTCGTCGCGTCCTATTTGTGTTTGATTCGTTTTTTTTTCTAGTCGTGCCCCCTCCAACTAGAATAGATCCTTGTGAAATGGCCTGGCTCAGCTAATTAGGTCAATCTTAAACACTGAAAAACTGCTAGGAGAAACACTACTGAAAATCACGAAAAATTCCGGATTTAGGTAGCTGGAGAGCACCTAAATTTACTATGTTGAAAATTCTACGTTTCCTTTGCTATTCAGTCTTCATCTCTTTTCTAACTGTTCTAATATAGTCCCTTCGTGCTCAGATTTCAAACGTTGACTTTGAGTTCACCTTCTCATGCTCCTTGTCCACCTGTCGCGCTGGATAGTACCGTACTCCACTGGTCACATCCAGTTTGTCACACAAGTCGCTGTCACCTCGAGCCGTGCAGTCGACACTTCCGACATTGACAAGGCCGTCAAGCATCGCGGCCAGTTTCCTCCTGGAAAGTCCTATCTTTAGAGCTATTTTAGTCACCTTAATTGGAAGGCTAGATCTTCAAGTAGTAGGGACTGGCCATGTAGTAAGCGCTCCACTGAAGCAGGTAACTGAGAAGAATCTTAAGCCCCACCTATTCGCAGAAGTCAAACAGGAGTCGGTGACGTCGCAGAAGTCAACGATCCACGGGCGGGAGTCGTACGGCTGCCACTGGCTCGTCAGCGCCTCGATGTTCTCGGATGTCAGGTGGAGCACCTGGAAGGACTAGTCGTTGTTCTGGCCTACATGGGGAGACATAAACCAGCCAATGCCAACCAATTACAGCCTATCAGATATCACTGATCATACACGTCGCCACTTTGTGACACGCCTCTTTTAAGGACCGTTATTGATCAGGTGTCTAACCTCCCCACGTAGGCCACATTAACGACTAGTAGTAATTTTCTGTGAAGGGGCTAGAACTAATGGCTATTCCCTTCACCTCTCTTCTAGTTTTGAAAGTTCTTCTTTGCGCTAAAAGCTGGTGCTGTCGGGGAACCCTGTCTGGGTGTACCAGTAGTTAATCTGGCCTACATGGGGAGGTAGAAATCAGAAAAAAATCGAATCAGAAACCGTTCTACCATACACGTCCCCCCCTGAATAACACCCCTCTTCTAAGTGCCCTTATTGGTCAGGTGCCTAATGTTCCCATGTAGGCCACAATAACGACTAGTAGTACGTCTCCATTAAAGGCGCTAGAAATTGCCCTTCACCCCTCCTCTCTCATTTTCTTTTTCTCACTGAAAGACAGAAGTGGCAGGGAATTCTCCCTGGGCGTGGACTGCAAAGCGTTACCAACCAACAGCAGAGCTATTGAGCAGTGATTCCAGCGCGAAGAGAGATTAACAAAAATGTCTGCGTGCTCATAATTCCGTAATCGGCCAAGTGCAGAAGGTTTGACATAGTGGAGTTGGGGAGTTGGGAAGAATAAATGCATGCTCATCATATTATTAGCTGATATCTCCGTTGCATCCGCCCAGGGCGACATCCCCGATAGTACAATTAAGAATCACTTGTAAGCCATTCTCACCTCGGATGTCATCCGTTGCATGATGAACTCCTGGAGCAAATCGACATCACGCACACCGTTGTAGAACTCGCCCTGAAATCAGAACTTCTCTTGGATATTCAGAAAGGTAGAAATTACGCTACTTGCCGACAATATGGCCTGCATCTTAATGTGATGCCTAATGTCATTGCATCTAAATGCGTTACTCTAGGTTACATGGTGAGACGAAAACACACCATACAATAAGAGTGCTTGTCGACCATAACCGCTTTGACCGCCTGGCGCGTTCCCTCCCCATGCAGGTCACATTGCCAACTAGTGCCTAACCTACCGATGGATATAGGACGAGTGACGGGTAGGCGTTGACGCGCTGCGATTGGCAGAGTCCCGGATCTTCAGCGCAGTTCACAGCTCCGATTCGAACAGCTCCTTCCATCGCTCGGGCGAATTTCCGCCACTGAAATACGGTAAGTAAAACTTTACAGGTCCTGAACAGAATGAGGATACTGTAGCGATATTGTTGCAAGCATACCGTAGGCGCAAGTTGATGACAATGTGAACAGTAGGTGGAGTAGAAGTTGATGAACCACATCTCGCCCGTCTGCGTCACCAGGCGCTGGAAATCCGCTCGATTCAGCGTCACGATCTCGGCATCGTCGTCGTAGATGCCTGGAAGAAACCTGCTTGCCTCATTTCTTAAGAGAAAAAGCTGAGCTTATGGCAAACGAGGAGGTTTGCTGCCTTACAAACAGTACAAAGAAAAGTGAACTCATTTCTTGTACAGCTCCACCCATTTCGGATAGTCCCGCCCACTTTCATCTGCGCAGAGCGACTTGTTGTTGATTGTTGTGCTATCATTTCTAGGGGGTAAATTTATATAGGACCAACTCGTCTCGCTAATAAATATTCACCTAGGTTGGATTTAGCCCTATCCACACCACAGCTCCACCTACAACGATTTGATCCCGCCCTCACGTTCTTGATAGGATCGTCGGAAAGTCGATCTTGATAAGATCGACTTTCCGACGTAGCTTATGAAGTAGATTCTAGTGTTTTGTAACGATCAATTTATTCGTCTCGGACTTCTTCGTTAAAGACCTGAGCGAACGATATGACGCTCTTCGCGTCCATCGAGCGAGTAGGATCCATTGGAGCACTCTGGCACGCGACAGGGACGAATGGAGACGCTGCTGGCGCCCGCTCGAGCAAGTCGATGATCTACGGGACGACAGGTGATACAGGTGAACTATAAAGGAAAAAACCACCCTGTTCCATAAGAAACTAATTCAGTCTTTTTCAAAGCAAAAATCTCTTGGCTTCTGGTCAAGACTTTCGAAGAGCTAAGTATTGGCCTAAATGGGCTTTCCGGTTCACAGGCATCATTAATATCACGGTCATTAATACCTTAAAATAATTAAAACACGAAAAGTTCAATCATTTTGCCAGAGCAGGACGCCAATGAATTTGATGTGTAATATAATAATTGTGTGCAACCTGCCCCCTTTGGCATAACTCCGTCCATATATGGCCGGCGAGATAAAAAACCTTCGATTTCTTCGCTCAGTTAATTTCACGATTTTTTTCTGACAGAAAACAGCGTTGCGAATATACTCATCCCTAGCCAAACGTCGCAATTGTTCGCTGTAACGAATAGGATGGTCGGTCAAAAGGTTCAGTCTTGGTACTAGTCATCACTTTTGTGTGGGTTCATGTCGCGAAGACGCACCGCGGGAGTACGGGAACGTGTAGCGAGCGTGCGGCAACGCGTCGTTGCTCCTGTCGTAATCATGGCAGCCAATCATTTGCCCTGCCTGTTCGGCTGATCGGGGGCCTGATTAGCTACCACCGTTACGGTAGGAGCAACGGCGCGTTCCCATACCCTTCCCCCTCGCCCTGCTGTATGTTCCCGCACCCTCGCATATAATGATACAGCTGCCTCCGCGCCCCGGAAGCCAGCTCGTCAAACTCACCAAAGTTCTCGTTGTAGAACTGCCAAGACTGATAGTTGTTGCCGCCTTGGAAGCCATCTTCAAGTCCCTTCTCGCCGAACTGGTCGTACTTCTTCCGCAGCTCCTCGTCTTTCAACACCTCGTAGGCTTTGTTGATTTTGACGAACTCGGCGTGAGCATTCGGATCGTCCTATCATTGAAATATTTGGTCTTATGATATCTTTAATAAAATATAAATAAAAAATAAAAACAATAAATAAATAATAAACAAATAAAACAAAAAATAGTAATAACGTATTATATAATGCGGATGAAATATAAAATAAAATATGAAGTTTCTTTGGTAGGCGAAAAACTGAACTCTTTAAAGTGGAAACGTTCGAAAGAAATCTGACTAAAAAAGGTTGATAAAATAGGCCTTCGGCACTCCAGAAAGGAGACCAAATCGAATTTGAAAAATTAGAAGGTCGTGGCTGTAGTCTGAGCACACTCTTTAAAATCACAGCAAGAACTAAACAATAATTCAAAGTATTGAAAAAACAACAATTTGCTTAACTTTACTAGACCAGTCGTTTATTAATAACAATACATTGCTTGACGATAAAAGAAATAGTAGAGGAGGGCGTTAATCAACCCTTATTTGGAATGCGCCATGCATCCTATTAGGGGGGGGGGCAAAAGTAATGAGACATCCCATGCCGTGTCCAAATATCTCGTGGCTGGAGTCTGGTTTCGTGCTTGTTGTATTTGTATGTTTGTATGCTACTTACTGAAGCCCATCTGAAAAGTTACCACTTCCGCCCTTTCCAGAAGCATGCCAAAACCCCAGTCTGTCTCATGCCGAAACCCCAGTCTGACGAGTCTCGCCCAATTCCCAACCCCGAGAAGCCTGGGCTATATTCACGCAAGATGAGAAGTACGTCTTCTACCTTAACCCTGCCAAGCAGCGAGTCTGGGTGAGGCCTGGTGAATTGTTACCGACCTTCGTTCGGCGAGATGTTCACGGCGAGAAGCATCTTTGGAGCTTTTGGGTCTGCGCCCATGGATCGGTTTACCGGAAGCTGTTTCCCAAGAGCACCGCGATGAACTCCAAGGCCATGGTGAACAAAATAGAGGAGATGGGCCGGCGACTCGCTCTTATTCATTCGCAGCGCTTCAAGAAGGTTCTCCTCTTCGACAACGCCGCACCCCATCGGGAACAAGTAAGCACGGATAAGCTTGGCCAGCTGGGCTACGTTCACATGCCTCACCCACCGTATTCGCTGGACATCTCTCCATGCAACTACCACTACTACTTGAGCCTACAGGACTTCCTAGTCGGAAGGGACACAAGAACCCAAGCAGTCCTTGACAACCATATCGAGCAGTTGATCAACACCAGGCTCAAGCAGTTCTGGAAGGATGGGATCAGGAAGTGGGCTGAGCGATGGCAGCAAGGTCCTTGCCCTTAATGGCAAATACACTCCTCAGCATCGTTGAGTTGTAATTGAGTTATAAGGAGATAAAGATTTTTTTCATTTTGTCTCATTACTTTTGGCCCCCCCTAATATTTCTAAAAAATATGCTGGATACAATTTCAATGCACATTTGGCCTGCACAATGACTTGCGGTGGCCAGCCGATGAACAAGTCAGCGCTTTAACTTCCCAGACAAGTCTGATACCAAATCACCGACCCCAGAGGGATGGAGGCTTGGTTGGCCTGGGCCGGAGATCCGAAACAGGAACCTGGTGCATGCGACAGTCAGTACCTCCTCCATCTGCGCTATCTCAAGACCTAGTGTAAAATGCCCCTGCAAAAGAAATGGAGAGCATGGCGCATGCCAAATGAAATCATACAGCGATCCCATGTCCTTTGAAGTTCACCTTCCCATTCTAACTTTAGTCTTATATCTAAGTGTACTTAGGGAACAAAGGACAAAGGTCGCCAGAAATAAACTCCTTTTTCTAGGATGCGCCATGCATTCTACTTCTACGGAATATCGCGATAGCGTTAAAGGACG
The DNA here is from genome assembly GCA_947396885.1 of Heligmosomoides polygyrus polygyrus. Lineage (NCBI taxonomy): Eukaryota > Metazoa > Nematoda > Chromadorea > Rhabditida > Heligmosomidae > Heligmosomoides > Heligmosomoides polygyrus. The sequence goes on from OX377205.1 coordinate 15,878,876, forward strand.
AGCGGTGTTCTCCAGCGTTTTCCATGTGCTGTAGAAAAAATAACAGCACCCAATAAGTAATTTAGAAAAAATGCAAAAGTTACACTGAAATTTCCAACAAAAATTATTCTAACCTGTTTATAGAGTCTGAATTTATTGTAGAAGAAGCTCATTTAGATTTCGGAGAGTTCGCTTTAATTTCAACAGTCTTAGACAAGGTTACAAAAGTGTCCAATTTGAATTGAAAAGTGTCCAGTTCGACGCTTGATATGAAATAAAAGGTGGTAGAAGAAGAAGAAAAAAGGAAGCTACAAAAAAGAAAGAGAATTAGAGGCGTAGCGCTGACGAATATTCGAAATTAATTGAATTAAAAGCAAAAATAATGATGCAGAATAGAGCTACGAGAGAAATGCAGAAGGTAACGTATAACAAAACAGAATTTTACCAAAGACACTGAACATAACGGACAGGAACGACTCACGGTGTTCTTGTCGGGGTGTTTCTTGATGGCGAGCTTCTTGAACGCCTTCCGAATCGTCCGATCGTCGGCGTCCTTCTCGACACCGAGCACCTTGTAGTAGTCGGCGTCGGCGGACACCGCTATCACCAGAAGCAGCAGCGGCGACAGCAGCGGCAACACCCCTAACCGCATTCTCGCCTGAACAATGCAGACTAGACGGCTCCGGAAGACACGGCACCGCTCGGAGTTGCGTGGGGGCACGGAGGGCTCAATAGGAGTACGGGACACACGGCAGGAATAGGCCAGTTGCCCTTCGTAGAAGACATCGATTGTGTGGCGGAACGTTTGGGGAGGAGAGGAGACACGACGAACTTCGAGCCAGAGGAAGTTGAAGTTCAGAGTTTTAAAGTTTAGAGAAAGTTGATCATCAAGAAGGGAGCAAGCGGGTAGCTGGTTCTTACCCACCTTGTATATACGAATATCCTTAAATTAAAATTAAACACGAGGAGTTATGGTAAATTCATTCAGATATCCTTAGGATAAGAATTTGAAAAAAACTGAAGTGAAAAAAGTCAGAAAGAAATTATAATTCGCTCGTTTCGACACCGTTCTTCAGGGAAATATTTTTGTTAAAACATGGTGATTCACCAGCGAAGAGGGAGAATATTTGGTAAGTGATTATCAATTTTTTTTACAATCTCTTCGAGCACAAAAAATACGTCATAAAATTTGCACCTTACCCTATTTTTTATTGCTTCATTCGTTCCTCTATTCATGCATAATATCAATTCTAATGATATTGCTGGTTTTACTTCGAAACAGATACAGACACAGTTTAAACCATTGTGGTCCGTTCTGGCACCTAAAAAATGGCATAAATATATAACATTATGCATAGACTATGCATGCATAGTTCAGCTGACCGATTGAGTGTAACAATTTTATTAAATTTTTATTGCTTGAAAAATAGCAAATTTGATTTTGTTGAACAAACAGCAAGGCAGCAATCAATTAGGTCATCAAAAGGCAAGACCGCACCATGCATTCAAAAAGCTTGATTATGTATTTTCATTTGATTGATAGTGTAAAAGCTGCCTAATGAAGCATGAAAGAGAGCGCATCTGTGTTCTTTACAATCGTACAATTTATTGCACTTGCACAATTTATTGCACTTGTTGCATTGTTTACAGGTGCAACACTCTGCGTAAACAGAAATTTTGTTGTCAATCAATCGATTAAAAATCGCGACGTATTGGACGAGGGAATGGCGCAATCTCTTCGCACTAATAATATCCTCCGAAGCGAAATAAAATTTCAAAGAAAGTTATTCTAGTTTTTCATGAACAAAAGCACCTTGGAAAGTTCTAGCTCAACATGGAGGGGGCTCGTCGTTCTGATTTTTTATATGTTCATACTGAATAATCAAGCAGCTTTCGTTTTGTTTAGAAGAGTTTTCAATTTGAGTGAGAATGGTATGCATTATAAGCATAGGAGGACATATAAGCCCGATTTGTTTAGAGTGCCGCTGCCAGATGTGGAAGAGATATAGAATGGGATTTCTCTAGACTTGCACCAAACTGAAGCCCACGTGAAATCATAGCGAGAAAACCCTCAGTGAAAGGTAAGCGAGTTGAAAGCCTGGCTGATCAGAAGCATAAATTAAAGCATAAATTGAATTCTAAAAATAAGATAGAATGCATGAAATCTTTATTTTGCACCGCAATAAAATGTGTTATTTTTCGAATCAAAGAGTTAAAAAAACGCTTTAAAACAGCTAGTAGTGCATTCAAAAAACATATGACTTCGCGCTGAATGGGACGGCTATTTCCGTCAAGTTCGGTTTCAGCGGTGGATGATCGAAATTTTCAATAGAACTGTGAAAGCAAGCAAATGGAACAATAATTCAGATAGCAAGCCATATACGGCTCTGACCTGTACAAGCACTGTAGGCGAAACGGTAAGGAGAGCCCACGAGAGAAAGCATACCAGGCACGACGATGCTGACTCAGCGGCGATAGAAAAAGTTATAAAAGGAATCCGAGCAGGACGCAGGACCGAACAGATCCGGATCTCAGTCCCATCAGAGAAATCTAAGTGTGGAACGAAATTACAGCCCGATTTTGAAGGAAAACAAATCCGATTTTCCCGGAAGATTTCCAGGAGACTCTTCGCCGAAACAAAGACGCATAGATAGGGCAAGTGAAGGAGAATAGCTGGAAAAACTCGCGAAAAGATCGGTGTGAAACCGAAAGTCGGAGCGATCAATCGATGGCGTCGGATGGCGGACGGCCGAGGGGGGTCAGCAGCCGCGCGGCTGCGGAAGACTGCGGTAGGCCGAGTTCGCCGCCGCAGCCCCGAAAGGTGGGATCGGTTCCGCCGCGCACGCTCATTAGGGCTCTGACCCGAAAACTCCCGGCTGAACCCGAGAAACTGGTTCTACACGCTGCTGTTATCCCTGGGTGAATCGATGGTGTGAAACTGATACCCGGCTGCGTTTTTTTTCGGAAGATTTGCCCCGCAAAAAAACCTGCAAATTCTGCGAAGATGTAGGACGATGGAGCACGCCTGTGACAGTGGCAGTTTAGTGCCTGATCGTCAGGTATGGGCATCGTTGTACATGATCACCCATTTCTCACGGGAGCATGGAAGTTGAAGTATTTAGCAGCAACATAAATAAATAAATAAATAAATAAATAACCTTTCGGGCCGCGCCGCGAATTCTACTTCCACATGAAGTGGTGGCGAGTGAGAGCAAAAGAAACAGCTCGTGCATGCATTCCAAGTCCATTTCAAATTCGGCTCGCTTCTAGACCTACTAATGCTAAGCCTTCCATGTCTGTAGGAATTGTGAATCGTACTGACCGTCTTCGAGATTGATAAAACACTGATCATGTCTATTATGTGGCCATTACAAGTCACTGAAAAAACGAAAACTCATTTTAACAGTCTCTAATGACACAGAAGGTAACAGATGCGAAGATGATTCTAACAACACCAAGATTTTCGCTTTTGTCCAATGTGTTGCCCACAGTGTCATTTAATTAATTAATTATTTAATTAATTAATCAATTAAATTATTTATTACACGTACTATTGCGTTAATTGGGCGCAATTTTACGTAGATTTATATGTATAAAAAGTTTAAAATTTTAGGCATGAAATCATTTTTTGATTTATCAAATCTGTTATGATTTCTGACAAGAAGCCGTAAACTATTTTTTGATATTTTCTTATTGAAAATAAGAAGACCAAAATCTGCTTTTTATTCTATGCAGTTTAATGTCAAAATATTTATTTATTCATTTATTTACTACGTCGCTTGACGACGTGCATCAATAAACAGTCCTCTACACGGGAAATTCTCTACGACATTGAATACAAAAAGCCAAGAATGGTGAATAAAAACAGCTTTCGTAAAAAAGAGAAAAAGAAACAAAAAATAACAACAGAAAAGGAAGTGAACATTGTTAGGTGGGAGCCATTGAATCGGCTGGATAACATAAAGAACGGAATGACAGAATCATTCATAACCATCTGGACAATAAGGAAAGCAGGTTTCATAACAGATGTTTAAAAATATCGTTCATCTCTTGGAGTTGAAGGAAAGCTAAAGCATTTTGAATTCATTTCAAATCTATTTCAAAAAGTTTAGGCTCAGTTAGGCTGTGTTGAAATGTAAGGCCGAAAAAAATATTCTCTGTTTTAGAATGTTTTCCTCACTCTTAACAAGAAAATAGAAGGATAAGAAGGATAAGACGGCGTCATTCAATCCCTTTGGGATGCGCCACGCATTCTACTTCTACGGGATGTCGTGGAGGTGAGTTGAATGCGTATTTGGCCTTACAAATACTTGCTGTGGCCAGCCGATGAACAAGTCGGCGTTTCATCCTTCCCAGACAGTCTGGTACCAATTCACCTGACCCTGGAGGGATGGAAGGCTTGGTTGGCCTAGGCGGGAAATCTGAACCAGTAACCTGGTATCGGGTGCAGGCGACAGCCAGCGCCTTCTCCGACTGCGCTCCACCGCCCCAACAAGAAAATTGGAACTAAAATTGCCGAGTTTTTAAAAAGAGACAAGCTGGAGACAAATGTATTTATATATTTATTTGCTGTATGTTCTCGAATGTGACAACAGCATTTCACGAATTTTCGACGTTAAGTAAGCTAAAATTTTAAGTGATTGTATTTGTTTATTTGGTGTTGTTCCCAAACCGTAGTGTTTGCTTTTGGTCCCGGCCTAGCCAATCCAAACCTTCTGTCCCTCCTGGCTCGGTGAATTGGTACCAAACTCGTCTGGGAAGGATACAACACTGACTTTTCAATCGGCTGCCTACCATCATTCCAAGGTCGGTCGATTGGTACCACAGACCATTTTGAAAGGATGCAACGCTGACTTGTTCATCGTCTGGCTTTCGCAAATTATTGTACAGACCAATCACGCATTCCGATCGGTTTTAAGTAGAATGCACGGCGCACCTGACATGCGATTGATTAACGCCGATCTTTATCCTTTAGTTAGTCAGCTAAGTTCTTCAAATAGTCAACAAAAAGGATACTTATGGTTAGATAACTAAACAGCTCCCATTTAGAAAAATACGGTAGGTATATAACCTACTGCTATTCAAATTTAGCCCTTCATGCTTCTCACAGTTTCAAAGACAATTTATTGAATTTTGAATAATTTCTCTGAGCTAGAAAACTAAATTCCTTGAAGTGTAAATTCAATATGTATGCACTATCTTCACTTTGGAATAATCACATCTGAAAACAAAGTAGTTCGAGTCCTCTGTTTTCCTAAGGAAGTCAGAAATACTTCATTTAAGATATTTTTCACTAATGATCACCTGTGCAAGGTGTTTCAAAAGAAAATAAGTGAGCGTGAACCTCTTAAAGTTTTGTTAGAATTTTTTGGTTTCAAGAACTTAGCGCATAAAGTTTAAAATTCTATAAATTTCTGGATACCTTTTCTACCCCCTACTTCTTTTCTTACTGGCCCACTCCTGCTAGCCTTTTCTTATCTGTTCACTCGTGGTCAATGAAGGAAACCTGGCTTTTCAGTACATTGGGTTTCTTCCCTAACCTCAGTTTATTACATCCAATCTCTTTTATTGTCGATTCTGTTCTCCATGCTTTATGTGCTCTTGATTGGATTCGGTTACAAAATAAAAAATAAATAAAAACTTCACCTTAAAAAAATCATTCAAGATCAGCAAAGTAAAAAGAAAATCTCGCGAACTCAACAAAAAAAGCTCAAGAGAAAAACACCGCCTGATAGGAAAATATTTTTCTGTTGAAAAAAATCTGCTTACGGTTTAGCGAAAGCAACTTTCTTTTCTAGTGAATATCGCAGTTGGCTGAATATCGTGATGTAAAAAAAACGACGGACAAAACGCCACGGATCTCCCTCGATAGAGAGCCTTCGGGCTCTCTTGTTAAGAGGGATCTCGGGCCGCTTGTCGCAGGGCCACGTGGCGCGTCCCCGGGTGGTGGATAGGGGAATTAAACGCGAACCAAATGCGACCGTGTACTGCCCAGAGACGCAGGTGGGATGCAGGGGATGGACTCCTTGCTCCTGCTGTGTCGGGTCGATGCGTTCCTTGTGCGTGGGAGCGGCATGTTCGTGCACAGTGTGCGTGGATGTGTCCGTGACTGTGCGGATTGTAACTGTGTCGGCTCGGCCAAAAGCTTGCACTCGGTAGACTGGGAGTACATGTAAGGCGCTTCGAGGCCGCCTTAAGTCTCGCCCCGTCCCTTCGGGCAGTCTGGCTGGCTGCCCGGAGTACCCCGCCCGCACGACAGAGCCTGACTAGCTACCCGTGTTGTATTCCAGTCAAACACAGCAGCACTAAAGGGCCTCATTCCCCTGACCCCGAAAGAGCCCCCATTTCTGCAGCGATGGGAAGGACGAGTACGGAGAGGCTGCTAAAATCTCAGGGCCTAACCAGGCTGCGCAAACTGAGAAGGACTAGGATGACGATCTGTACTTACAACGCCCGCACGCTTGCGTCCGAAGCATCCGTCGAGGACCTGATGATGCAAGCCAGGAAGATCAAGTACGACGTCATCGGACTGACCGAGACGAGAAGACACCACCCCCTACACGCCGCCTACGACTCCGGAGAAGAACTGTTCCTCGGAACATGCGACAGCAGGGGAGTAGGCGGCGTTGGTGTCCTCGTCAACACGCACTTGGCCATGAACATCGATTCGTACGAGTCTCTGACTAGCCGAATCGGACGTCTGCGACTGAAGCGATGTGGCTCCGTGCCAGCCTTGACTGTGTTCGTCGCGTATGCCCCAACATCCGACTACGACGACGAAGACGTCGAGGCCTTCTACGTGGAGCTGGAGAAGTTCTATAAGGAAGATCACACCTTCTACAAGGTGATCGTCGGCGACTTCAACGCCAAGATCGGGCCACGAAGGTCGCCGGAAGAACTTCACATCGGAACCCACGGTTTGGAGTGGAACGAGCAAGGTGAAAGGCTGTCTGAGTTTATCATGTCAACCAAGACCATCCATGGAAACTCGCAGTTCCAGAAGCCTCCCTCCCTACGATGGACCTGGGAATCCCCCGGTGGCCAGTTCCACAACGAGATCGACCACATCATCTTCAATCGCAAGTATTGCCTGACCGATGTCTCCGTTGTCCCCAAGTTTTACACGGGATCGGACCACCGCCTCCTTCGCGCGAGGTTCCGCTTTTCGCGTCAAGGAGAGAAGGCCGCGAAGTTCAAGAAGAGGAATCCCAGAACGACCATCAACTGGGATCTCTACACCTCTCTTGTCGGCCTTTGGGAAGATGCCGTCATGGACAACGTCGACGAGGAATACGATCGCTTCGTGCACCATCTCCACGATAGTGCTAAGGGAGCCGAGAGCTTGAAGACCACCAAGAGACGCCTGTCTCCGGAAACTCTCGAGCTGATACGCCAGCGTGGAGCAGCACGAGCGTCAGGCAACTACCAACTGACGTCCGAGCTTGCAAAGCTATGCAGAGCGGCGATAAAGGAAGATCTCAAGGAGAGAAGGGCGGAAGTGTTGGCTGAAGCAGCAGAGGCAGGGCTGAGCATTCGCAATGCCCGCCGGAACTTCGCCAACTTCAAGACCAAGATGACCGCTCTCCGACGTCCTGACGGAACCACCACCTCTTCCAGAAGGACCATGGAGAAAGTCATCCACGACTTCTACTCCGATCTCTTCGATAGCCACGTCCACCTGCCCCCATGCCATCTTCCGCAGGATGGATACGTCGTTCCCTCTGTTCTCCCTTCCGAGATCCGACACGCCATCTCGTCGGTGAAGAAACGTACAGCACCCGGTTCTGACAGGATCAGAACTGAACACCTGAAGAACCTCCCGCCAGCGCTCATCAACACCTTGGCGCGGCTCTTCACACGCTACCTGTCCGAATGCAAGGTTCCATCTCAGTGGAAGACCAGCAAGACCGTTTTGCTGTACAAGAAGGGAGACGTGCACGACATTGGCAACTATCGCCCGATCTGCCTGTTGTCCGTAGTCTACAAGCTGTTCACTCGAGTCATCCTGAATAGGATTAGTAGAACGCTGGACGAAGGACAGCCATGCGAACAAGCAGGATTTCGGAGAGGATTCAGCACGATCGACCACATACACACCATTACGAAGCTCATCGAAGTGTCGCGAGAGTACAAGCTGCCGCTGTGCCTTACGTTCATTGACCTGAAGAAGGCATTCGACTCCGTCGAGACTGAAGCGGTCATGGAAGCCCTGCTCACCCAGGGTGTTCCTACTCAGTACATCAGAGTCCTTCGAGAGCTGTACAGTGGATTCACGACCAAGATCTCACCATTCTACAACGACGTCGTCATTGACGTGAAGAGAGGGGTTCGACAAGGGGATACCATATCCCCGAAGCTCTTCAGCGCCACCCTCGAAAACGTCATGCGCGAACTAGAATGGGAAGACATGGGAGTGAAGGTCGACGGCCGGCAACTGCACCATCTTCGCTTCGCTGACGACATCGTGCTCATAACCCCGAGCATCAGTCAGGCGGAACGAATGCTGGCCGACTTCGATCGTGTATGTGGAAGCGTTGGACTGCAGCTGAATCTTACGAAGACGATGTTCATGAAGAACGGATGGGTTTCTGATGCCCCATTCTCGCTCAACGGAACGAACATCTCCGAATGCTCCAGCTATGTGTATCTGGGTCGCGAAGTCAACATGACCAACGACCTAGCACCAGAGCTGAGCAGAAGGAAACGAGCGGCTTGGGGAGCTTTCAAGAGCGTCGAAGAAGTCGTGAAGAAAACGAAGAACGTCCGACTCCGTGCCCACCTATTCGACTCCACTGTTCTCCCTGCCCTAACATACGCCTCAGAGACCTGGGCTATACGAAAGCAGGATGAGCACGCGATCAGCGTCGCGCAGCGTGGAATCGAGAGGACGATGCTCGGAGTGACACGACTCACGCAAGTGAGAGAAGGTCTCCGGAGTTCCGAGCTTCGCCGACGTTCGAAGATCAGAGACGCTGTCGCATGGGCCAAGTCGTCGAAAATTAGGTGGGCCGGCCACGTAATGCGATTCGCAGACACCCGCTGGACGAGAGCCGTCACAGATTGGATTCCGCGGGATGTCAAAAGAACACCAGGACGCCCACCAACGCGTTGGTCGGACTTCTTCGTGAAAGCCCTGAACGACCGATATGACGCTCTTCGTGTCCCTCGAGCGAGGAGGATCCATTGGACCACTCTGGCACGCGACAGGGACGAATGGAGACGCTGCTGGCGCCCGCTCGAGCAAGTCGATGATCAACGGGATGACAGGTGACAGGTGATACAGGTGAAAAAAAACGAGTACAAGGGTATTCCATCAATATGATACACCGAGAAACTTATCCGGTTCGCTGCATCTTCCTGTAGGCTGAGGAGCACATTTCTGGCCAAAATCATTAGAAATTCATGCAACGAATTTCAGTTTGAGGTTGGTTGATCGTTTTTCTAGAAACGCGATGTATAAATGAGATTTTAATTTGAATAACAGAAAGCACGACACTTTTCGCGCTCCTCAAAACGTGACAAATTCGACTTCAAAGGTGGCCCAATTGATTTGGAAAGCGTTCTGTTCGAGTTTTAAACGATATCGACCGAACGGGTCGACTCTGTTCAGCAGTCATTTATCGATTTAGAGAAAATGAAATTGCAGCAAAAGTCCTACGTACAGGAAATCAATACCGGGCACCGGATCGTCCGTGGAAGTCTGCTCGATCGGCGAGTATGGCCGGCAGTGACTGTGTGTGGTTTATTTGAACGGTGCCAGGTCGCGCAGTCACAGCAAACAATGGAGCGGCGCTCCTCGTTAGTTCGACGAATTACTCAGCAGAACCTTAAGCGGTAGAGAGCAGGCAGCGGAAGCATCCGGCCGTATTCTGGACGACGACCTGGAACCTTTCCCGGTTTGGAATGCGTGACGCATGCCAATTCTGCGAAATTCGCAGAGACACTCCAAATGCATATCTGACCTATATAATGACTTACTATAGGCAAAAACTATCTATCTCTGTATAGTTGAGTTTATGTGCGTACGTAAGGAATACACATTATTATTATTACTATTATTATTTATTCGCAGCATCACCTGTTGTCCTGTTGATCATCGACTTGTTCGAGCGGGCGCCAGCAGCGTCTCCATTCGTTCCTGTGACGTGCCAGAGTGCTCCAATGGATCCTCCTCGCTCGAGGGACACGAAGAGCGTCATATCGGTCGTTCAGGGCTTTCACGAAGAAGTCCGACCAACGCGTTGGTGGGCATCCTGCTATTCTCTTGAGGGCTTTCAAGGCCTGGTTGGAAGGGGGTCTTCTACGGCCTAACATGCTTTCCGGGAATGGTTCGTCGTAGCAGACCCGTACTCATCTTCCGTGAATACGTTCCCCGGAAAGTTCTTAACACGAAGACGGAGAAGGAGAGACTGAGAGATGTAGTGAGCCACGACGAGCGTTCGAGTCTCGGAGATCGTGGTGCATCCAAGTCGAGGCCACCTCCATTTCATTTTCACACCCCTAAGAAGTAACCGTTCAAGTGCGCATAATATTCTAGAATGTTTGAGCTATAGTGTCGCTAATAAATAGCACTTAACAAACCATAACGGTTTTTGTTAAGTCTTTAAAAAATGTTTGAAATTTTTTGCAGGACTTTTTCGACGACCTAATACAGGGTGTCTCAAAAAATGCATACACTGTTTGAAAGGTGATAACTTTGCTTGCAGCAAAAGTACTAAGAAAATTAAGGGCTCATATAAAAGTTTAAGAAAGTGGAAATGTTGGGATGGAAAACGTTACGGATTGCGCCATGGACTCGCCTGAAATTTTTCATTTTGCACCTGATTGATTGCGTTTCGCTTGAATACTTGTTATACTTTCCTCGCAGAGTGGTCGTGTCAATTAATGTGTGTTCCTTTTGAGGTTCAAAACTTAGGATCACAATTTGGCTTGCGAAAAATGAAGGGGATAAAAAAGGATAAAGGACGGCGTTACTCAATCCCTTCTAGGATGCGCCACGGCATTCTACTCCTTTGGGATGTCGTGGAGGTGATTTGAATGCGTATTCGGCCATACAATGACTTGCGGTGGCCAGCCGATGAACAAGTCAGTGCTCTATCCTTCCCCGACAAGTCTGGTACCAATTCACCGACCCCGAAGGGATAGAAGGCTTGGTTGGCCTGGGCGGGAAATCCGAACCAGGAACCTGGTATCGGGTGCACGCGACAGCCGGCGCCTCCTCCGACTGTGCTACACGCGCCCCTGCGAAAAATGAAGGGGATGTCAAAAAATGCGGGTACTTTTTGAAAGGCTCTAACATTACTGTTAGTGAAGCTTTTGAGGATGTTTGAGACTCTTATAAGAGCACTGGCCGACGAGATTTCTGTTATATAAAAATGGTGAAGATCGCGCCATGCTCCCGCCTGAAACCTTGCATTTCAGACTCGATTGATAGTGCATGAGCTGAATGCTTGTTACAATCTCGTTACTACATATGAACCTGGTCAGTTTAACCCGTGCTGCTCTTCTTTTAACGTTTTCCGTCGCCCCGTTGCTGTCTGTAATTATGCCCATTAACCTCTCTTGTTGAATGTTGCTTAATCAGTCCACAGAATCCCTCTTGGAAAATGGGGCTCCTGCTCACAGTTAAGCTGTACAATCAATAAACTCACATGTGATGTGTCTTTTGCGTGATCGTCGGTTCAAACGGTAAAAGAAGCAGGTTAATCTGTGCAAGTAGTAACACGATTGTAAGAAGCATTCAACCCATGCGCTATCAATGGAGTCGGAAATGCAGGGTTTCAGGCGGGCGGGGGGGGGGGGGGGGGGGCATGGTGCAATCTTGACTATTTGCACGCCACAGTAATTTCATTACTCTGTTCTTCATATGGTGCGCAAACGTCTTCAAAATCTTCACTAGCAGCAATGTTACAACCTTTCACATAGTGCCTTCATTTTTTAGGATACCCTACGTTTTTCGCAAGCCATAGTGTGTTTTTAAGTTGTAGTTCTTTAAAAAAGCATAGATCAATTAAAACTGCCACTTTGTAAAGAAATTATAACATGCATTCAAGCGAAACACTATCAATCGAGTGTAAAATGCAAGGTTTCAGACGAGTGCATGGCGCATTGTATACTGCTTATATGATGGGAAATTTCTATTTTTCTAAGCTCTCATAAGAGCCCTTAACTTTTTCAATCATTTACTTTACTATGAACAAAGTTATCACCTTTCAAACAGTGTATACATTTTTTTTTGAGACACGCTGTATATTGCTCCCGTTGCTTTACCATCCATATTTTCTTGTATTTCTCACTAGTCAGAATGCTCTCGGAGGAGAATTCTCAACGGAGGATCTTCAATAATGTGCAATAGTAAACAGACACTCATTTAGAAATCTCGTTCCTACACCCAAGCGTTGCATACCGGCTTCGAACGTACTCCTCCAGTTGTTGTCCTGGCAGATGGAATATTTCGAGCTCTCGCAGCTTATACTGCCCTTGTTCTCTCGAGTAGCTTGGCTAATGTTCATTCTTCTCAATAGTTCGATGATTAAGTGTGTTTTCATAAAAAAAAAATGCTTCCTGTATTTGTCACACTGCAGAATGAATTCCTTCATGTTCAGTCTTAGTAATTACTCAGTTAGTTCTCAATACGTGGCGTATTCGCTCCAACTGATATGGGTTGCGGGATCTATAAGATGCTAAAATGGGCTTTTTCCCTATTGGTAGCTGAATGTTTTTACAGTTTTCGAATTTAATGCCACAAGATTGTCCTAGATGCCGGTTCCATGGGGCGGCCAGCGTACCCATGTGCCGAAGTGCTGGTATCTACTCAAGGCGGTCGTCATAGCTGGCTGACGCGGACAGGCAGGCTTTGTCGGCTACAACTAACTTAAATGCTTACTATAATAGATTATAAGGTATTCTGCCTTAGTTCTTCACTTGATTGACATAACTCACTAGAAACCAGTTGACTAAGCAATGCTCTTCTAGGCTACCTGAGAAGATTTCCTTTTTGCATTTTACTTGCCGTCCTTACTTTTGGAGCATGCCATCACTATATAGACTCTCGCAACCCAAATGGTTGGCTTCTGAAATCTTGCTTAATATCTAATGCTGCCGTTACGATGTTACATTGTTCCTGGTTTGTGTTTTTTCTTTTTTCCTTTTTTTTAGTCGCATGGCCTATTTTGTTTGTTGTTCCTACATAGAGTGCGCGTCCTTAAGACGCAGTTAAATAAATAAATAAATAAATAATAAACGTGTAGAACAAGGAGCACAAAAATACCTTCCGACAGTTCATGAGGTCTAACTGTCCATTTTTCCTAAATTAACGACTATTACTAGGGTGTGTTATTATTGGCGGTGATATGGTGATTGTAGAAGTTTTCACGTGAATCGAAAAGGGAGGCAAAGAACGTAATCACGATCATCTGAAATTAGCCCCTCACATCGTATCCCGTGAGAATTTCATACTGGACGGCACAGTTGAAAGTGAACTTCGCGGTTTCAGATTTCGTACATAAACTACAGTGAGGCTCTTACGGTATTCGTTGGGAGCTCTAGCACTTTTGAGATGTCTACCCTGGTGCTCGAACATTTTTTAAATGTGACGTACCAAGAATCGCAGAATCAAATATTAGGTTGTCCCATAAGTCTTCGCCGTTTTTTTTCAACGATTCACTGCAGATTTCGTCGCGGTCTCTTGCATAGCGTTCGAAAGAGAATGATTTGCTCTATCAGAATGTGTACTGCATTTCTTTTTTCATCATGAATTTTGTCAATTTTTAGGTCGTTGAAGTGAAAAAGTGAAAAAGTAGCCATTTGCGCACTTGTTCTCTCCGCTTATGTCTGTAATTTTTTTTGTGCAGTTTTTTATAGCATTTGGAAGACAATGTTCTGGGTTTTTAGGCCATCAAATTGGAAATTCCGACTTTTACGTCCGAATTTTTACCAAAACTCCGGTTCTGTGGTTGGACTTTTTTGCTTGGCGGTATATGTCGTTTGGAAGAGGATGTCTTGCTCAGTAAGAATTTGTGTCGCGTTTATCGGCTCACGCTGATTTCTGTCGAATATCAACAACTGAAGAAGGAGAAGGAGTTGTTGGTGAAGACGATTTTTCTCTTTTTGGCATTTTGTTGATATTCAATAGAAATTAATAAACGCAACACAAGTTCTTATAGAGCAAGACATTTTCTTTCGAATGACATATAACACCAATCCAAAAAGTCCAACCACAGAGCAGGAGCTGTCGACAAAAATAACCATCCTCCTTCGGACGTCCCAATTTGATGACCTAACAATCAATAAAGGACAAATGAGCAAATAGCACTAACACATATTCTTGTAGTACAGGACATTGTCTTCCAAATGCTATAAAAAACTGCGCAAAAAATTAAAACGTAAGCGGAGAGAACAAGTGTGCAAATGGCTACTTCTTCACTTTTTCACTTTCCACTTCAACGACATAAAAATTGACAAAATTCATGATGAAACAAGAAATGCAATACAAGCTCTGATAGAGCAAATCATTTTCTTTCGAAGGCTATGCAGCGCTATGCAAGAGACCGCCGACAAAATCTGCAGTGAATCGTTGAAAAAAAGCGGCGAAGACTTATGGGACAACCTAATATTATTCGAGCAGTAAAAACCCGAACGCGCAGTGTTGAAGGAGTCACCGTTAGGATAACTATAATAGTTCAGTGGTCAGACTTTTCTCCCTCATGTATCGTATTCAAAGAATTTCCATGTTAAAATCATTCACGCTTGTCATTTGCTGTCATCCCGTTGATCATCAACGTATGTTCGAGCAGGCGCCAGCAGAATCTCCATTCGTCCCTGTAGCGTGCCAGAGAGCTTCAATGGGTCCTCCTCGCTCGAGGGACACGTCACATTGTTCGTTCAGGGCTTCCACGAAGAAGTCCGACCAACGCGTTGTTGGGCGTCCTGGCATCCCTCTGAGTTCAGTCGATGACGGATCTCGTCCAGCGGATGTCTGTGAAGCGCACTACCAGCCCGCCCAATTTTTCAATACAGGGTGCGTAAAAAGTATTGACGCACTAGACGTAAACGTTAGAAGTAACAGCACATTATAAAATTGAATAAGTTTATATACAAAATGTCAACAATGATCTAGCATACAGAATAGCATCACTTGTATTTTATATGGGCTTCTTTGCTACGAATGCAGGGGCGAAGACGATGAGGAAAGGCATCGACGGTGCGCCGCAAGTAGTCCTCGTCGATTTCGTTCTATGCTTTGACCTTCAGTGATTTGATACCTTTGTGCATTCAACCTGTGAAAGTGTTACATACTCTTCAAGAACCTCCAAAGTGCTAATTCTGGCCGAGGACTTGCTGCAACGAAGGCGCATCCGGCCAGTATCATGGCTTCTGCAATCATCAGAAGCGTCTCTCATTTTCGTGGATACAGGAGTGAAGATAAATCGGTAGAACTATCTGTATTGATGCCCTAAAGAAGCAACTGGTTTCTTGGCTCGAATTCCACCTCGAGAGTAAGCCGAATGTGTTCGAGCAGGATTAGACTCCTGCGCAGAGTCGAGGATTGTTCAGGACTGGTGCCGCGCCAACCTGAAGGACTTCAGTTCGGCAGAGGAATGACCTCTGTATAGACCGGCTTTGAATCCGCTGAATTACTCTATATGGGAAATTTTGGAGTACAAGGCTTGCGCTACTTCCCACAAAAGTATGATGTCAGTGAAGGATGATCTGGTCAAAGCATGGAACGAAACCGACGAGGACTACTTGCGGCGCACAGTCGATGCCTTTCCTCGTCATCTTCGCACCTGCATTCGCAGCAAAGAAGCCCATATAAAATACAAGTGATACTATTTTGTTTGCTAGATTATTGCTGACATTTTGTATATAAACTTTTTAAAGTTTATAATGTGTTGTCATTTCTTACGCTTACGTTTAGTGCGGCAATACATTTTACGCACCCTGTATATATTGAAAAAATAAAATTCTTCTTCAACAGCATTTCTTATGATGAGAGAATCTTAATTTTCATTATTTGCAGAAGGTTCTGATTGTGATGGATTTTCTTCAAACATGTACAGCTTGCCTGGCTGGACCATGTTCGCGATTCACCATACCTTGAATCCCTTTATCAAGAGAACATTGGAAACGTCTGCCACCGTCGAGAAGCGACTGTCCATGTCTGTTCTACAGGTTGCGTAAATTAGTGTCAAAGTTGTCAGAAACGGACGAATACACTATCAAGAGCAACGACTGACCTTTCCAAGTCGTTGCGTGTCTACGTTAAAATGGGTTCAAGTGTTTCTGCGCTGTATGTCGTTGCAATGCAATAAAAAATAAACATAAAACTAAATTTAAAACAGGAAACAGAGAATAATCGGCAAGATAAAAGATATAAACGTAATTTTATTGAAAGCGGAACGTATTGCAAAGGAAAGATTGCTTGATGAGAAGTTTGACTGTTGCCTAATGGTGAGTGATTGCATACTTCACCGTACACATTACATTTTTGTACTTCTGATTTTTTAAATATTTTAAAAATCGTTGAGCTATATAATAGTTCGTTGGTTTTACTAGAAAAATACTACAAAAATAGAGTTGTATGGGAGTTGCCAACCACCTAGCATTAATATGCAGCAAATATTTATGTGGTTTTCGTTTGATGCTTTTTTCTGTTTTCGTATTTTTTGAATTTTTTTAGGCACCATTTTCACGTCTAATTGGACACTCTTCTAAACGAAATTGATGCATCTGAAATCAAAATTAACGTCTTCCAAATCGAAACGAGCTCCTTGCAAGCTAAACGGCATACTCTCCATGATGATTAGAATAATTTTTTGTTTAAAGGAAATCACTTGAGATAACTTGCTTTGTTTAAAGAAAATTTGTTATAACTTGATTTTTTAGTTTAGCTCTCCGAATGGATGTAATAATTTCCTAAACATTTTACTTTTTGACAAAAGAATAAATAAATTTTTTTACAGCGAAACAAAGACAATCACTTAGTGGGCTAAAAGGCGAGATCGCGATTTTTATTTGATTGACAGTGTGGATGCTGCTTACATGAAGCATTAAAGTGAGAATGTGTGTGTTTTTTAATATGATTTCTGTCTGCGTCTTTTACAGGTGTGGCACTCCATGTAAACAGCAATTTCGCTATCTATCGAATAAGAATCGCAACGTCTTGGAGGAGAGTATGGCGCAATCTTTTCTTTTGGCAGTAAAAATGGCTGTCTTCCAGGTTTTCAAGATAAGCTTAAAACCATTATTTTTCATTAAAAATTAGAAATTGTATAATATTTCGAACAATGTGTTCACCTACTGGGTTGGTGAATTAAAAATTCAAAGAAAGTTGTTCTAAATTTTGTTCTTGTGCAAAGGTGTTTTCAACTTTTTTGAGAATCTCTATTTTAATATGACAAAACCTCGTCGTGATCTGGCAGGTATTCAGTCTGATTTCAAAAGCGTTTCGCTTGTTTGCAAGAGTACCTAATTTGATTTGAAAAATGCCAGATTTGACGTTAAAATGGTATGTATAAAACGATTCTCTTGATCGTTTAGCAACAATGATCGACGGTTGCCGTGGGGCCGATTCCGAAGCGAAAAAATGAATCGCCGGAAGCGTCAGCTGACTTCTCATTTGGGAGCGAAGCCGTCCCCCATCAGCAGCTCTGAGCTCTCCCAGAACAACAATCAGCCAGACAACAACAGCGACGGAGTACGAAGCGGAGGATGATGATGCTGGCGCCCGAAGATGCCGCCTGAACGACTGAAGACCTCACAATGAGTAACAACTATACGCGAGTGAAGGAGGTGTCAAGGGCCGCTATATCTAATGATGAGGTTGTGCAGAAGAGAAGGAGGATCAATATCCATTTAATACTGCGGGGTGTCTTTAAAAAAACTTCGAAAACCTTCATTTCAGAATCGGTTGATTGTGCATGGGCCAAATGCTTGGCCAATACTCTGTGTAAAAAAAAGCTTTGCTACCAGTAAAGAAAGTGAAGGCGTTAGGAGGTCATGTGAAGTTCACGAATTCGCCTGATTTTATTTTGCTTTCGACTGATTGTGTTCCGCCTGAATAAGGATAAAGGATAAAGGATAAAGGACGGCGTTACTCAATCTCTTCTGGGATGCGCCAGCGCATTCTACTTCTACGGGATGTCGTGGAGGCGATTTGAATGCGTATTTGGCCATACTTGCGGTGGCCAGCCGATGAACAAGTCAGCGTTCTATCCTTCCCAGACAAGTCTGGTACCAATTCACCGACCCCGGAGGGATGGAAGGCTTGGTTGGCCTGGGCGGAAAATCCGAACCAGGAACCTGGTATCGGGTGCACGCGACAGTCGCGCCTCCTCCGACTGCGCTACACGCGCCCCATCCGCCTGAATACTTGTCATAATTTCTCCATAATGTGACCGTATACAATGAGCTGTGCTTATTCCAAACTTCAAAACTTAGACGCACGCCGCAGATTGTGGCAAATTGCAGGGCATCCTAAAAAAAACCTAAGCGCTATACGAAACGCCATACCAGTGCTGCTAGTAAAGGTTTTGGAGGTGTTAGAGGTTCACATAAAGTTGTAAGTGTACCGTCATGAAATGTTAGGAAAAGTGCAGAACAATTAATTTGGTCAATTTGTGACAAGATTGTAACAAGCATTTAGCCCATGCACAATCAATCGATTCTGAAATGAAGGTTTCGGAAAGGTGCATGGCGCAATCTTAACCACTTGCGCGTCACTAATTCACGTCACGTCACAAAATTTTCATCGCATTGTGCTTTCATATAATTCTCAAACATATTCAAAGCTTAAGACAAGGGACAATGTGATGAGATTATTCACAGATTGCAACCATTCGTTAAGGATGAACATGGTCAAATCAAAAGCTATTCGCATCCCTGTCGACACAGGTGGTGGATTATATCGGAACCAGAGTTTGAACTAATTTGATCACACACTTCTCAATGAAGTCTTAAATAATATAGTGTGCTTGCATCATCCCGTCAAAATATTTTCCGCCCTCTGAATACGGAGATCCAAGGAGCCAGAATTTCGCCCATATTTAAACGCTCACATCTTTCCCACATAATTTTGCAGCTCTGGATATTCTTTCTTCGAAAATCTGCGTTGTCAAGACTGTCAAAAGCGCCGGAAGGCTTCTTCGACCTCACACTGTTCACAAAGGATTTTCTTACCTGAAACCCTATCAAGGTCGTAAAACTACTGCCTTCTCACAGAAATGCTTGCAGCACATTCAGAATACGGTAGTCCTTTACTGGTTATTTAACAAAATTTTCGTGATCAGACTTCGCTTCGCAAAAGCGTGCAGCTTTCTTATCCAAAAAAAGTCGACGTAGATCGGCACACGTTTTCCACATGCTGTTACAGCAAGGCTCCGCTTTGATCGGGATGCTGGGAGGGTTTATGATGATGTGTAGCTTAAGCAGACAACCAAAGACTACACATGACCTCCCGACGACGAAGTCCGGATTCTGGAGCGTGTTTGGGGCTATCTTTATCAAATCGATATCAAAAGGACTTGCCTTATTGTAATAAATAAATTCCCGTTTTGTTAGCGCATCTAACTACGAATACTTATAAGGAATGCACTAGTATCTTCCACAGTCACATTTGTTCTCAAGCAAAATTTACATTTTTCCTTTCTCTGATTTCCTTTTTTTAAAAAGAAAAAGAAAACGGTACTTTTTTAATGGTATAGAATACGGTAGTCCTTTACTGGTTATTCTACAAACTTTTAAAAAATTACAGTCTTTAAAATGGAAAACGAAATCGGTAGTTCTTTATTGGTTATTACTGGTTACACGTCTAACTATGAATACTTATAAGGAATGCACTAATATCTTCCACAGACATTTGTTCTCAATCAAAATTTTCATTTTTCCTTTCTCTAATTTCCGCGTTTCTAAAAAATAGAATAGAAAAAGGAAGTGAGAAACGAAGAGTAAAAAACCTCTTCTGATACCTAATCACAACGCAATTACTGCAATCACATTAATCAGTCCAATTACTCCGGAAATAAATGAGTTGACAGTATGCTCAATTTAGGGCACGTTATTTGGTTAACTTAAATCGGTTAATTAATTAATTTGCGCTCTGCGTCTGCGCTCGCAATTATTGAAAAACCTTCTTCTAGCATAAAATGAAGGTCATTTCTCTTCTGTGTTCGTTTCGCTGTTTGACGAGACATCAAATCGCAGACTACTTACAAACAAGGGAACTCTCTGAACGGTACGCCAGAACGGCAAGAACGAGTACTATAGGAAGAATCCCCGTCCTCCAAATAGCAACAGAACATGTTTTGTTTTTGCCGAATCCTTGAGGCAGACGAGTACGAGGGTGTAATGGTTAAGGGTCCGCAGAGCGAGCTCTTCACGGCAGCGCAAGATCCAGGTGCCGTGGGCTGGGTGGCGCAGTGGTAGAGAGCCAGTCTCAGGTTTGTGAGGTCTACGGTTCCGTTCCCATGCTACGTCATGCTTTTGCACTTTTACCATAGTATCGGACTTCCATAGAGATTTCCATATCTGAACTTGTTTTTGGCCTCACAGTTCCTGCCCAGTGGTACTCCGCTGCAGCCCAAGCCGGGAATTGCGATACAGTCCACTTTTCCCAGTTCTCAAACTTGTATACTATAACAATTCTAGTATAGCCAAACCTTTTCCTCCGAAACGATCTGTCCTCCCGAAAACGTGATAGTGCCTACACCGGTTAGTGGTGTCGTGACTCCGGCACAATCCTCTTCTCGCTGAAACTCTTGGTCCTCTTCTTCCACTACCTCCGTCCATTTCCACCTGTCGCAGTTCAAAATCCTGTAGGATGCTTGCAATCCTTTCCACCAGCTTCATTTCGTCTCTCGAAGAGACAGCATTCAGTGGAGATCCGCACTTCAGTGTCAGTAGACGAATGACCACTCGAGGGTTAGCAGACATTGTAGAGTCAGTGTTGGCGGCAGCAGCTTGTCATGACCGCGCGACTTTGTAAGCATAACAGAGGAGAGAATATTGATCGAGGTGGTAGGTCAAGTTGAGGATCATGTGGTCCGCTCCTATACTGTAAGTACACTGACGACACTCACCTCACCGACACTAATAAATTGCATTTGATGCATTTTTCTGGCATTCTGCCGCTGTTTCATGTTGATCCTGTCTTATATTGACAACGAGAACAATTTATTGGAGTAAAAGTTTTATACAAAATCGCATTTGGCATATTTCGTACAAAGTCAAAGGTCATGCGCGCAGGAAATATGACCTTTGGAGACGGCATCTACGTAGGATCGGATCGCTTGGAAGTAGTGGATAACTTCACCTACTTGGGAAGCATGATCACAAGTGACGGAGATGCTGAAGTTGATGTTCGATGCAGGATTGCGAAGGCAACGGCAGTGTTCCGGAGGCTTAAGCCACTGTGGACGTCGTCTTCAATTTCAAATAACGTCAAGCTGCGTTTGTATTCTTCGATAGTCGTCCCCACTGCAGTGTACGCTAGCGAAACATGGAAGATGTCAGCTAGCATCATCAGACGGATCAACGCGTTCCACTGCAAATGTCTACGACAAATAATGAGGATACGCTATACGGACCGCTTAACGAACGAAGAAGTACTACAACGCTGCCGCTCGAGCAACCTCTACGAAACCGTTGTGCAACGCCGACTCCGCCTGGCCGGACACATTCTTCGAATGCCGGCGCACCGCCTGCCAAGATCAGCCATGCAATGGACGCCGCCAGGAAAGCGAACCAGAGGCCGCCCAAAAAACACGTGGCGTCGCACGTTTTTGAATGACCTGGAAGTTATGAATATTTCTAGGCAGGAGTGTGAAGAAATAGCCCAAGACAGGCAGCGGTGGAAAGAGTTCGTCGCCCTATGCGTTCAACAGCACGGGAGGAACTAACTAAGTACTAAGTAAGTAATATTTCGTACATTGCTGGTGAATTACGAGATGTCGACAAATAATATGTAATAAAAACTTCTTACCGTAGCAAACTCCAAAAACAAGTTCGGATATGGAAATCACTATGGAAATCCGATACTATGGTAAAAGTGCAAAAACGCGACGTAGCATGGGAATCGAACCCTAGATCTCACGAACATGAGGCGTTCCCCTTACCACTGCGCCACCCAGTCCGCGACAGAGATCTTGCGTTGCCGTGAAGAGCTCGCTCTGCGGATCCTTAACCATTACACCCTCGTACTCGTTTGCCTCAAGGATTCGGCAAAAACAAACATGTTCTGTTGCTATTTGGAGGACGGGGATCCTCCCTATAGTACTCGTTCTTGCCGTTCCGGCATACCGTCCAGACAGTTTCTTTATAAGTGAAACTTGGGATCTATCCTAGTCGGGGGGTGGGGGCACATAACTAAACACCATGCAACACAATGACTACGGATTCACGGAACACCTCAAAGAGAACAAAATAGGACCTAAAAAAGAAACAAACAAATGAGCAAACCAACAATAAACAAAAAAATCGCTAGGGCTTAAAGATGTTTCTGCGAGCAAACCGCATTCACACACCGCTGACCGCCGCCTGACATGTTATAATCCCGATCTACCATGGGGAGGGGCCCAAATCTCTTCACAACCGTGGTTAATTTTTTGATTCTCCTGTAATTCTTTCGTTTTTCTGTGAATTCTGTCAGTATGGGCCCTATTTTGCCTTCTAGAATCCGCTCCGTGAATCCTACTCATTTTGTTGCATGGTTTTCAGTTAGGTGCCCCACCCCCGACTTGGATAGATCCGAAATTTGTCTTCTGTTACAATGGAAAAAGCTTGTTCGTCGCGGTATCTTCAAATATCCCGAGCACTTTGGATCAGTTAAGAACGGAGCCTCTGAGTTTTGTTCACGCTGGATCCTTTGAGTGGTCGTTTATTCTCAGCAGTTTTCTCAGATCGCCTCAACTTCTTGTTCAGAACCGTAAGACGTAAGCGCATCATCGCAGCTGAATAATCAATTTCAGTCGTCTCCTTATATCCTATCAGGCGCCAGCAGCGTCTTCATTGGTCCCTCTCGCGTGCCAGAGTGCTCCAGTGGATTCTCCTCTCTTAAATGAGAGCGAAAAGCATCATATCGCTCTTTCAAGACTTTTACGAATAGTTTTCTCTTGACATTTCACGAGGCCCACTCGTCCAGTGGGTCTCCAGAAAATTACATGACCGGTCCACCTAAGTTTCGACGACCTGCTCCAATTCCAGACTAGTGGGCATCACAATAATTACGAGAAACACTGTGGTCTCAGAAGAAGAAGAAGAAGTGCGTTGCCTCCACATTTTAGTTTGCTTTCAACATCGACGAATCGCTGGACGCACACCACACTTATTTTACCCACAATGATAAGAATAACACTACAAACAATGAGAAGATAAAATATAAAGGTCGGCTTTAGTCAGTCCTCTATGGAATGCGCTAAGCCTTCTATTATAAGCTGTCATAACGATGTTTTGTACCGATCAAACTTCTAGCGCCAGGCGGGACTCGAACCAGCTCCTCCCTCTGACCGAGCGAGAATGCTCTACACCGTTACACCATCGGCGCCATTTGATCGAATGCAACATCCATCGCTATGACAGCTTATAACCTCGGTACCAGCCACTTGAGCCTTAAAGAAACTGATTTTAATCCATTCTGTTATACTTCTACGAGATGTCATGGAGGCAATTTCAATGCATATTAGGCCCATACTATAACTTGTGGATGCCAGCAGTAATAAAGTAAATGATGGATAAGCCAGAGTTTTATGGTCCCCATACAGATCTGGTCTCCAACTCCGGACTATGACGATTGAAGACTTGGGCAGACCGTGTGGTATGCGAACCAGGGCCCTTGAACCGAAGTGCTCGCGGCACTCTGCACCACCTCCGACTGCACCATTACGCACCTGAACCGCTGTAGTCTCACAGGTTAGTTTATTACGTTCTCACTGTATAACAATTTCAATTCTCCGTTCAATTTTCCTAAATCGTCAAACACTACGGAATGGAGTTGTTGTAAGCGTAGCTGGTAAAGGATAGAAGAGTACGACGTCAGCCAGCCTCCTTCGGGTTGCGCAACGTATTCTACTTCTTCTGGATTTCGTGGAACCAATCTAAACGTGAATTTAGTCTCTGCAAGGCTTGTTTTCCAAAGTCCTAGAACTTTGGAAAACAGTCAAGGTCTGTGGCGATGTTTGACCTAGTGGCTTCAACATATGTCTAGACTTTTTCAGACTCTGAAGAAGGCGACATCTCCGAAACGTTAGTCGTCAATAAAGCGTGTACTACCTCTGCTTCGAGTTCAACACCACGATAACAATTGTACTACAATTGAACAATACAACTGTACTCGACCCTCGATGAATCTCGGCATTAATTGAGGTTCGACTCTCGATCGATGCCGAGATTCATCGAGGGTCGAACCTGATAGCTTTTCCAGGCAAGTTCGGTACCAGACGAAGGGAAGGCTTGGTTGGCCTGGACTACAATCGAACCAAAAGTCTTGAATCTCTGTGCGCGTGACAGTCGCGCCTTCCAACTGCGGTGATGGTCCTCCACCTTCTTAAATGATTAGATAAATAGTTTTTGCGTTGTTCAACGAAATGCTTTACTATAATAAATCGACGAATACGATCAAGAAGCGTTATATTTACCAGATCTTTCGGCCGCACTGACGGTTTCTTCGCCGGGTAATAACTTTTCATCATCAGTTGTACACTGCCACCTGTGTCATGGTTTCCTCAGGAAGAACACCTTAAATATGTCGATTGGGGCAAGTTGGAAAGAAATCGAAAAAATGTACGACATCCACAAAAACGATTATTTGACAAATATTGATTGATGGCGATCGATACTTTAAAAACAAACCTTAGATTCGTGTTCAGCGACCTAGATTACACCCAGGGCTGAAGTTTCGTCTGAACGACATGCACAGAAAATCGATAATTTGATGAATATCGATTGAAGTCGATCGATACTTCAAAAACGAACTTCAGATTTGTGTTCAACGACCTCGACAATCTCCATGCTAAAGTTTCGTATCGCTGTTCATCGCCAATACCCCACTTCAGTTGTGACGGAAGGGGACACACACGTACACACACACGTACACACACACACACACTTTACACACACATACACACACTACTATATAGTAGGATTTCTGCTACTGCTAGTTTTGTTCCGTTCGATTAGAGCGCATCTACGAGTGCAATAAATAATAATAATAATAACAATAATAATAATAATAATAATAATAAACACGGTTGGCCTTCTTTTAAAGAAACTACATAAATCTCGGATTGCGCGGGACAGCTGATTCCTCTGACAATGCTACCACACGTCCTATTAAACCTGATAAAAGGTAAAGTGATGTATTATTCAGCCCCCTCCCCCTTTGGATTCTACTTCTATTCCATGTCTTGGAGGCCATTTGATCACGTATTTAGTCTACACAGTAACTTGCAGTGGCAGGCTGATGATGTTGTGCTCGGCAGGACTTGAACGAAGAATCTGGGGCCAGGTGCACACGACAGCTGGCGCCCTCTGCGACTGCGCTACACTCGACTGCGCTACGTTCATTTTGCGTCTTTCTGCTTTCATCCTTCCTGAATCAGGTGCTTCTTATATAGGAACTGTCTCAACGGTACGTCGCAACGGTTAAGAACGAATACTACGTACATATAGGGAGAATCTCCATTCTCCAAATGGTAACAGATCATGTTTTGTTTTTGCCGAATCCTTGAGGCAAACGAGTTGGAGGCGCCGAAAGTTTGTGTTGGTCAAGAGTCCGCAGGGTAGAGCTTACCACGGAGGCGCAAAGAACTGGTACTAAAACCTGGGTGGCGCAGAAGCAGGGGTGTTGCTTGGTATTATGGCGTCGAGGGTTCGATCCCCGAGATGTGCCTCACTTTTGCAATTTTATCATTGTATCGAATTTCCATGGAGAAACGCCATCTGAACGCTTCTATTGAGTTTGCTGCCGTATGAAGCTTTCACTACTTATTCCTTGTCAGCTTAGTGTGATGCGCCAGCAATGTTTCAAATTTGCAAAAAATTTTATGAGAAAAAGAGATATGATATTTTCACACCAATAAATTATACACAATGTTTTGAGTGAGACGTTTTCACGTGGAACAACGTGAAACAGCGGAACGAAGCTGGAAAACTGTTACATAAGCAATTTATTAGGATCGGTGCGGTGAGTGCCTCTAGAGTGTGCACGCAGTTGTTAGCCTTCCAGTTCGTCTGAAGGTTGATGTCATTAAACACGTTTTCCCTCAAATATGATTCACAAGGATGATTCAACTTCTCTTATCGTTCAGAACGGTGTTACACAAAAATTGAATTTTCAGCAAGAAAATAATATTTTATAAATAAATACCATAAACAAATGAATAAATGTCATAAATAAACAATATTTTAACGTCGAAAGAGTACGCTTTTCAAATCAAACTGGACACTCTTCTAAGCTAGACTAACGCTTTTGAAATCAAACTGAACATATTCCAAGTCAAAGCAAGCTCCCTCTCTATCAAATTATCCTATCCAAAAGGTTAGAATAATTTTTGGTTTATGGAAAATTTTAGTTTAACTTTTTTGAGGTTTCAATTAATCTACCAACAAGTGAACGCATCGTTTGAAATTTTATAAAAATTTTATTCTTTGAGAAAAAATAATGGCCTAAAGCTCGCTATATAGAGCTGGAAGACGGTCATTTTTAGCGTCAAAGAAGATTGCGCCATGCGCTCTTCGCGATTTTGATTCGATTGATAGCAGAGCTTCTGTTTACATGAAGTTTACACATCTTAACGATACAACAAAATGAACTGTAAGAACACACATATTCTCACTTTGATGCTTCATGTAATTGGCATCTACACTATCAATTAAATGAAAGTTGCGACTTTTCGAGTGCCTGGCGTAATCTGATCTTTAATGCGCTATATGCTTGCTTCCTTGTTGTGCTTTAAGACAAACTTTAGTTTATTATTTTTTCCAAAAATATAAAAATTTCATAAAAATACGAACTTACTGGGCAGGTAAACCATCAGCTGAAGAAGTGCCGAATTTTCCTTAAACAAGAAATTATTGCAAACTTCTTAATCTAACTTGACTGAAGTTCATTTCAGTTTAGAAAAATTCGCTTTGATTTCAAAAGTCCTGTTAGGCTATCTTGAAAGAGTGCCCAGTTTGATTTAAAAAGTATTAGATGTGAAAATGGTATACATACATAAATAAACAAATAATTAAATAAATAATTATATAAATGAACATTTTTTCTTCATGGCAAATTACACCTTGTGCAATAATTTGTGGTATAATAAATAAATAAGTAAGTAAGTAAATAAAAATACAATATTTAGGTGTAGTCTGCCATGAAGAAAAATAAATACAATATTTTTCTTCATGGCAGACTACACCGTGTGCAACCATTTGTGATATAATAAATAAATAATTAATTAAATAAATATGAATATAAATAAACATTTTTTCTTCATGGCAGACCACACCGTGTGCAACCATTTGTGGTATAACCCTTGACCGATTTGTTTCGATTTTTCGGGGTCGGATAATTTTCAGCTCTCTTTGGTGCACTCTTTGTAGTTATAAGTAGATAAATAAATAAATAAATAAATAAATAAATAAATAAATAAATAAATAAAATATTACTCACAGCTATTTGCAAATAAACGCCTTCATCGGCGCTATACAGGCTTAGTACCGTCTGCCCCAAGTCCTCTATTCGCCCGGATAAGCTCTTGCCCCGCGCAGGACTCGAGCCTTCCCATTCTGCTTTTAGACCGCCGTCTAGATCGATTGATCTCCTGGAGATTATGCAGGAGTCACTCAGCAATGGCTGATCGTTTGAAGACCCTCCTGCCCATTGGAGAGTCCTGAAGCTCGTGTCGACGGTCCAGCCTCTCAGGACCTTCCCGGGGTCCTACGGTCCCCGCTCATCCCTCTGCCCTACTCCCACCAGCTCTGCGATCTGTGCTCGTCGCCGGACCACACCTGCCGGTCGGCCGGCAGTTCGTGGTTTGTTGTGTCGTTGTTTTCCCGAGTGCGTCTCCCCGTCCCCCCGAGACGCGTGGATACTGTCGTCGCCGGCTGGTGGCGCTCGTGGCTGCTGCCGCTGCCGCTGCTGCTGCTGCTGCTGCGAGCGACTGCTCTGCGTCCCTGGCCTCGGCCACCGCCACGTGCTCTCGCATCTCTGCGCGCTGCCGCTCGAGGGCTATAGAGAGCAACTAATTTTGCTGAATTCACCGTCGCCTCTCCCGAAGAGGTGCCGCTCATCTACCGCACCTGGCCGATTGCCAACCGCTCGCCGAACTCCTGCTCAGGTACGTGCGCAGCCATCGCCGACGCCTGCCAACGCCCGGATGATCGTCTTCGTCGTTCAGTACATAGTTTATCGATTTATAGGAGAATAAGGTATTTTGGCCTCTTTCTTCGTGCTGAGCCCCGTGCAACCATGGGAAATGGGTCTTGGAGGTCTTCTACGTTAGAATGCTACGATTCTAGATCTTCTACGGACTTTCAGAACGAGCGCTGCCTCATAGCACCTCGCACCCGCGCAGGAAGGTGAACTCCTCTCTAGGATCGTCCTAGCCTCTCTAGGAGCTTCTTGAGAAGGTCTTCGGCCCATATGCTGGCCCTGAGTAGAATAGCCGGTTTCTGTAAGGGTAGTAGATCATATAAGGAAAACCTTGACCATTTTAGGAGCCATTCCACTGGAAGGCTGGAAGCTAAGACTTTTCTCCCAGAGAACAGACTCTTCAGAAGCGGACCTTTGGTCCACTCCCTTCAGAACTCAAGAAGGGATTCTGCGATGGACTTTCCTTATAAGTGGGGTCTCGTCTTGAAACTTTACGCGCTTCTATAAGTTTTTTTTCCAATATTGACTCGAGATTTTTCCAGTGAAAAGTGAACAAATAAAAACTACAATTTCCCGTTTCAAGCGATTTATTCAGAGAGGAGCACTAGGAACTCCAAAAATAAATTCGATATAATGATGAATCTCTTATAGAACGTTTTCCTCTCAGAATTGTCAATCTGTAGTATAAACTCTGGGGTCTTATCGCAGCAAAAGTGTTGCGTTCTGTAAAGGACTTCTCCCTTATAAGTAGAGCGAGCGTCAAGAGATTGGGGAGTAGATGCTCGCTCTGCTTATTCCGTGCTTCTAAAGGGACTTTTGTTTTATTTTTTATTTTCTGATACTGACTTCAGCTTTTTTCAGCGAATAACGAATAAATAAAAAGGATAATTTCCCATTTTCAAGCGTTTTATTTAGGAACAAGTACTAATCACTTCAAAAGATGCAACTCAATAGAATAAAGAATCTCTCGTGTAATGTAATTTTTTCAGAATAGCCAACTTATGCCATAAATTTTGGGACTTCTTGGCATCCAGGAGGAGTCTGCAGGCACTACACACTCTACGACACCGAATAGTTATTGTTTACAAAATGCATACTTACATATTTTATGCTCGAAATATGGAGAGGACCGATGTATTACAGCAGTTATGATGCTATGTAAGAAGATTTGTAAATTGTCACAACATGTCCGAATTTCACATTTTTAAAGCAGGTTTGAAGTGAGTTCTGGCAAAAAATGCAAGCCTTCACAAACTTTTGGAGGTCACTGTACTTCTTATAATACCTAAAAACTCATCAGTTTCTAAGTTCAATAATGGGCTCCAAAATTTATTGTAAACAAATTTGATGCGTCTTCTTATTCATTTTCAACAATAAATCGCACAATAGGCGGGAGAAAACTTGAAAGCAAGAGGGGTCACAAGATAATACTTCTTCCAACGAAGGCTTTAAATGTACTTTTGACAAACTAAGACGTGTGAGCTCTTGGCTAGCAAAGAATTCATCTCGTATAGAAAGGGGACGATATTCGTGATGAACTCCTTCATTCATTCATTGGTGCACTTGAAGTACGCCTGTTAAACCGAAAAAAGAAAAATAGTGACGATCGAAGAATAATGTCTTGTTTCAGATAATTAACACTACCAAAATTGTAAGCATTTTTGATAACGCTACGAACTGTAGTTTATTTATTTATTTGTTTTATTGTATAGTTGGATAGGAAATGTCGTACTCAAAAAACTAAGCTGTAGTAGAGCGTAAAATTCTGTCGAATTGTTTTAGACAAGGTTGATTTAAATAAGTAAATTTGGTATATCCTGATCTTATCCGTGTTCTAACAACCGAGACGTAGAGCACGATTTTTCCTCCTATACTTCTTGGAAGTTCTATGTAGACCGAAGGCCTTCTGGAGCACCTGGTCTGCTTCTGTTGGACTTAAACCGTTCATAAGGTCTAGGCCTTCAAGGCGAGGAACGAAGTTATTCCTCAGATGAGCTCTGAAGCCGTAGTATGTTGCCGGCGTCCTGGCGATACACTATTCCGTTCTCATGACTCAGTGCAAGAGGTTTCCAGACCGCCTGGCCGCCCACCGCCTCCTGGTGGTCTCGAAGTGACGGTCCTACCGCTCCCAACTGTGCTTCGAGATACTGTCGAGATCTCGGGGACCTTCTCCCGGTAGTCCTTGACGTCCTAGCCGACTGGCCCCGGGTGGCGGAGTCGTTGTTCCTAAGGCCTCACACACTCACACTCTCGCTCTCACTCTCTCCAGCCGTCCCCGTCCCCCGTCCAGCCCAGCCTTCCACTTGCATTCGCCGCGTATCGATCGCTGCCTCTCCGCCGACGACGTGCTGTCTCGTCGAGCGTCTGATCGTCGCCAACCCATCTGAATCAAACAGTTCCCCCGTCTCGGGATGCTGCCCAGACCCGGTGTCCCTTAATCGCACCGCCAGGAGGTCCTTCTTCGGAAGGTCCTTTTCAGTGCATCTCGCGCCGGGAGGCCGCTGGCGCCTGGACTTCCACCCGCTATTGTCCTGGAGGGGTATGCCCTGCTGGGACGTGGACCTCTAGGCAGTCCTCTCAGAAGGTCTCTTCAGATCCCGAACTCTTCCATATGGCTTCTACTCAGAATCTCAGACTCTAGGTCGGTTCTACAACGAGCGAGAAGGTCATCCGAGGTCAAGCGATGGAACGCTCTCTATAGGTCTTTGTCCTGCGAGTGACGAATCTTCTATGCCTCCGTTTGGGATTCTGACCAACTTTATCTCTGCTTGGATTCGCCACGCTTTTCCAAAAGGAGCTCAGAGTCGACCAGGCCTTGTAGCACCTTCTCTGGCCTTGAAAACCTTTTCGACTCCTTAAAGTTTGCCCTAGATCGTATTCTTTCACTCAGGTGCCTGAAGTATTCAACAACAAGTGTCCTTCAGATGACTGAAATTCTACTCAGAATTTCCATCAACTCGTTGTACCGATAACCTACTGTTTTTTTTTTTGAGGTCTAGTGTCGAAATGCCTGCCTCTCGACGGACGGATCAATACAAAGGCGCCTTTATTCATTTCCCTTCCTCTTCCTCCTTTCATCTCTTCCGATTCAAGTACTTAACCTCTGTCGCTGTTCTCTAGTTGATGCGAATTCAATTTTTCTGAGGCAGGTTTCTAACCGAGAATGTCTAGAGTTCTTGGCAGACATCTAGGAAAGGTCTTATAGCTTCCAGAAAAGTTACCGTCCGTCTTCTTCTTCCTCCTTCTCCTCCTCGTGTTCCTCTTATTGCTCTTCCTCATGCTTTTCTTCTTGTTCTTGTTCTCTTCTATGACATTTGGAAATTTGAAAGGGTTTCTCTTCGTAATGTTTCGCCTCTATGAGCACCTTAAAGACTTCTTCAAGCTCTCAAGGTCTTTCGTGGATTTTTCCTCTTCAATGTATAAGTAGCCTACTGAATTTTAAAACCACGTCAATACGCCCTCAATTCGACGAGGTTCAATACAGGGAGGGCTTCTTTTCGTTTTGCCTCCTACTCCTGCGTTCATTTCTTCCGGGTAACGGGCTCAAACTCGCTCACCATTCCCTTTCCATTTAGAAAGACACCCGGCTGTGCCGCAGCTCTCAGGCACTTCTTCTCTCAGGATTCTTTCCGAGCATCTCGTCGTCGACTATATTGAAAAAGTTCTCTATCTCGAGTTGCTGAACGATTCAGTGTCCCTTAGTCGTCCCGAAGTCCTACTCTGCCATTGTCCTAAAGAGGAATGCCCTGCTGGAACGCGGACCTCTAGGCAGTCCTCTCAGAAGGTCTTCAGATCTCGAACTCTTCCATATGGCTTCTACTCAGAATCTCAGACTCTAAGTCGGTTCCACACCGAGCGAGAAGGTCATCCGAGGTCAAGCGATGGAATGCTCTCTACATATAGGTCTTTGTCCTGCTAGTGACGAATCTTCCATGCCTCCGTTTCGAATTCTGACCAACTTCATCTCTTTTGGATTCGCCACGCTTTCCAGAAGGAGCTCAGAGTCGACCAGACCTTGTAGCACCTTCTTCGTCCTTCAAAACCTTTTCGACTCTTTGAAGTTTTCCCTATATGTATTCCTTCAATAAAGTGCCTAAAGTCTACTCCAACAAATGTCCTTCAGACGACTGAAGTCGTGCTCAGATTTTCCACTTCTTCATTGCACCGGTAACCTGCTGTTTTGGAGATCTAGTGAAGTAACGCCTGCCTCTCGACGGACGGTCCAATACAAAGGCAACCTTTATTCATTTCTCTTCCTCTTCCTCCTTTTATCCCTTCCGATTCAAGAACCACTGTCACTGCTCTCTCGTTCACGCTGTTTTGATTTCTTCTGAAGAGTGTTCTTACCAGTAAACTCTCTGTTAGTTACTAGACATGTAGGAAAGGTTTATCGTTTCCATATGTAGAAGTTACTGTCTTTTTTCTTGTTCATATTTTTCTTCCTCTTTTTGCTCTTCCTCGTGTTCATCTTATTCCTGTCCCCTATTATGTTCTTCTTGTTCTTCTTCTCTTCCATGACATTCGTTATAGTTTCCATAGAAGTCACTGATTTCCCTTGGTAGTGAATCGTCTCTATAACTGCCCTAAAAACGTTCTTCAAGCTCCCAAAGTCTTTCGCTGGATTTTTTCCTGCAATGCATGAGTAGCCAACTGCGTTTTAAAACCACGTCTATACAACTCATCTCGACGGAGATCAATACAAGGGAGCATCCATTCATTTTAGCTGCTGTTCCTGCGTTCGTTTCTTCCAGATGGAATATACCAGCTCTCGCGCTACTCTCTTTCCATTTAGAAAGGCATCCGTGCAGCGTTCTCTGCTCCCGGATCCAGTGTCCCTTAATCGTCCCGAAGTCCTACCCTGCCATTGGGCCGAAGTGGAACGACTTCCTGCGGCGCCTACCTCTAGGCAGTCCTCTCAGAAGTAATCTTCAGATCTCGAACTCTTTCGTATGGCTTCTATTCAGAATCTCAGACTCCAAGTCAGTTCTAACGAGCGAGAAGGCCATCCGAGGTCAAGCAATGGAGTGCTCTCTATGGGTCTTCGTCCTGCTAGTGGCGGATCCTCTATGCCCCTGCTTGGGTATTCTGACCCAATCCATCTCCGTTTGGAGTCGCCACCCTTCCGAGAGGAGGCTCAGTGTCGTCCAGGCCTTATAGCACTTTCTCTGTTCTTGAACGCCTTGAACGCTCCTTGAAGCTTTCCTTAGATCGTTTCTTTCACTCGGGCGCTTAAAGTCTACTCCAACAAATGTCCTTCAGATGACGGAAGTCCTACTCAGACTTTTCTTTCCTTCGTTGTGCTAGTAACCTACTGTTTTTGGAGGCCTAGTGTCGCAGTGCCTGACTCACGAGAAACGGATCAATACAAAGGCGCCTTTATTCATTTCTCTTCCTCCTCCTTTCATCTCTTCCGATTCAAGCACTTAACCTCTGTCGCTGCTTTTTGTTCACAGTGATTTGACTTTTTGTAGAGCAGTTTTCTGACCACTAAACTCAGTTGGAGTGACTAAACATCTAGGAAAGGTCTTGTAGCTTCCATGAAAAGTCACTGTCCCTCTCCTTCTTCACCTTTTTCTTTCCCATGTTTCTCTTCATCGTGTTATTCTCCTTGCACTTCCTCACGATTTTCTTTTTGTCCTTCTTCTTTTCTTTGACATTTGGAATTTAAGTTTTCCCTTGGTTTTGATTCGGGTCTCTCAGTACCCTAAAGGGCGTCCAAGTTCCCCAAGTGTTCCGCTATACTTCTGTCCTCCGTCTACATGGGTAGCCTACTTTTTTTTCAAAGTCCTACGCCAATGCACAATCTTCTCGATGGGTACTAGTACAAGGACGCCTTCATTTATTCTGCCTCCCATTCCTGCCTTCATCCTTTCCGAATGAAATGGTCAGGGTGTCGTATTATTCCTTTCAATATTGGAGGAATTCTATGCCGGAGTGCAGCTGCTGTCCTAAAGTCGTCAGCTGAGCTGTGGCTTCTAGGCAGGTCCTTGTACAGTGCTTTCTCATCGTTGCCAACCCATTAGAATCAATCAGCTCCCCATCTCTGGATGCTGCCCCGACCCGGTGTCCCTCAATCGCCAAGAGGTCATCATTCAGAAGGTCCTTCTCACTACAGCTCGTGCCGAGCAACTTCTGGCGCCTGGACTTCCCTCTGCCATTGTCCTGAAAGGGAACGCCCTGCTGGAACACGGACCTCTAGACAGTTCTCTCAGAAGGTCTCTTCAGATCTCGAACTCTTCCTTATGGCTTCTGCTAAGAGTCTCAGGCTCCAAGTCGGTTCCATTACGATCGAGAAGGTCATCCGAGGTCAACCAATGGAATGCTTTATATAGGTCTTCGTCCTGCTAGTGACGGATCTTCTATGCCTCTGCTTGGGTATTCTGACCCAACTCATCTCTGTATTCGAGCCGCTACGCTTCCCAGAAGGTGCTCATAGTCGCCTTGCCCTTTTAGCATCTTCTCTGCTCTTGGGCGTCTTCGAAACTCTTCAAAGTTTTCCCTAGATCGTATTCTTTCATCCAAGCGACTAAAGTCTACTCCAACAAATGTCCTTCAGACGACTGAAGTCGTGCTCAGATTTTCCAATATTTTGTTGTGCCAGTAACCTATTGTTATTATAAGTCTGGAGTCGAAACGCCTGCCTCTCGACGGGCGGATAAATACGAAGAGGCTTTTATTCATTCCCTTTCCTCTTTCTTTTCCTTCTTCCTCCTCTTCAGAGTAAGTGCTCAAGCTCTGGCATTAGACCGTTTTCATTTAGTAAGGCCTCCGCCGGCGCTTCTCAAGCCCGCAGTCATCTGACATCGAATTCTTTGCTCTACGAGAGTTCTGAAGGAGCTGGACAGCAGGCATCTGGGCAGATCTCCTCAGAAGGGCGTCTGCATTAGCTAATCCTTCGAATTCGCTCTGTCCTTTGAAGCTCGAGCTCGAATTGAGCCCCATATACGTTTGAAGGTCAGTCGAGGTCAATCAACCCATGCTCTATGGGTCTTCGTCAAATCGGCGAGAGATCTATTGTAGCTTACGATGGGGTCTTCTGAAGGAAAACTTTTAGAGACACAGGACATCTGGGAAAGGGCATAAGACTGTCTCGTGGAGTTCACAGACCCTCTTCTCTTTTTGTAGGCTTTTAAACTTCTGAGGGTTTTTCTTTGGACATTTTTACCCCTATAAGTACCCTAAGGAAAGTTCCTTTGCTGCTCCTGTATTTCTGCCCGTTCACTCTAGAAGTCACCTTCCGTTTTTCAAATCACGGTTTCCTCATGCACCCTCATCTCGACTGCGATCAATACGAGGAAGCCTTCGCTCATTTTGGTTCCTATTCCTACGTCCATTTCTTCCGAATGGAGTGCAAAAGCTCTTGCACTACTACTCCCTGTCCATTCAGAAGGACATCGGTGGTCATCTGCCCTGCAAATGACACCCGGCTGGGCCGCCATTCCTGGGCAAATCCTCGTCCAGTGCTGCCTTCGGGCATTTCCTCGATGGGTGTAGTCAAAACATTCTCTATGTTGTGATTCCGCCTCGTCTCCCCCTACTTTGAGTTCCTGAACTGTCCCGAGGTCCTCCTTCAGAAAACCCTTACTGATGCTGTTGCTCCTTAGGGCGTCTGACACCTAACCCTTCACGCTGCCATTCTCTCTTCAAAGAGATCCCGCTGAGCCAAGGACTTCTAGAAAATGTGCCCCACCCCCCCCCCCCCCCTCTTAGTCGGGAGAAGGCAGCCTTAAAGTGTCAACTATGTACGTCATTCCGTATTGTACAACCACATCCCCCGCATTTAAATAGGAACCCCCGTATCATGAATCAGCTCCTGAAGGTCTCGTAGAAACTCAAAAAAGGTCTTGCAGACGCGAATCTCGAGAGTCTCGGAGAAGATCTTGGAGAAGAAAATGTGCCCCACCCCCCCCCCCCCCCCCGATTATGATAGATCCAATTTCTACGCCAGGCAGTCGCATCAGTAAACCTCGTCAGCTCCTGAACTCTCGCATATGGCTTCTGTTGTGAATTTCAGGTTCTAAACCGGTTCCAGTTCATAAGCAAGAAGTTCATTCGAAGCCAAGCCATTGCAGTGCTCTATAGGTAGGAACGGGGACAGCGAGTCATATAGGACGAATCCCCACTCCTCAACTATTAGGGTGTCCAAATGGTATCTGCAGAAATACGACAATTTTTTCAAAATAATACAATTTTTATCAACATTTTACTAATCAACCAAATAATTTCTGTCAACATCGAATACCCTCCGCCAACGTTCCACAGGACTTCGAATTCCTCTGGTGAAGAAACCCGGCGACTTGGAGGCGAAAAAAGCTCGGAGCTCATTTTCGAGGTGGTCACGATCTTCACAGCGCTTCCCTTCCGATGCTGAAGTGATTGAAAAACGTGGTGGTCACTTGGGGCCAGATCTGGCCTATACGATGGGTGCGGCAGAACTTCCCATCCGAGTTCCAGAATTCTCTGAGACGTCGTCTTCGCGATGTGTGGGCGCGCGTTATCGTGCAGCAGGCGAACTTTGTCGAGCCTAGGCTGTTCCTCACGCATCCCATCGGCCAGTCTCTGCTGTTGGGTAGCGTAGGCCTCGTCAGTGACCGTCGTGTTGCCAGGCAGCAGCTCGAAATGGTAGATCCCATAGACTCCCCACCAGACGCTCAGCATGACTGTCCCGCATGAATTTCACCTTCTACGAAAGATTTCGGCACTTCAGCGCGTTGGCACTACGCACGTTTACGAGCGTGGTTGACGTGGAGGACCCATTTTTCGTCTTCTGTGATTATGGTGTCCAACCAGTTGAAGGTGCGGCTTCGGGAGAGCAGCTGAGTGCATTTGTCCAGACGTCTTCGCCGGTAGATGGGTAGTTCGGTCATCGTACAGTGAAATAGGCAAGCAAGACGGAGATGCATATGTTATGCAGATACAACGGGATAGTGTCCTTATATAGCACTTATGTTCAAATCTTCAGAACATTCTCGAAAAATTCTTGAGTATTGCGGAATTCCTGCAAATACTTTCTGGACTGCCTAATAAACCACACCTATAAGAATGTGTTTCTTTTTCGCCAAGTGGTTAAGCCCAAGGAGTAGGGAGGGTCCCTGAAGTTACTATGGAGGAAAAGGAAAGGGCTTGTCAGGAAACCACTTTAAGGAACCCGAAATCCTCCTAGATACTTCAATTCTTTCACGGTACCAATAACCTACTGCTGTTTAGTAACCTCTTGTTTTTGGTGACCTCCCCTAGCTCCTCCTAGCTGTCTAACTTGCCATGTTTCTCCAGTCTTTTCTCTACATTTCCTTTCCCTGTGGTCTTTCTCTTTTGTCTAGTAGCTTCTTTTTCTTTTAACAGCTCCCGGTCGGACGTCATTATCCAGCCTTGAGTGTCCGTGACTCTACATCTATCTCTATTTCTCTGATCTCTGAGACTTCTAACGGCTTTTTCTTTATAATTCTTGAACTCCCTAACCACCCCAGAAGGTTTTTGCGAATCAAATTGGACACTCTTTTAAGCTAGCTTAAGACTTCTGAAATCAAAGTGAACTCTTAAGGATATAAATGGCCTTCAACAGACTCAATTATGTGGTTAGAATAACTTTTTGCTCAAGGAAAATTTGGAATAAATTTATTTGAATTTTTTGGTTTACCTGCCCCTTATAAGTGTAATACTTTTATTAAGTTGACTGAAAGGTACTCAGCGTTTTGTGATAGTATTTTTCATTCATCTATTATTAAGTGAAAATTCAACTTGCATTGCACAATAATGCTACTTCATGTACAGAATTTTTCGCACTATCTGACTAAATAATTTTTAATTCCACATTGCTTTATATTTCTATTCTTGGAGAACTTATTGAAGCATATTGAAGGAGTGCGAGAGTATAGGCGCGTGTAGCGCAGTCGGAGGAGGCGCGACTGTCGCGTGCACCCGATACCAAGTTCCTGGTTCGGATTTCCCGCCCAGGCCGACCAAGCCTCCATCCCTCCGGGGTCGGTGAATTGGTACCAGACTTGTCTGGCAAGGATAAAGCGCTGACTTGTTCATCGGCTGGCCACCGCAGGTCATTGTATGGCCAGATACGCATTCATGTCGCCTCCATGACATCCCGTAGAAGTAGAATGCGCTGGCGCATCCCAGAAGGGATTGAGTAACGCCGTGTTTTATCCTTTTATCCTTTATTGAAGGAGCAATTCCGAACGATATTTTATTTTGACTTCAAATTGGGATAATCCGCGGCCGAGACCGCTTGACAAATCAATCACGTGTGGGGGCCTAATGGTGCGGGAGAAAGCGCTGTGCGCCAGTGGTTCAGTAAATTTCAGACCGGAGATTTCAGTCTCGAAGATGACCCCCGTAGCGGTCGACCTGGAGCAATCCTGCACGTCGAGTTGAAGGAATTGGTGGAAGCTGAAAAATCCCAAGCAGTTCGCGAGATCGCGGAAGATCCAGACGTCAGTAAAACTGCTGTTGCAGATGCTTTGAAACGCCTTGGAAAGGTAAAAGCTCGAAAAGCGGGTGCTCCACGAGATGAGTGAGCGGCAAAAATCGTCACGTTTCGAGATTTGTTTTTCTCCACGTTTACACAACAAAACTGACCCATTTTTGATCGAATCATCACCTGCGATGAAAAGTGAAATCTGTATGACATCAGGAAATGTTCTGGATAGTGGTTGGACGCCGACGAACCCCTAGGCATTTTCCAAAGGCACACCTCCACCAAAAAAAGGTAATGGTCGCTGTGTGGTGGTCGGCGGCTAGTGTGATCCATTATAACCTTTTGGCACCAGGCCGAACGATCACAGCAGAGTCCCAGAGTCCTACTGTAAGGAAGTCTACGAAATGCACCGAAAATTGCGTCAACTTCAGCCAGCACTGGTCAACAGAAGAGGCCCGATTCTGTTGCGCGATAACGCCCGCCCACACTTTTCACAAATCGCTGTTCGAAAATTGAACGGCTAAGTTCTACCTCACCCGCCATATTCTCTAGACTTCTCGCTAACCGACTACCACCTTTTCAAACACTTTCAGGACTTTCTCGCGGGTAAAACCTTCACCAATCAGGACCAATCCAAAACAGCTTTCGTGGATTTTGTCGAATCTCGACCACCTGATTTTTTCGCTGGTGGGAAGAGTCGACTGGTGGTCTGTTGGCAAATGTGTGCTGATTCAAACGGTGCTTATTTCAACTAAATCCGATAAGATTTGAGAAAGTTGTTGTAGTTCAACGTGAAGCACTCAAAACACTGAGAACTTTCCAGACAACCTAATACAAATATACTCGGGTATTATAAAAATAATAATAAATTAGTATTAGTTCAAGCAAACTCTATTGGTTCGTTTCGCCACCTCCATTGAGATGAACCATGTTCATTTATAAAAATTTTATTTTTATAAATGAACGTGGTTCATCTGAAGGAAGGCGGCGAAACGAAAGAGAAAAAGTAATAAGTAAAAATGTGCCTTAAGCACAGCAAAGATGCAATCATATAGCCATTAAAAGATCAGATCGCGCCATGTGCTCGAAATTTTTGTTGGATTGATGGTGTAAATACCGCTTACATGAAGCATCTAAATAAGGATATGTTTGTTGCTTACAATTGTTTTTGTTATACCAAATTTTGCTAAAATTGAATTCGCGAGGGGGCATTGCGCAATCTCTTTTTTAGTACTAAAAGCGCTGGCGCCTTCCTGCTCTTCAAAACAAACTTTAAACGAATGTTTTTCCTTGAAACATAAAAATTTGATAACATTTCAAACAAAACTTTTACCTACTGGGAAGTGAATTGAAAGTTCAAAGAAAGTTATAGTAAGATTTTCCTTGAACAAAAAAATATACTAACCTTTTTGGAGAGTCTCCAGTTTAATGTAGAAGAGGCTCATTTTGATTTGGAAGAGTTCGCTTTGATTTCAAGCCTTAGTCTAGCTTAGAAGGGTGTCCAATTTGGTTTTAAAGGCGTCAATTTGACGTGAAATTGTCCAGTTTGATATGAAATTTGTCCAATTCGACTTGAAAATGGTATAAATATGTGAGAAGTCTACCGTTTTTCAAACTATTGCGTCGAAACGGCTACGGCTGCGGAAACATCTGTCTCTCCTCTCGACGGATGGATCAGTACAAAGGAGGTGTAGTATCTATTATTCCGTTCATCTCTCAAAAAAATCGGTTTCTCATCCTCTACCAGTAGCAGTAGTACGTTCCAATTCTGATGAGCTTCTGTGGAAGTTGCTCATCTCAGCTCTAGAGCTGTCTGGCGCCTAGTCCTCCGCACAGGAGAATGTCCTTAAAGGGCGGCGCTACTAGGTCTTTCTTCACCGGCTAAACCCTCGCACAAGGCTCATCCTCGTCAGTTTCTCGAGCTCAATTTGGTTCCGAAACGGCCAGCTCTTTCTCTGCAGGACCTTGTGCTGTTTTTATTTGCCTCCCATTCCTCATTTTTCTGCCGTAGGCCATCTATGAACGACGATCGGCTCAGAAGACTTTGCCTTCAGAACATTAGGCCCTGTTTAAAAACATTAAAGTTTGCTGAGTTCAAATTAGTATTTTTGACAATCAAAAACATTATAACACCCTCTTCGCTGAGGACCCACCGGAATGGCGCTGTAGCAGAGAAGTTTACCTGAAGATAGGTGGCGAAACGAACAACTTTGGAATAAGAAAAAATTTGTAATTTTAGGATTTTCGCTTTCACTTTTCTGTATTAGCAGGTCTCTTTTTCATTTAATTTCCGGCTGCTTTCCTTTGCAATCTTCCGAAATGCTACGTGAGCCGAAAGGTCATTCAGAATAAAAGAGAACGCTAATAGAGAAAAAATAGAAAACAGATTTGTAGGAAAGTTATTAAAAAAGCTTCGCTTCATCCCTGGGTCTTCAGAAGGA
The DNA here is from genome assembly GCA_947396885.1 of Heligmosomoides polygyrus polygyrus. Taxonomy (NCBI): domain Eukaryota; kingdom Metazoa; phylum Nematoda; class Chromadorea; order Rhabditida; family Heligmosomidae; genus Heligmosomoides; species Heligmosomoides polygyrus. Next base: position 15,920,076 of record OX377205.1, read on the forward strand.
CCGTCATTTTAGCTCTTCGCGTGGATCTTTCAATGAATAAAAGGGGTATACAGTAGGATGTCTCTGATTTCTTCATATGAAAGAAAGGACATCTTCTTCTTCTTCTTCTTCTTCTTCTTCTTCTTCTTCTTCTTCTTCTTCTTCTTCAGCGTTTGTCCCGCTTAGTTGCGGGGTCCGCTTTCCTGGAATGTTGCCGCCATTTCTCCCGATCAAATGCCTGATCAGGGTGCAACCCAGCCATCTTCAAGTCCTGATGCAGCGTATCAAGCCACCGCTGTTTTGGTCGCCCTCGTGGCCGCCTACCGGGCACATCAAGGTTAAGACCAGTCTTTCGGACAGTGTCACCTTTTGCGCGAAGGACGTGGCCGTACCATCGCAGACGAGCTTCGCGCATCTTCTCAAATATCGGGGTGACACCGAACCTCTGCCGTATGGAGTCGTTGCGTACTCGATCCAACGCGTAACTCCGGCCGTCCACCGCAGCATCTTCGTTTCCATTACGCTGAGGCGCCTTTCAATTTCTTTGGTAACGGGCCAGCACTCAGCTCCGTAAATAGCTACAGGCCGGATGACTGCTCTGTAGATCTTCGACTTGAGGCGCTCTGGTATCTTCTTGTCGCAGAGCACTCCCGTCAGAGAGCGCCATTTGGACCACGCTGCACTCACGCGTGAGTTGGCTTCAACGAGTAAACCGCCATCGGACGCGATTGCTGATCCCAAGTACTTGAATACCGAAGTACGTGGCAGCTCAATGCCATTTACCTTAATGGAGCTGGACTCGTCTTCATCAGTCGTCATATTCTCGGTCTTCTTGACATTCAGTTTGAGTCCAAATCTCTCCAAGCGATCGCACCAAGCTTGTACCTGCCGCTGGAGTTCAATCTTGTCTTCGCTAGCAAGCATTACATCATCAGCATAAAGCAACGTCCAAGGGACTGGCTGCTGAAGATCACGCGATATGGCATCCATAACGACGACGAAGAGTAGTGGGGAGAGCGCAGACCCTTGATGTACTCCGATAGAGATGGGAAACTCCATCGACGTGCCTGCTGCAGCTTGCACTCGACTCTTTGGACAAGAGTACAGTATTCGTACCCACTCTATGAGCTCTTCGGGGACTCCATGTTTCCGTAAGGCATACCATATCACTTCACGCGGAACGCGATCAAAGGCCTTCTCCAAATCCAGGAAGGCAAGATGCACCGGCTTCTGTTTCTCGCGGTGTTTTTCTATCAGAAGACGAACGGCGTGTATGGCATCGACTGTGCCACAACCAGCTACGAAGCCGCACTGGTTGGTGGAGAGCTGGACGGTATCACGAATGCGCCCGTCGACAATCCGCTCGAAGATCTTCATGCTATGCGAAAGCAATCGGATTGGACGGTAGTTTGTGCAGTCTGCTGGACTGCCCTTCTTTTTCCAAATCGGAATCGTCGTGCTTCTCTGCCAGATATCGGGCACTTTCTTCTCCGCAATAACCTGGTTGAAGAACGTCGCCAGCCACTTCGTTGGGTACCAGGATTTCGACTTCCATAAGTCGGCCGCCAAATCATCGGGGCCCGTTGCCTTGCCCGGCTTCATCTTCTTCAAAGCCGCTTCTACCTCCTCTACGGTGATTTTCTGAACGGGACCGTATACAGGAGGAGAAGATGGAATGCTTGGATGAGCAAACTCTACTGTCGAGACTTCCTCGAAGTAGGTGCGCCATCGGTTCAAAACCATCTTGCGGTCCATGAGTAGATGACCGTTCTCATCGTTGATGCCAAAGAACTTCTCAACATCCTCAGTCTGGCGATGGCGTACCTTCGCGAGTCGATAAAGAAATCGCTCGCCATCGCGCGACTCAAGCTTCCCGTTGACATCATCGTAATGAATGGCTCTTGCAACGGCTACCGCCTTCTTAGCGGCTTTCTTGGCTTCCTGATACAGACGCCATTTATCGGCTGTCTTATCGCCGAGGAATGCGTGGTACAATCTCTTCTTCTCTCGGACTTTTTCCTTAACTTCGTTAGTCCACAGCCATGTCTGCTTGTCGACCTTACGCCGTCCCGGTTTCGTAGTGCCGAGTTCGGTACGCGCAGCATTGAGAATCGCGTCGGTTGCTATTTGCCATGTCTCGTCGACGGTCGTGACCGTCGGCAACCGAATGCGCGAAGTAACAGCTGCTTCATTCTCTTTCAGTCGCCACCACTTAATTCTTGATGGACCGCTCCGTTCGACCTGCTTAAACATCGGTGGTGTGATCCTCATAGTGCAGATCAGTGGGCGGTGTTGTGTGGCGACCGTTTCATACGGCACGACCTTCGCGTCCGTGACAAGCCCTTGGTCACGATTTCGCACAAGGACAAAGTCGATCTGCGTTTTAGAATTCCCGCTGTAGAATGAGATAAGGTGGGATTCACGTTTTCGGAATCTGGTGTTCACGATGGTGAGGTCGTGCGACTCCGCGTACTCGAGGATGCGCTCACCATCGGCGTTACGTGAACCAAAACCGAAACCACCATGACAGCTGTACCCGTCTTTCGCAGCGCCAACGTGCCCGTTAAGGTCACCTGCGACAATGATTACGTCTTGTGACGGCACTTCTGCTGTCTTCTCATCCAGCAGGCTCCAAAATTCATCCTTGACTCGCTCAGAGCATCCAGTCTGTGGAGCATATGCAGAGAAAAGATGATACCGCCGCCGTTCTGCAGCGATTATGACCTTCATCAAGCGGTCATTGAAACGTTCCACGCTTGCAATCGCGTCTCGGAACCGTTCTGACCAGGATACTATCCCAACGGTAGGTCGGAACGGCGCAAATGTTGTATATGGGCAGAACCGCCTCTCCCTGGGAAGTAACAAACTGCAGGTATCTCGACCCCAATACAACTCTGCGCAAAGTTAGGGGCGACGGAAGTCGCCTGTTGGCGCCCTGTTAATTCACGTGCTCCACAGCTGACGGGCGCGCGCGGGATGAGGGCTGGTATCGCGGGTTATCGCAGTGCACAGGTGGCGTAGTAGGGAAGAGCTCGGGCTCGTGAGCGAGGGGTCGGGTGTTTGGATCCCGAAGACTGCGTTTGTTTTGCACTTTTGCAAAATCTATGTTTATCATATAGGTGATCCACCTAGGGTATTGTAGTGTGTTATAGAGCATGTTTACATATAACATACCACCCATACCGTTAACAAGGGTGGTCCAGGCAGGGTTACCGATTTCGCTGGAACTTCGTCTAGGGGGTTATTTGGGGTGCTGATCACGAATCTGATATCCGTTCTTCACGATTCCGTCGGAGGCCACCCATACCGTTAACAAGGGTGGTCCAGGCAGGGTTATCGATTTCGCTGAAACTTCGTCTAGGGGTGTTATTTGGGGTGCTGATCACGAATCTGATATCCGTTCTTCAGGATTCCGTCGGAGGCCATCCATAACGTTAACAAGGGTGGTCCAGGCAGGGTTACCGATTTCGCTGAAACTTCGTCTAGGGGGGTTATTTGGGCTACTGATCACGAATCTGATATCCATTATTCACGGTTCGGCTGGATAATATAGATACAGGAAGGTACAGGATTACATTCTTAAAGTTTTTGCCGGTGACGGCAGGTAGAGACAGAATCGTGAAAAACGGATGTCAATTTCGTGATCAGCACCCCAAATACCCCCCCTAGACGAAGTTTCAGCGAAATCGGTGACCCTGCCTGGACCACCCTTGTTAACGGTATGGGTGGCCTCCGACCGAATCGTGAAAAACGGATGTCAGATTCGTGATCAGCACCCCAAATAACCCCTCGGACGAAGTTTCAGCAAAAAAATTTTTTGACTGAAGTTTTGTTGGTGGAGTCGGAACGTTTAACTAGTGCCACAAAATATCTATCGTTACATAACTACAGCTTCACACAAAATAAGGATAAGGATAAAGGATAAAGGACGGCGTTACTCAATCCCTTCTGGGATGCGCCAGCGCATTCTACTTCTACGGGATGTCGTGGAGGCGACATGAATGCGTATTTGGCCATACAATGACTTGCGGTGGCCAGCCGATGAACAAGTCAGCGCTTTATCCTTCCCAGACAAGTCTGGTACCAATTCACCGACCCCGGAGGGATGGAAGGCTTGGTTGGCCTGGGCGGGAAATCCGAACCAGGAACCTGGTATCGGGTGCACGCGACAGTCGCGCCTCCGACTGCGCTACACGCGCCCTATCACACATCTATTCACACAAAATAGGCCTAAAATAAGTGACACAGAAGTGAAAACTTAGCTAATCTGTAGTTTGAAGCATATGTTATATGTAAACATCCTCTATAACACACTATAATACCCCTAGGTGGATTACCTATATGATAAACATGGACTTTGCAAAAGTGCAAAGAGTACAAAACAAACGCAGTCCGCGGGATCGAAACCCCTGACCCCACGCTCACGAGCCCGAGCTCTTCCCTACTACACCACCTGTGCACTGCGACAACCTGCGATACCAGCCCTCATCCCGCGCGCGCCCGTCAGCTGTGGAGCACGTGAATTAACAGGGCGCCAACAGGCGACTTCCGTCGCCCCTAACTTTGCGCAGAGTTGTATTGGGGTCGAGATACCTGCAGTTTGTTACTTACCAGGGAGAGGCGGTTCTGCCCATATACAACATTTGCGCCGTTCCGACCTACCGTTGGGATAGTATCCTGGTGAGACGATTATGCCAACACCGCTGGTGGTCCTGGGACTGCCACACAGAACGGCTTTGTAGCCTCGGCCTATGTCCCTTGACTTGCTACGGGACCACCTCGTCTCCTGCACCGCACACAAGTCAATCTTCCTTCGCTCCAGTGCCTCTGCCAACTCAAAGGAGCGGCCCGACAACGTACCCACATTCAGCGTTGCCACGCGGGTCTTGCTTACGTTGCGGGACTTTTGGACTAGCTCAGTTTCCCCCCGATGCCGTCCTCGCATCAGGGACCCTCGCATACTTTTCACACTCGCCGGGCTTTGCGAGTGCGCGTCGGCTCCCGCGGACGCCGTAGCATTATCTCGTGAAACATTCAGCACCATCAACCATATGATGTGACATGGGCTGTTCGTAGGCCGGCCTGTCACTAGGGCCTGTCGCCTGCATTCGAGTGTCCGTGTTCAGCTCGGCTCGCAAAAGCGAACAGTTTCCAGTGGCACCACGTGGAGGAACGGACATCGCCACCATATGAAAGAAAGGACATGTTGGAGGTAAAAATAGAAACTTGAAAAGGTATAAGAGATGACCATGAAAGTGCAGTGAAAGGGAACAGTATACATACATATGTAGAAGGCCAAAACAAGGAAGAACTTTGGAAGTATAGAATTTGATTCAGAGATAACTACTTTTTCTAAAGAATTTTATTTGATGGTTCTGTGGCTCATAGGTCTATAAGCACTTCAAAGGGACTTTTTTCCGGTGTTCATAAGGAACTCTGATATACGCTTCCATTTGCTCTTCGCTCTCAACAATAGTAGAAGAGAGAAAGGACTTACAGTTAGTCTTCTCGAATATGTGGACTCTTTTTTCTCTCTTCTTCTGCCTCCCTCTAGTTTTTTCCTCTAGCTCCTCTTTTCTGTCTAATTTGCCCTATTCTCCAGCTTTTTCTCTAACACTTCTTCTCCAATGCTCTCTCTCCTCTTTCTTCCAATAGCTCTTTCCTTAGCTGTCTAACAAGCACTGAGCACTGCCTCGTAGATCGTCATCCTACTGATGGTTACTTTCTAACCATTCATTCATTATGGTAATGGTTTTGAGAGGATACTTTGTGGTGTTCTATTATAGCACCGAGGTCCAAAATTAAAGTCCAACTCTTCTATCTTCGTGACTTATATTCATTCCTTAGATCGCGTCCTCGCTTAGTAATTAATTCATGGGCTTGCTTACTATTCTGAGGTCCATTTTTATTCAATCCCACCTCATAATGTAGGAATGTCCGGGGTTTTTCAGTCTCTAACGTGGAAACATTCGCCTCTCACCGGCCAGATCAATAGACGGGAGCTTTTATTCATTCCCTTTCCGCCTCCATCTCTAATCGTGAGATTTTCCTTCGAGTCAAGTGCTTCGCCCACACATTAGCTCTATATACATGTATGTAGCCACGCGAGTGGTGGCCAAGTTGGAGGCGGCGCCTGCAGTCCGACTCGAACTTCATTGTTCGGGTCCCGTCCATGCCCTACAAGCCGTCTATCCTGCGGGGGGTATATTTATGACTTCAGAAAATTTTCGGTATTGGAAATAATAGAGTGTTGGACCTTTTGGGGGTGTGCAGCGAAGTCGGAGGAGGCGCCGACTGCCGTGTACACCCAATACGAGGTTCTTAGTTCGGATTTCCCGCCCAGGCCAACCAAGGCGAATTGGTACCAGACTCGTCTGGGAGGGATAAAGCCCTAACTTGTTCGTCGGCTGGCCATCGCAAGTTATTGCATAAGCCAAATAAGCATTCAATTCGCCTCGACGACATCCCGTTGAAGTAGCCATGGCCCATCCCAAAGGGGATTGAGTAACCCCACCGTATATCCTTGATCCTTATCCTCATCGAAAATTTTCGAGTTTTCGATCTCGAGCGTATCCGAGAAGCGTGATTTTTTTGCTGTTGATTATTTTGGTTTGAATGCATTCGAAAAGGCAACTCCTTGAACAATTCGGTTCGAGCACATTAGAAAACTGCAGTTTTTCGAATCTTCAAATTCGAATGAAAATCGGGTTCGAATTCGTGTTGGAATAGGTCAGTTGGGAATAAAAGAGAAAAATGGTAAAAGACGGAGTTAGTCAGCCCCATCTGAGATGCGCCACGCATCCTGCTTTTACGGGATGTCGTGGGGGCGATTTTAAGGCGTATTTGGTCATACAATGACTAGCGGTGGCCAGTCGATGAACAAGTCAGTGTTTTATCCTTCACAAACGACTCTGTTACCAATTGGAAGGCTTGGTTGGCCTTGGCGGGGAACTGAACCAGAAGCTTGGAATCGGGTGCACGTGACATACGGCTCTCCTCATCTGACTTCGCTACCACGGGAGCGGAAGTCAGGAATCACTGAATAAATGCGCTGGATCGATGAATTTATGCCACTTTTGTCAGGTGGGAAGAAAAAGACATTGACTTCTATATCGGCTGGCACAAGTCCCTGTATAGGCCACACTCGCGTTCAGATTATCCCGTAAAAGTAGAGTGTATGGCGCATTTCGTAGAGGGAACGATGAGCTCCATCTTTTATCCTCGATACTTTCGGAAGGGCATCTGTGGATTCTGCTCAGACCTTGCACCCTGCCGCCGACTGCTTGGCTCAGACGATTGTCCTTAAATGGTTGTCCTGTTAGGACGTAGTTTAGGCAAGCGCTTCCAGGAAGTCTACTTCGGCCGTCTTCGACATGGCTTATCCATGATTCTCGAGCTCAGACGCGCCGCTCGTTGACCACTTCAAGATACTGCGTTAACGGACTCTTCTACATTGCTCCAAAGCACCAGCCCGCCTTTTTGTCAGCGGTGGACACGTGTATCTCATACAGGAACCTGGCTGGAATTTGTGTCGAACAGCTATCGTGAAGGCTTCCTTCTTACAGTATCCTCCACTTTTTTTCATAATCGCCTTGCCAGATGTTCTTTCAACTCCTGCAGTAGTCCACTATTCTCCCATCTCTTCACTGTACAAGTGACCTGCTATTTTTCAACCTCCTCCGTTGCATTATCCCGTCTCGGCAGCCGGATCGATGCAAAGCAGCCTTTATTCATTTTGCTTCCTCTTCCTGCTTTCATTCTCCCGGAATCAAGTGCTTATTAGTCCTCTCGTTCGTGTAAAGAAACTTCCCATCTGGGAGAAGAGTCGACCACGATGTCCTATGCCTTTCAAGCAGTGGAAGTCTTTTAGGTGTTTCCTTAGCGGGTGAACGTGTTCGATGGATCCCAAGCTCGAATTCAAAAAGATCTTGAACGTGAAGGTAGCTCGACCTCAAGCTGTGGATCTATCCTAGTCGGAGGGAACACACCTGCTTGATTGACCACAGCGACAAAAATAAACAAATATACAACGAAAACACGTTGAATCGGCTAATGGGTAAATACTTGCCTGCAATTTCCTACCAAGAAGGCAGCACCCTGCGTATTGGATTCTCTTTTCTAGCTCACCTCCTCCCCCCATCCTTTTTACTCTTTTTATACCATTTTCACGTCGCACTGGACACTTTTCAAATCAAATTGGACACGCTTTTAAGCTAGCCTAAGACATAAGAAATCGAAGCGAACCCTTTCAAATCGAAACGAGCTTCTTCTACATTAGACTAAATGCGCTCCAAAAAGGTTAGAATAATCTTTGTCCATGGAGAATTTTAGTATAACTTTCTTTGATGTTTTATTTCATCTACCGAATAAGTGATCACATTGTTTAAAATTTCATAAAAATTTTATTCTTTGAGGAAAAATAATGGCTTCAAACTTGTGTTAAAGAGCATGAAGGCGACTATATTTCATTGCCGAAAGAAGAGATTGCGACGTGCCCTCGACCAAGGCGTACTGCTTTTTATTCGACTGATAGCAGAATTTCAATTTTCATGGAGTTTCACACCTAAAAACGATAAAACGGCTTGGATTTGATGTTCTGCGTCACCCGCCGTACTCAATAGATCTTGTGCTAACCGACTACCACCTTTCTATGTACTTTCAGAACTTCCTCCACGGTAAAACCTTCGCAAATCAGGGTCATGCGAAAATAGCCTTTCTAGAACTTGTCGCATCCCGATCAACTAGTTTTTTCACTAATGGTTAACTACTATCGCGTTTGAAAAGTGTGCTGATTCGAATGGTGCTTAATTCGATTGGATCCGGTGAGCATGAGGAAAGTTGTGATCATTTGAAATAAACCAGTCGAAACCGCCAAAACTTTCTGGCTGTATCTCAAGCGCTCTGGTATCTCAAATTCGAGCTTCCGAAGTCGACCCCGTAAATGGCATGAAGGTCGGCTTGAAGGTCCTTTAAGGTTAAATAATGGGTCGGCCTTCGCTGTTCTGGTGGACCGACTTCTGGCCCTTATCAGGCCGCCCTTGCACTACCATTCCAGGAAAGAATCGGAGAACTTACCTTCTCTTAGCAGGCTTGGACAAGCGTCCCGAACCTTCATAGGCTTGCGCGTTCCCAAGAACATGTCCGAAAAACGCCGTTTTAGAACTCCTGAAGTCCTTCATCTTATCGCCACACTTCGCCGTAGGAGTGTCCTATAGTTTTTCGAACTCTAACGTGCAACAACACCAGCCACTCGTCGGGCGGCGGATCAATAGAGGGCAGCGCTTTTATTCATTCTCTTTCCGCCTCCATCTAAGGATTTCCTCCGAATCAAGTGCGTTAGCCGGATCTATCCTAGAGTCCTAGAGGGGAGGGGGTACTTCACTATGTCTGTTGCATGGCGCTGGAAAAATCGAAGGTGATCCATTTTACAGTGACGACACATTACAGTAGCCCAGGAGAACCTTCCTATCCGATACAAGCCACACTACACGTGTTTCTTTCGCTTTTCTAGTGCTGCCTCCGTCCCCCATCCGGTTGCATAGGAGAGATCCCCTAGCGCTTGTTGTCAGTCCCACATTTGGAGACTTTCCATTAGGAAGTACTTCTTCAGGTCTCACAAGGAGAGTCTCCAAACTCATGGTGAGCTTTTGCGATGCAGTTTTTACAGAATGTAGGGTCCCGTGTGGGGGTCCACCACCATAGTTAGTTTTTTTTTTGGAATGCTCTTCAGTGCTCGAAAAAAAGCGTGTGAAAACGTGAGCGAAGTTCGTCAAGTTTGGAGGCTCTCCTTATAAGGCTTATTTTGTCCTCAGCTCTGTGTCGTTCCCCATGTCGCGTTCCAGACGATAGTTCCTGAAAGGATGAAGATAAAGGATAAAGGACGATGTTGCTCAATCGCTTTTGGAGTGAGCCACGCATTCCACTTCTACGAGACGTCGTGCGGGCGAGTGGAGTGCATATTCGGCCATACAATGACTTGCTGTGGCCAGACGATGAACAATTCAGCGCTTCCCAAAGAAGTCTTTACCAATTCACTGACCCCGGAGGGATGAGAGGCTTTATTGGCCTAGGCGGCAGATCCGAACCAGCAATCTGGTATCAGGTGCATGCGACAGTCGGCACCTCTTCCGACTGAGCTACGCCGCCCTTATTGTCCCAGAAACTATTCTAATAGGGTGTTAAAGGCGTGGTGTTTTAGGGCACTACCTTCGAAAGGTTTCATTGCTATGCGAACTTTTCAGCGTGGATTGTCCTTTGAATTTCTAGTTCTGATTGTGAGCCATTCTCCCGATGAAGGTCATTTGAGGCCTAGGTCTTCATTCAGGTGCTGGGCTTCCTAAGTTTCTTACTAGGCTTTTCTATAAGATGAATTTGAGTGGTCTTTTGGAGGTGCTTGTGTAGGAATGAGCCCAAAATTACTCGTCTTCAAATGAGTTGAACATGTTTAGAGACGATCTGACTTCTGTGAACCTCACACGCTTTTTTAGGCTGTTGGGTAGGACGATGGAATACTGCTGTAGTGAGGATGATTCTGAAACTCCTAGCGGTTCACTACAACAATGTTGTGAACAGAATGCGGAAAATGTCGGTGTCCTTAGCGATATATGGAAGAGCGTCCTAGTTCACAGAAGAAATTAGCCCGCAGATGAAAAGTGCTTCTCTTGAGAATCGACAAAACTTCTGGTGGGTATTATACGTATTTTCCGGCAGGCTTCAACCCACTTCAAGTCTCCGCCCGAAATGGCTAGTTCTACTACCGATGAGAAGTTTGTGTGGGGATTAAGAACGCGCTTGGCCCGCTGAACTATCGGTGAAAAATATCGGTCACCAGTGGGCGAAAATCCTGACACCTATCGGTGATTGTCATACACGAGTAGTTGCTTCTCACGTTTACAGTTGACCGCTAGGTGTTTCAGAATTGTCCTCGCCACAGCTGTACACTCCATTGTTCTACATAACATAGTTGTGCTTTTGAGACATTTTATCAAACGAATGAATGAACGAACAAATTCGATGTGGAAAGTTTTCGAACGAATAGATGAACGAACTTATTCCCACATTAATTCTTTTGATTAATCAAAAATCGAATGAGTCCCATTTTTCGTTTATCCGAGTATTCGAACAGCCGAATAATTTGTTCGAATAAGGTTCTGTGCTTGAAGATTTGAAGCTTGTCCTCTACTCGGATAAAATTAATCAATTTTCGAATAAAGTTTAAATATTCTGTTTTCGAATAATATTCGAACATGGCTCTTTGGATATTTGATTTTGAACGATTTTTTAAAACCATCGATGTTCGGATTCGAGCGAATATTCGAAAATCTAGAAATATCGAATATTCGACTATTCGAATAATTATTCGAGTAGCTATTCTAATGTGTTGGTTCGAGACTACTATTCACAACTAACAACTATTCTACATAGGCACCGTTTTAAAAAGCAGCTTCTTATTGTCTAGGTTTGGTCCTAAAGCCTTTTATCGCTTTGACTACGCTTTTAGACCCTTGCTTGGTCGGCATGATTTTCAGATGGTAATTTGTAGGTGCTTTTTAATACCCATTAGGTCTTTTACCTTGTTCCAACCTTATATCACCATCACAGCCCTCCGAATCTCAATCTCTTGCAGTGAGGCGCCAACTTGTCACCGTTGCTCTACTGCTTGTATTCTGAAGGGTCTTTGCCTGTCGTTTCGTCCACATTCATCAAAGGATACCTTCTGATTATAGAAAGTGCTCACCCTTAGCCGTTCGTGCTCATCTCATCTCGTCTTATCCAGTGTTTATCAATTTTTTTGTTTAGAAAGCGCAACTACATGCCGAACTTCCGGTCCGGCTGACAGTCTTCAATCAGAATGTCATTCGAGGCCAAGGGTTTGAGTTTTTTATACTCTCCATGGTTTCTTTCAGGATCTCGTAATCAGCATATCCCGGATGGACTTTATGAAAAGAGCCTCCTACGTGCCGTCTCCTGTCTCTTCTCCCTTGTCGTGGCCCTTCTAGGTTCTTCTAAAGGTTCTAGATGGAGCCGCTATCTCATATGTGCTCTATAGTAGTAGTATAGTAGTAGTATAGTACTTCCTAAAGGTTCCCGACACCTTCTGCTATTCCTTCTACAACCTTCTAGTGCAACGAGGTTTCATTTGCAAGCTCTAGTGTCTCCAGCTGCACTCCTCTGCAGCGATCAATACTGAGAAGCGTTTATTCATTCCGCTTCCTCTTCGATCTGAGAATTCGAATGGAGTGACCCTTTGCCCCGGTATATCTGACGTCTTCTCTCTTTACAACCGTTCTGGTTACTAGTTCCTTAGTCCAATCTTCATTTTCTCTAAAGGGGTCTATAGGAAGGAATCCTACCACTATGTACGACTTCACTACTAGCTGCAAGACGCTTCCTGTCGCGAAAATGGTGACCGTATTCAATGTCCCGGGGATCCTTCGTGTTTTCACGATGTCTAGTATACCTATGTACAGGAAAAGTTATGGTCTCCTAATCATATACCATTTTCACTTCGGATTGGACAATTCTCAAACCAAATTGGACACTCTTCTAATAATGCGTCAGAAATCCAAGTGAATGTCTTCCAAATCGAAATCTAAATAATCTTGAACATATTGATTCTGTTGGAAATTTTGCATCTACTATTGTTGAACAATAATATTACTTTGCTGGTTTCACTAGAGAAATACTACGAAAATAGAGTCGTATTGAAGTCGCTGACCACCTAGACCACCTAGTATTAATATGAAGCCAAAATTTATGTGATTTTCGTTTGCTGCTTTTTTCTGTTTTCATTTTTTCTTGAATTTCACATGTACCATCTTCACGCCAAATTGAACACCCTTCTAAATAAACCTGGTGCATCTGAAATCAAAGTGAACGTTTTCCAAACCGAAACGAGCTGCTTACAGGTTACATTACAGACTCTCCAAGATGGTTAGAGTAATTTTGTTTCAGGAAAGTTTGGTATAATTTTCTTAGATTAATTTTTGGTTTAGATGCGCGATTGTGTATAATAGTTTTGTAAAATGTTTGTTCTTCGTGAAAAATAAGAAATTAAGCTTTGTTTTAAAGCGCAACAAGGCAGCATTCATTTAGCGCTTTGAAAGACCAGATTGCGCCATGCGCTCGAAAAGTCTGGCGTGGTTTTTAATTGATTGATAGAATGCTGCTACATGAAGCATCAAAGTGAGAATAGCATGTGTGTTTTTTACATTTGCCTTTGTTGTATCGTTTACAGGTGTGAAACGCCATGCAAACAGCAATTTTGCTATCAGTCGAATAAAAATCGAGACGTCTTGGAAGAGGGCATGGCGCACTCTCTTTTTTGACAAAAAAATGCCCGCCTTCGTGCTCTTTAAAGCAAGTTTTATACCATTATTCTTCCACAAAAAATGAGAATTTTTATAAATATTCAAAGAAAGTGTTCACTTATTGGGTGGATGAATTAATTAAAATTTCAAAGAAAGTTTTCTAAAAAAGTTTTCTAAAATCTTCCTTGAACAGAAAATTATTCTAACTTTTTTGGAGAGTTTCTAGTTTAATGCGTTATGAAGGGATTCGCTTTCCTTTCAGAAGTCTTAAGCTAGCTTGGAAGAGTGTCCAATTCGACGCGAAAATGGTATATATCATTCATCTGAAGTGAAATCTGCTGTGGCGGAAATCGTGGCTGCTTTTGCTGTCACACATAAAGGCTGGATGGCGTCGGTCTCGCTCCAACGAATGGCATTACCGTTGACAAAACCAACGGCTGTCGTGAAATTTTTTACCTCAGTAACCTGGACTGAGACCATCCTCCAAACCGTTAAATGTACTAATCAAGTTAGATTGTTAAAAATTTACTTTTTTTGCATTTTTAAAAGATTTTCTTATTTTTGCGCAACATGACACGTAATTGTGGATGCGGTGACAAAATTTTGTGTAGGAAATTCATCCAATTTTTCAACATTGAAAAAACTTCGATTTCGCACCGCCGACCACCTAGTGAGCCGGAGCTGAATTAATGGCCAGTTTTTGCGCCGTTAGTCGTCGTATTTGCCCTCTCAGTTGACTAATAACTCGTCGCAATCCGTCTTATCCCCCTCTTATCCAAGTGTTTTCTACATTTTTTCGAAAAAATACTGACAGCTATTTTCAGAGCGCTCACCCCGCTTTGAAGTTCATTGTCTGTCTAATCCTTGTCTCCTTTTCAAAGCCATACTATCCTCTATTTGCTATGAGCTGCCTCCCTCGAATAGCCACGAGTGGCTAGCTGTCGCAAAAGTAATGGCCGCCAGCAATATCGTTGCCCTCGTGCTTTTATTCATAGTTGAGGCTGCCTACCCCCGACTTTGCAAACCTAAAGTCGTTGGTTGGCTAGGGAAGTTCTTCGGTGGTAGGAGTTGCGGAAATAGTGGCCGTTCCGACATGTTTCTTCAGGACAGAGACTGCTTCCTTCTGACATTCCTCGGAGACTGAAATTGTTTTCGGTTGCAAAAATAATGGCCGGTTCGACGCCTTGGGGTTCTTCCCTCTCAAGATACTTGATAGCGCCAATCTCCTCCTTTATAAGTCGTCATTGTGAAACCCTCATGAGTGCCAATACGCGGGCACTAGTAGTGGATCAGTAGTTGTCGCAAAAATAACGGCCGATGCTTTCACTCTTGCCAAATCTTCTGCATTCTGTTTTTACGCCTAGCGATGCACATGTGGGAAACGTTGTTGCTGAAAGGGCGATTAGATCCCGTTTATCCTTTTAGGAATAGAAGAGCTGATCCGACCGTGCAAAATTAATGGCCGCTGGACGGGCTTCACGGCGTGCATGCAGATCGCTCAACAATTATTGATTGACGCCATCGTAATGGCCGCTGGCTGGTTGGAATTCTATTTGGAAACAAATTCTTGGAGAAAAGTCGATAGTTTTACCACTATGATCAGCCGTCGATATTTTTCATTGGTTGTAACACGGACGGAATGCCCCTTTTATCCCCATTTTTTCGTCAAATTGGATAAAAATCTAAAAAATCTAAACTAGCCCAGCGCTTTTGAAATCGAACTGAACATCTTCCAAATCGAAACGAGGTGGTTCCGCATTAAACTAGATTTTCCATCAAGGTTAGAATAATTTTTTGTTCAAGAAAATTTTACCTCCTTGAAGTTTTAATTCACTTAACTGATGTGTGATGTGTGTGCTGTCTGAAATTTTTTAAAATTCTCATTTTTTTGAGAAAAAATAATGGCTTAAAGCCTGTCTTAAAGAGCAGGAAGGTGGCTATTTTTGTGGGTTAAAACGCCAAAAGAGGAGGTTGTGCCATGCTCTCGTCCACGACGTCACGATTTTTATTCGATTGATAGCGAAATTCCAGTTTTCATGGCGTTTCACACCTGTAAACGATACAGCAAAAATAGTTGTAGGAACACACATATCTTCACTTTGATGCTTCTTTTAAGCAACATTTACACTATCAATCAAATAAAAATCGCGACAAGCTTTCCGAATGCGTGGCGCGATGTTGTCTTTTAATGCGCTCCATGCCTGCTTCCGTGTTATGCTTTAAGACAAACTTTAATTTATTTTTTCCCAACAAATGAAAACTTTATAAAATTAATGATTGATAGCTGCCTTATTGCGCTTCAAAACAAAACTTGTACTTTTTGGCACATGTCGCAAAGGTGGGCAGCATTAGGAGGCGGAAATGCGCCGGGAAATCACGCCACATCGAATGGGCGTGGCATTGACAGAGGGTGTGTCCGGTCGGCATCCCTAGTCGGCTGGCATGTGTTCGGTCGGTGTTTTGATTGGATATGATTGGCTGGCGAGCTTCCAACCTCCTATGCTGCCCAACATGTACCCAAATTTTTCTCAAAAAAAAGAAAATTATGTAAAATTTGTCATACAACTAAAATAAAAAATTTAGGAGGAAGTTATACCAAATTTTCCCTGAATAAAAACTATTCCAACCATCCTAGAGAGTATGTACCAGGCTGTCCAGTAATTCCTGTCCGAAAATTTTCAAAATTCTATAATTTTCCTTAGAAGTGTTATAATACCAGGCAAGTGTAAAAACCTTCTAGAAGGTTCTCCAGAGTTCCACGCTAGGGGTATATAAGGCGCAGTCGCCGCGTCTAGCTACCAGTACGAGCTAAGATGGACCAAGGTCGAATTCGTACGTTCGTGTACTACGAGTGGCTGCTGGGCAACGACACGGGCACCGCGGTCGCCAACATCTGCAGAGCGTGCAAGGAGGATGCAGTGTCCCAACGCACAGTCAGGCGCTGGTTCAATCGTTTCGAGAGCGGCGACACGAGCCTCGAGGACAGGGAACACCCGCTGAAGATCATGCTCTGCTGCTGGTGGGACGCCAAGGGCATGCTGTACTTCTTCTGCTGCTCCCGCAAGGCAGGACGGTCACCGCCTCCATCTACACCGATCAGCTCGAGAAACTAGCCGCCGCCGTCCGAGAAAAGCGTCCCCGACGGGCTCGGTCCACCTGCTGCACGACAACGCGCGCCCCCACGTGGCGAAGGAGACCCAGCAGAAGTTGACGACGCTTGGCTGGGAGACGGTTGCCCATCCGCCGTATTCCCCGTACCTCGCCCCCTCCGACTGCCACTTGTTCCGCCCGCTGAAGCACCATTTGGCTGGAAGAAAATTCATCAACTACGACAACCTGAAATCCGACATCGCGGACTTCTTCGAGTCGCAGCCCCCGGAGTTCTGGGCGAAGGGCATCGCCGACCTGCCCAATCGATGGGCCACTGTTGTGGATAACTGTGGTCATTATATTGTTGATTAGACTTGTTTTTCAATAAAGTTGAAAAAAATTAAAAATGGTGAAATTTTCGGGCAAAAATTATTGGACAGCCTGGTAGTTCAACCGGTTAGGAGCTCGTTCGATTTGAAAGAGGTTCACTTTGATTTCAGGAGATCAAGTTTGTTCGGAATAGTGTGCGGTTTGACACGAATGCGAAGGAGCTTCTTGCCGTCTTTTTTTCTCGCTTATAGCTAATTCTGTGCAAAAATCTGTAGCGGAGGGATCTATCCTAGTCGGGAGGGGGCAACCGTTAAGTGTCAGTTTCGTATGTCATGCCATGTCACACAACTACGTCCCCTAAATTGAAATGAAAGCCCTCGCATTATGAGACAGCAGCTGAAGCTGTCGTGGAATTTCAAGCAAGGAATTGGAGACGCAATTCGCAATATGCCCCCCACTATGATTAGGATAGACCTTTAGGGGAGTTTTCCGAATCGAAGTCCTCAGGGAGCCGGCGAGGATCTGAAAGCCGAGTTTGATCGTCGCAGATGGAGCGGTGACAAGTGTACGGCATGTGTGGAATTCCGGCCGTCAATCTCGCTATGCCGCAGTGTTGACAACGAGGTCATCGTCCACCTGGCCGGCCGACCAAGTCGACGGCGACCTCCGCAGACGTTTTCGTCTCCTGCTCCTGAAGACGATCGGTAGCCAGCGATCAGAAGGCTGCGCTTACGGATTCGAGCGATTGAACTACTTCCAGAAGGACGGGTTGCGCTGTGCAATAAGCGCTTCCGATTGACATAAACCCCTCCACAATGGGAACTAACAGTCCATTAAGGAGGTCTTCGCGAAAGCACTTCAGGAATGCTATAGCCGGCCGGCCGGCTGATGTGAATCAGCGTTGCCGACCTGCAGCAGCGCCAAGTCGTGAATCACACCGCTACCTAGTTACCCAGCGCTGTTGGTTGCTCACTTGTTTACTTGATGACGGCTATCGATTCGTGTCATAATTAGCTTTATGAACAGAGGAAGGGAGTAATTTGAACGCCGGGATCTCAGGTGCAATCCGCCCGCGGTTGTTAATCTGTTGAGTGCGCCAGAATTGCTGTCTGGTTCTGATCCCTTTTGACACCAACCAAGCCATCGACCACTGGGAAGTCTATTATGAATTGTCAATTGAAACCTTGGGTAAGCTGAAGACTTCACTTTCTATCAGCTGGCTACATCAAGTTGTTATGGATGCTGGACAAGGGCTCACACTCCCTCCAGGCCATGAAATTGGGGCGCAGTGTGACACGGAAACTTCTAACAGTCGCTGCAGATGATTTCCAATGATCTCAGGCAACACCAGCTGTCATCTAGAAGATCACCTGTAGTTCACCTACGGATGGGTGTGCGAAATCAGAGAAACCGTCACATGGTCCAAGCCGTCGAAAATTAGGTGGGCCGACCACCTAATTTTCTGCGACTCGCATCGCGGACACCTGCTGGGCAAGAGCCGTGACTGAGTGGATTCCATGGAATGTGAAGAGAACACCAGAACGTTCAGCAATGCGTTGATCGAACTTCTCCGCGAATGCCCTAAACAAACGATATGACGCTCGTCGTGTCCCTCGGGCGAGGAGAATTCATTGGAGCACTCTGGCACGCGACAGCGATGAATGGAGACGTTGCTGGCGCCTGCTCGAGCAAGCCGATGATCGACGGGAACATAGGTGATGTAGGTGTGCGAGATCTCATCAGCGGTGCAACAAGCTGCTTTGAAGGGGGGGGGGGTGGTATGAAAGGGATAAAACATTCCGAAAATGTGTTTCAAAATCTCGCCATTTCGTACAATCTCTGGAGAAATACAGTTCAACTACCGGTCAATTTCTTCTCTGAACTGCTTATATTACATGTGTACAATCTCCCACCACTGCAATTTCGTCCAATTTCCGGAGAAATGCAGTCCACCTAGCGATCAGAAGAACCTATCCATCCATCGTGCCCAACGGTACCAGAATCGTCCCATCATTTCAAAGAGAAAAGCAGAGGAAGCGGATGTTAACACTGGAGAGCCAGCAGATCTGATTGGCTGGCTCTCCTGTGCGGCACCTTCTCCACTAGATGGGGCAAAAACCCAATAAGTACCTAGATTTTTAGAGGTGTGCCCTAGGCAGGAAGGAAGGATCCTAAACGGAGAAATGGTCTTCTTCCCGTGAAAGATTTTTTCCGCGAATTCTCCTTGTCTTTTCAGCGTTTGCAGATTAATGAGTTCGCACAATGCGTCTGAGAAATTCGCTGCAGAAATTCTGTAAGAAGCTAACGTAATTATTGACGTCTCAGTTCGCGTTGCAACAGATGTGGCACATTAGTGCTCAGTTACAACGGCTGGTAGAGACTTCGGGCCGTCTCATGCCTTCATACAAGATCATTTCCGTGGAAAGGGTGTTTAATTTTCGACCGTCTTTTTAGGAATAAGGTTCCTATAAGAGCACTTTATCCAATCCTGGTGACTTTTGCCACTCTGAAATGGCCTTGATGGCGTGGATCTGGAAGGTAGTCAGCGCTCTATGTTGTATGATGATCCGAACGACGAGCGATGTCGAGAGGAGACAGCGTTTTTCCATAGCGTTCGCCGGGCAGACGGAGGTTCAGCGGTCGGAGTTTGTTGAACGAAAAAACCGAGCCGTGAGAAAACTACACAATTTCGCACTGGACATCGCTGCATATGTGAGAAGAGCAATGAGGAGACGTTTGAAATGAGGGGCATGCAGAGGAGCAGAAGTGGGGTGTGGCACATTGAGCAGATCGCGCTGTGTATATGTTTTCCGTTGAAATAGTACGAGACTTGTTACTAGTCTAGCACCAGAATCAGTCACAATAGTCCCCCAGAAGTCTTCCGCATGGCGCATCCAGGAAGATTCTATCAACGCTGACCTTCATGATTTGAGCCAGGGTTCCAAAACGCAACTACGCTTTCTGTTAGGTCGGACTGAAGGCTTCTGCCGTTTCCGACTTCCAATAATATTAAGTTGGTGAAAAAGTCTTGCACCACACCGTTTTTTGCACCATTTTTTTTCAAATTTTTTTTGCTTCTTCTGACAGCGACTTCAATCTACAAAGTAAGTACCGTTCACATCTACAACCTTCTGGCATCTGATGGGGAGATCGCGAAATCCTTTCTCCCAGAATGAAGTGAGCTGTGACTCGAGGAGTGTGCTCCACCTCGGATTCCAGTTAGGTTCGGTCGTTGAAGCACCAATCCCTTAGGTGTTGCTTGAAAGCTCGAGCTCGAAAGAGGTGGTAGTCCGATGGTGCAAGATCTGGCGAATACAGTGGGAGAGGCAGCACCTCCAGCAAAGTTGCTCATTTCCTTGTGTTATTTGCGACCCGTTCGTTGACAGCGGTTTGTCTCTAGACAGCAGCCGAAGTTTATCCATATATATATACATATATATACATATATATATTACACGAAAAATATCGTGTGGACAGCCAACTATTGTAAGGACACAAATCAACGGAAACGACCATAAACTATTTATAAATAAACGCAAACTAAACGATAGGAGAAACTATTGCTAATACAAGTAAGCGAATCTAGAAAAAGAAGGGAGAATAAGGATTAGCGATTAGACGGACAACATCTAAGGCTGCGAGGGTATTATGGCCTGAGATGTAATTTGGGGAATGTTTAAATTTTAATCTAAATCCGGAACCTTGTCTCCGAGGTTTTATCTATAAAGCTGAATTGGTTAGCGAATCTTGCTCTTCTTATGTCACGAAAATTTCCTTCAGAAGAGTAAGAGATGAAGGACGGCGGTATTCAATCTTTTTTGGGATGCGCCAAGCATTCTTCTTCTACGGGATACTGTGGGACCATTTGTGCTATGTAACGATTTGCGGAGGCCAGCCGATGAACAATTCAGCGCTTTATCCTGCCCAGACGAAACAGTTACCAGCTCTCCGACACCGAAAGGGAGGAAGGCTAGGGTGGTCTGGATGGGAAATTCGAACCAAGAACTTGAATCGGAGTGACGGGACAGCCAGCGACTCCTCTAATTGCGCTGCCACGCGCCCAAAAATTTGACTCAGATTCCTAAATTGATTGCAATTCAAGTTCTTGAAATTTTACAATCTTCCTTTTCGGAGTCTTCCATTTTTTTCAAAATGGTTTATGCCTCTGTCTGTCTCTGTCATTCATCGTCCTCTCTGCCCTGCCGTCGACAAGAAGCAGCAGCTCATCCAGGCTCCAGCTACAGAAAGCAGAAAATGAAGTAGATCGGGATTATTTGCGTTCTAATAGCATTCCTTGGAACAGGGCTGGCTCTTAAGAATATCGGGTTTCGTCCACGTCTTCCAGCTGTATGCAGAACTAATGATCCGAAATTCTTCAAAGGACTGAAAGCAGGAGATCAACCAGCATTGCGGGCGAAAAGCCCCCGACCACCGAAAAAACCATGAATTCCACGACTCGCTGATAAAATCGCTCCGCTCAAGGAGCTGCTCAACGAGAAGGCTTGAAAATCTTTTGTGTTCCTTTAGTAAGAGGCCGGCAGTAAACATTGCGACCACACGTTGTCTGTTTAAAACTACACCTTCTCCCCTTCCTAATGATGGAGTGGCAGGGCAACGAACTTCAAAGAAGTTGAGAACATCTACAACATGGAAACGGTGGAACGTTTCGGCCCGACCTAAACATTTCAGAGGGGAAAGTTGTCTAATTGACTTAGGGCGGTTGAATGTGTGAACTAGACATGTATCATCTCAGTGGTTCCGAGCGGATGAAAGACTCATAGTGTAAGAGATTCCTATATACAGCGGTTTTGCTCCAGTAATCCTGCCTTCGTCGCTTTCTATCATTTTCAGCCATTCATCAACTGTGACAGTAGCCGGTCTCAAACGTCAATTTTCTAGGACGTTTTCAATGAAACGGGTTCGGTTCCATGCATTTTTCACACGCAAATTTCGTGCGTAGCTAGAGAGTGTGACTCGTATCTAGGCTCATGACGGTTCTGCTCGAGCTTTGCGGTTCCATCGCTTGCGGTTTTATATGGCTGGGGGTAGATATAGCGTGCTATTGCAATGGTCAAGGAAACAGTGATCTCATGGTTCCCTGCCTTTCCGAGAAAGAACCCCGAGAACGCGGAATTCCAGGCAGTACAGTCGTACAAGTTGTGCTGGGTGAACGCTGCGGAGGGACTGACAACCCTAAATAGGGTCCATGACTCGAATGTGGGCAGCATTGGGAGGTTGGGACATACCAGGTAATCATATCCAATCAGAGTACCGACCGAACACACGCCAACCATCCGCGATACCGACTGTGCATACCCTCTTTAAATGGCACAGACACGGGACGTGTGGCCTGATTGGCGGGTGCATTGCCGCCCTCCAATGCTGCTCACATTAGCGACTAGGAACCTAAATTTCGATGAAGAATAAATATCTGTGTTATTCGATTTCTTTCTGGAATGCGCCACGCACTCCACTTCTACAGGATATCGTAGAGGCAATTCAGATACGTTTTTGGCCTATAGGATGCGTAGGAATGCGAGCCAGTTCTCTCCGTTTTCTCCCATCGAGAGCGGTCAAAAGTGACATTCTGTGTCCCGTTCATTTCGGACGCTCTGACCTGCGGCAAGCAGTCCACGGACAACTCAGTGTTTTGTCCCTCCAACAAGTCAGCTATCTACTCACCAACCACATAGGGATGACTGGACTAGTTGACCTTTACTGAGCTGGGCTCCAACCAAGAACTTCGATTTGGACTGTACGCGACACCCAGCATCTCCCCGGACTGCGCTACGTCCTTTAAGAATGAGCAGGTGACAGAAAAGTATGACATTAGCCCAGTGGGTCTCTAGGTCCTTCGCCTCCTACATGGGATTTTCCTCGATTTCTGAAGAAGGAAGAATTATCGCTATGACTCCTTATGCACCTTGACTTCCTACAGAGTGCTTCGACATCGTGTTGAGCTTTAGGCCGCCGAGGTCACTTGACCTTGACTGCGCGGGCAGAGTCGTATAAGCGGAGCAGTGACTATAGAAAAAGTGCAGAAGTACTAGAAGCGCTTCTGGAACGCCGTGCAAGCGTGGAGATTGATGCTGTGAGATGCATGATTCATTTCTGCCTGCTGTTTTTTCCAGCACCTTCAGTGAGATTGGTTTATTTATTTATTTGGGGCGGGTGGAGCGCAGTCAGGGGAGGCGCCGGCTATCGCCTGTACCCGATACCAGGTTATTGGTTCGGATTTCCCGCCCAGGCTAACCAAGCCTTCCATCCCTCCGAGGTCGGCCAATTGGTACCAGACTTGTCTGGAAAGGGTAAAGCGCTGACTTGTTCATCGGCTGGCCACCGCAAGTCATTGTATGGCCAATTACGCATTCAACACGCTTCCACGACATCCTGTAGAAGTAGAATGCGTGGCGCATCCCAGAAGGGATTGAATAACACCGTCCTTTATCCTTTATTATTTATTTATTTATAACTGCACCCTAAGTGCACTCATAAAACAAGGTAATAACAATAAACATAAATTACAGAATTAAATTATAGAAATAAATTGAAATGAATGCACTATAGAAATAGCAAAATGTTAGATTTAAGCGGATTCTGCATCTGCATCTAATTAAACAATTAACGCTATTTTTGAAAAAAATACCTTGAATTCCGGAAAGGGAGAAAAAATGGTCAACAGTGTAATTTCCAAATAAGAAATAATGCAAACTTGCACAACTTTACGTGGATTAACCAACAAAGATAATATCACTATGCTTTGCAATCTCGTATTTTTTCTATTGGAAGGTCCTCCTTGCGAAATTAGACTTTGGATTAAGGGACAAGGAGATTTACGAAGCAAATAATCCGTCTGTGAGTCTGTGCGTGAGTCCATCTGACTGTTTAGAATTGATTATTTTCAATCGATAATAACAACTTGTTCCCTTAACTGACTTCCTAAGATGGAAAGGACGCAAACCTGGTTAACGAGCTTCATGATGTGTGGAAGGATATAGGACAGCTTTATTCATCCTTTTTGGGCTGCGCCACGCATTCTACTTCTACGGAATGTTGTGGAGGCGATTTGAACGAGTAGCTGACCTATACATATAGTGATTTGTGGTCCGGATTAACAAGTCAGCATCTTGTCCTTGAATGAGTCCGGTACCGATTCAACGACCCTGGTGTGACAGAAGGCTTAGTTGGCCTGGGCGAGAAATCCTAACCACCAACCTCCAACTCAGGTGCAGACAACAGCCGGCGCCTTCTCCGATTGCGCTACCACGCGCCCAGAGGCGAAACATTATCTAGGGGAAACCTCCGAATGTCCCGAATGTCAAAGAAGGAGGAGAAGAACAAGAAGAAAACAATGAGAGAGATGAAAAAGAGGAACAACAGGGAGAAGAGCAGGATGATGATGACTATGATGATGACCATATCGCAATCTCCAACCTATCTCCTAGCTTACAGCTACCAGAAAGTCGTATAACCGAAGACCTAGTGGTGAAGATCACCAATTGGCCAGAGTGTGAAGCGTCGATTTTTTCGCACGAAAAATCCTGTTCCGTGGATCGGCGAGTTTTTCCGCACTTGTTGCTTTCTGCTGTTCCTAGCAAAATCAACCGCTATTCATCGACGACCTTATGTCTTCAGTTGTTCCCCGTCCCGCTGAAAATTTTGTTACAAAATTACATTCCTGATACAAGAACTCTCTAACCATTTTCTTCTAAATTTCGGAATTTTAACCGATTTTTTAGAGTGACCGTAGAAGTGCAGATTACGCCGTGAAATTCGTGACTCCCAGTAGTGAGGTCACTGACCCCGACTGCAAAAACTACTCGTTGTCATTCAACGCAAAAAGGTGATTGACTGATAAGTTGATCGCTGATTTATACGCCCGTTTTTATAGTCCGCGAAAGGGCGTGCCCGCGTACGCGGTCGCGCGCGGTTCTTTGATCTGATACGGTTCTCGACTTTTTGTTTTATATGATGGGGTGCTACCGTCAGATCAGCCGAGGCTCCCATAGTTGAGGAAAAGTTTAGCTCTTCTCGAAATTCCACAAATTCCGCAAAAAAAACTCAAAAATCAGCCGTCTGTGGATGCTCCAAGTTCTTTCTTCGTCACAACATTGAAAACGCTTTTGATGGGTCTTTGGTGCTAATTTTGGATATAATTCCGGCTTGCTCGTGAATTATGCTTCTCTAGTGTCATGTGGATTTCTTTAAGAAGAATAAGGACTAAACGACGGCTTTAGTCAATCCCTTTTTGGGATGCGCCACGCATTCTACTTCGACGGGATATCGTGGAGCAATTTGAAAGGAGAACTTGTCAACTATCGCCCGCACCCTATACAGAGGTTCTTGGCTCGAGTACCGTTCACCAGCCAAGGCTTTCAACCGCCCGAGGTCGGAGAATTGGGACCAGACTTGTTTGTGAAGGATAAAAAACTAATTTGTCCATCGAATAACCATCCCAAGTCATCATGCATTCAAGCTGCCTCGTAGACATTCCGTACAGGTAGAATGCGTGGCGCATCCTCCAAAGGTATTGACCGACGCCAACTTTATCAATTTTGTCCACCCCACATGGCGTCGTTGTAGATCAAAACAGAAAAACGTAAGTTTCTGGTTTTTTCTCCTTTCAACTTGTAATCTAACAGCAACCTTGCCAGTCGGGCTTTTTTCGGCCACTATCTTATATTATGCAAAGGCCGCAGTAGTGACATTAATTGATCTCTGTTTAGGATGCGCCATGCGGTCTACAGTGTGTCTCAAAAAATGTAAGCACTGTTTGAGTGGTGGTAACTTTGCGGCCGGTGAAGGCACTGAAAAAGTTAGGAGCTCATATAAACTGCAAAAAATATTTAAATTAAATAAAAATACTAAAATACCAAAATAAAATCGTAAGTTTCTGACGTGTGAGTAGTAGAGATCGCGCCATGCACTCGCCTGATTTCTTGCATTTTGCATTCGCTTGATTGTGCCTCTCTTGAATAAGGATAAGGATAAAGGATGGCGTTAATTAATCCCGTTCGGGATGTGCCATGCATTCTGCATCTACGGGATGTCGAATAAGCGACCTGAACTCGTATTTGGCCATACAATGACTTGCGGTAGCCATCAAATGAACCAGTAGGCGCTTTATTCTTCCTAAACGGTACCATTTCGCCGACCTCGGGGTGAAGGCTTGGTTGGCCTGGGCGGAAAATCCGAACCAAGAACCTGGTATCGGGTGCACGCGACAGCCGGCGCCTTCTCCGACTGCGCTACACTTTAGAGTTTGGTACCAATACTGCACCAGTTCTGAGCTATGTAGGCGAAGGTTGGCGTTCCCGAGACACATGCGCTGTTCTAGTGCGTTTTTCACAAAAGCGTGTCAATGTCAAACAGCAGCCTGCAGTGGTAAAGGTCGGATAGGAGACCTGTTGCAGGCGGGGTCGAGAGGGTCGTAAATCAGTTCGCTGCTGATAAAGACGTCTCCAGTGCTTCTGGGGTAAGGGTCACAGCAAAGACATGAAAGGGAATGAAAAAACCGATGAGGAGCTATAGAAGGAAGTCTTTTTGTGAAAGAAAACGGGTCACATTTTTCATGGAAATGACACTGTCGAGCAGAGCAAGAGTTCACGTGGACTTTTTCGTCGGGCAGCACTCTACAAAGATCAGCTGACCAGGGTTGAGTCCTCGGAGCGCGCCATGCACTGCACTTGAGCTGGAACTTCGGAGAGGTCTCAGTGTTTTAAATGGACACGCCCATTTAATTTAGCTTTGGTGGCCTGTCTTCACACGCTTAAAGGACTATAGTATCGTTTCCATTGGTTTCGCTGTTCCTCCGTTGTTATCCGACATGCTTTTGCCATTCGACGGTGACATTGACGAGGGACTTGCTTCGTTCCTGAATTCTCAGACGCCCTCGGAACTCTCTCCAGCAGAAAGGCTGCGTTGAGTGTTTTCATGGACTTGTGTTACGTACTATGCTTTGAATAGGTGCTTGATCCAGTGCTAAATTGTATAGGCCAAGAAATAGACAAGTCAAGGTTGTGCCGTTCGTAAACAGCTGCACTCTACCAACTCCCTGCTGTTTTTGTCCATCATTCGTCATGTCTTCTCAGCACATCGGCATTTAACCCTCGACACCTATTCCGCTGGGTAACGAAGTTCTCCCTCTGACTAGGATAGATCCAGGCAGCAGTCTTCGCTGCGTAACAGAGCTCATGGAGAACACTGAGGCGAATAAGTTTGGTCGGACATCGGAATCGGTCAGATGGTCTGTAGCCCCCTTGAAAGATCCAAATCCACCCATATAGCTCTTCGCCTCCTATCCAGCTCGTCTTTCATATCGTTCTCCATGTTCATTAAAGGTCCCAGGAGCACTTGTGACGACGTCTCAGTGAGTTGAGAGCTTTCCAGATGAATTCCCTTCTCCGTCGCAGTAGACGTCCTTCACGAACTGTTTCTTTCTCCGGATCATTCGCAGCTAACATCGCCTCTGATTCAGTCGAAGAATTCCAGTAGAGCATGATGTCGTCAGTAAAACGACTCGAGAGGAACCTTCCATTCTAACGTATACCATTTTCGTCCCAGTCGAGCGACTACATTATCCAATGGGGCGCTGCGGTGAACAGCTTCGGCGACAAGATGCCGCCCTGTTGTGCTCATTCCCACTGGGAATAGGATCGGTGGAGCAGCTGAACTGCTTGCATCCAGCGAAGCAATCCGGTAATGCTCTCACATAGGACAAGCCCATTCCTTGGCCGATCAGCGCAGACAGAATGGCGTTCGTTTCAGCGCTGTCGGATGCCTTCTTGTAGTTGACGAAGATGAGAACTAGGAGCAGGCGATGTTCTCGGCAAACCCTAGTAATCCTACGGAGTGTTCGGATGTGCTTCATGCGGCTGAATCCTCTGCGGAATCCAGCCTGCTGTATACGTTCGACATCACCCATAAAGGATAAAGGATGGCTTTACTCAATTGCTTGTAATGCGCCACGCATTCGACTTCTACGAGTGCCGTGGAGGTGATTTGAATGCGCATTTGGCCATACAATGACTTGCGGTGGCCAACCGATGGAAGTCAGCGCTTTGTCCTTCCCAGACAACCCTGGTACTTATTCACCAACCCCAAAGGGATGGAAGGCTTGGTTGGCCTGGGCGGGAAATCCGGACCAGGAACCTGGTATCGGGTGTACGTGACAGCCGGCACCTCCTCCGACTGCGCTACACGGGCTCACATCACCCATAGTCCCTCATAAAAGGGGTTGCAGGGGCTGTACAGATCTGTGAAAGATCAAGCTGGAGTACAGGTGTTGTTCTGTGCCGCACATTCTTCCACTGGATGTTGAGCAACTATCTCATATACAACTTCACTTGATTCTCGCTTCTGATGGGCAGGTCAGTGCATCTTTCTTCCTCAACAAGCAGGCTTCGAAATTCAGAAGGATGGATGACTTCCTTGAAGAATGGCACATCTGCTAGGAACAGAAGAAAACGTGGAAGTATCCTCGTCGAGAGGGGGAAGCGCTAAGAAGGCAGTTGAGTCGAGCATTCCACGACACGACACCACAATCTTTGAGTCTGCATATCCACCATCGTATCATCTGACACCACTTAAAGCTCTGTGACAAATTCAAGGGAAGGGACGGAGGGGCAAACACGATATGCCTCTCCGACTAGGATAGATCCGAACAAGCTGGTTAGCTTTAGTGCCTTCAACCTGATTAGTTTCTAGGCCAGTCTTGGCTATCTCGGAACGAACCGAAGAGTGTTCGTTCACTGTTGTACATCAAAAGCTTGCGTCTTTTACTCAGCAGGCCCTGCACTGTTTGGATGACCGGTCCAAAAAGAAAACAGTTTGAACCGGTTATGATAATGACGATAAGCACCTGTATGTGCGAAAACAGAAGACTGGCG
Source organism: Heligmosomoides polygyrus polygyrus (assembly GCA_947396885.1). Lineage (NCBI taxonomy): Eukaryota > Metazoa > Nematoda > Chromadorea > Rhabditida > Heligmosomidae > Heligmosomoides > Heligmosomoides polygyrus. The sequence goes on from OX377205.1 coordinate 15,948,673, forward strand.
CATTCCTGCAATCAACAACTAACAGCTGTTGTTGTACTACTGCCTAGTTCTGTCTCCTGCAACAACTAGAACGCATGGATCGTAGCGTATATTCGATTCTGTTCTTTTTTAACCAGAAGTGGCTGGTATCGAGGCTGTAAGCTGTAGCTCTATCTATACCAGTCACTTGAGGCTTAAAGAAAATGAATAGAATCATTCTATCGAAACCTTCAGCTTAACTGCTTCCACGCTGATATCAACGGTCGACTCATCCCGACATGGGGCGGGGCTGCTGAAGGGAGCTACGAAGTGTGTTGCGTTCGGTCAAATAGCGCCGGTGTTGTAATGGCGTAGAGCACTCCCGCCCAGTCAGCATGAGCCGCGGGTTCGATTCCCGCCTAGCGCCAGAGTTTTGATCGCAACAAAACAGGATCTTCTACCACCTCAAGCGCTCTGGCTCAATTGACAGGAGTCGCTGCTTGCAGTTCTGTTCTATACTACTTGGCTAGCTGTCTGTTCCAGTACCTGCACGGGCCTCTCGTCCTCGCAAGAACCAATGCAGCTAGTATTTCGTATTTTAATAACTGCAGGATGCGAGAGGTGCGTTTAGCGCAGTTGGTATATGGCGCCCTTTTCTGACGCCCAAAGGGACCGATTTTCGACTTACATTCGCTTCTAGGGCAACCATAGCCGGAGAGCCGCTGTATTTCGAATCGATTAGTGTTTGCTACTCCTCGAGGAGCAGTTGATAGCGTAGTCGGAGGGAGCGCCGATTATCACGTGCACACGTTTATAAGTTCTTGGTTTGGATTTCCCGCTCAGGCCAACCAAACCTTTTATCCCTTGGGGTCGGTGAATTGGTACCAGACTTGTCTGGGAAGGATAAAGCCCTGCCTTGTTCATCCGCTGTTCACCACAAGACACTGTATGGCTAAGTACACATTTAAAGTGCCTCCACGACCTTCCATAGAAGTAGAGCACGTGGCGCATCCCAAAAAGAGATCGAGTAGCGCTGTCCTCAATTCTTTATCCTTTATTCCTCTAGGAGCATCTGATAGCGTGCTCGGAGAATGCATCGATTGTCGCGTGCACCCGATTCCGAGTTCTTGGTTCGAATTTCTTGCCCAGGGCAATTAAGTCTTCTGTCCCTCGAGGGTTGCTCGATTCGTAAATGGGTACGAAATTTGTCTCAAGAGACTGATACAATTAGTGTTCCATGGTCTCGCCACCCTAATTTTAAAGGCCAAATAAAGGATACAATGACTTGCGGTGGCCAGCCGATGAACAACAATTCAGCGTTTTATCCTTCCCAGACACGTCTGGTACCAATTCACCGACCCCGGAGGGGTGGAAGGCAGCGGGCCTGGGCGGAAAATCCGAACCAGGAACCTGGTATCGGGTGCACGCGACCGTCGGCGCCTCCTCCGACTGCGCTACACGCGCCCATTAAAGGCCAAATACGCATTCAAATTGCCCCATGGCATCCCGTAGAAGTAGAATTCATGGCGCATCCCAAGAGGGGTTGACTAACACCGTCCTTTATCCTTCATTCCCTCTAGGCCAGCCAAGCCAACCATCCCTTCGAGATCTTTGAATTTCACTTGCTCAAGGTGCATAGAACACTGAGTTGCTCATTTGCCTGCTGCAGGTCATTGTATGGGCCGGATATGCGACTCATAAAAGAGTTATGCTGTCGCCCGCGCCAAATTAATGACCACACGACGGGCTTCACAACATGTGAACAGAAAAACTCACTCAGTTACTTCAATCGACTCGAACATCATGGCCATTGGACATGGTTCAAAACGAAAAATCAATACCGATCGATATTTTACATTCTCCCCAAGAGTTTTCTGACTGGTATGGAAGTCACGTAGGTACTAGAGCTGATCGTTAGCTATCGACCTCCCAGGCTCAGCCATAAGCCAGGTGAGTAAGACCTCAACCTTGGAAGGAATAGAGGTGCGAGCGAGACGGGCGCCTCCTATCGACTGCGCTGTTTGAGAGACGTTCAGTTGCGATGTTGTTAAAATGAAAAACTAAATAAATGAGAAGGATAACGGACAGCGTTAGTCAATCATCAAACCATTTCCGGAATGCGCCACGTATGCTCCTTTTGCGGGATGTCATCGAGACAGTTTGAACGCGTGTTTGACCTATACAATGACTAGTGGTGGCCAACCAATGAAAAAACCAGTGCATGATCCTCACCAGACTTTTAGGTGGCAATTCACCTAGTTCGGACGTATAGGGGGCTTGGTTGGCTTGTGTGGGATCAGAACCAAGCACTCTGAATCGGTGTGCACGTGGCAGCTTGCGCCTCCTCCGACTGCGCTATGGTGGACTCACATCTCTTCTGTTTCCGTCGCGACAAAGACGCAGAATCAACGAGCCGATGAGTTGCCCTGGCGTGATGGGCGCGTTGACAGCGGCGCATTTGTCATCTCGCTCCGGCGCGTAAATAATGACCGTTTGGAGATCAGCTGGTAGCGACGAACAAGCAACATCTCGGCTTAGACCTTCCTACCTCAAAATACCGTTCGAATGAGCTTACTCATGCTAGAAACGCAGAACGAATTTGCTGTCGAATTGTTGGAACGTGTGAAAAGCATTAAGAGTTAGGGCCGTGTGTATGGTCAAAAATAATGGCCACTTCTGCAGTTGTCTCGAACATAAGGTTAAGGTGATGAATGCCGGCGTTGTTTGTTCTCTTCGATTGGTTCCGCGATCCCTTCACTGAAATTAGTAGACAAGTGGACAAATTAGGGTCGTGCTGCTCGCACACAGATGTTCTATCAATCCACCACCTCCCGAGGGCTGGAAGGTTCGATAGTAATGGCAGGACCCACGTGCAGCTGACCCCTAGTACCTTCCGAATCATCCTAGCCAGAGATGCGTTTCATCGTGATCTATAATCGCCGCAGTTTTTCCAGTTGCGCCATGCACTCTACTTCTGAAGGATGTCGTGGACGCGTAACCGCCCAAAAAAGTACGTGTGTACAAGTCACCTCGTGTCTAAACAACTCGTCCATGTCTTCTGGAGAATGGCTTAAGACCGTCCTGGCTGACAGAAAGGCTATGGCACAGGACCTGCTCTCTGTGCGACATCGATGGACCACGTGCTGCTTAGATGCTGTACCAGTTCCCGTTCCATCTTTTGCCTATGACCTACCTCTGCCTCCCATGTCCATATGAGAAGGCTGAGGACCTAGGAGGTGTCGGGAAGGCGCACCGCAGTAGGAGATAGGAACGTGCCAGCCATTCATAACCAAGTAAAGTGCCGACCGAGCACATTCCAGCCAATCAGCGTACCCCACGTACGCACGCTCCCTGAATGACACGCCCATTCGATGCGGTTTTGGCTGAGGCGTTCCTGTCTCCCACTGCGGTGCGTCTATTCGACATGCTCCCCATAAGAACTCCAGAATACCGAAGGGAGACGTTCTACGACCACACATCACTGATGGAGTTGGAGAGAGGGACGATTTTGTTCGTGAAATTCAGGACGAATTTGTTCAGTAACAAATGGATGAGGCCGAAAATTCCGTGGGATCTAGATTTCTAAAGGTCTCTTCCAACACTGAATGTCTTCCGAAGTTCGCTGACCGACAAAGGTCGGAGCTATCCTAATTTGTTCAGTAACAAATGGATGAGGCCGAAAATTCCGTGGGATGTAGATTTCTGAAGGTCTCTTCCAACACTGAATGTCTTCCAAAGTTCGCTGACCAACAAAGGTCGGAGCTATCCTAATCGGAGGGGCACATAGTGCTTTGCGTTTTCATTCCCTCGCTTGGGCTTCCGTGAGGTCTCCAGCTGCAATCCATTTGATGTGATTGTGTTCATTTAAATGCAGGGGATGTGGTTGTATGGCACGGGATGTCCTAGGCAAATGGCACTTTACCGTTGCCCCCTCCAGACTATGATAGATCCCAAAGGTTTCCAGAAACTGGCGGCTAGAGGAAGATCCATTCGGGATCTCGTCCAGCTCCTGTGAAGGATGTGCACCTGCTAACCATCAGTGAACCTCGCGGCCTCTTTGCCTCCTTATCTCTTACACCGATGACCTCCTATGCCTGCTCAAGTCCAGCGGTAAGGACTATAGGACCAAAAGTCCTCGGACGTCTTCAGAATGCCGAAGGGATCGCACAGTGTCGTCAGCGGACCACCGCGCTTCCGATGTTCCGACGACGCTGGGGACCACACGCGCACCGACACCGACAGACCGAGAGGGGGTTCAGTGGGATCGCTGAGGTCAGCCAGCCTCTCGCGCTGCGTTCGTCTCGCCGCCGTTCCACCCCACCAGGCCCCCGTCCCGGCCCGGCCCGGGACACGGAGAGAGAACGAGAGACCGAGAGACTATCGATCACGCCTCTCATCGCCCTGAGACTGACTGACTCTACAGAGTATTACCGCGGGAATGTGGACTTCCTTGTCGTCAACTACCCCAATATCGATCGGATTCATTGATCGCTGACTCCGAGTACGGTATCCGCTCTTGTTTCCAATGGATTTCTAACGGTGAGAGGGTTCCCATTGGGTTGTTTTCGCCGCGAGAGGTTCGCTCCGTCCGCGTGGCCTTTAGACGCACTGCTTAGCTCTTCGTCCTCTTCTTGTCGTTTTTGTTCTTCTACATCCTCTTCTCTTCTTCTTTTCTTTTTTTTCCTCCTCGTCTTCTCCTTCGACTCCTTCGCCGTCTTATTCTTCGTCCCCTTCCCCTTCCTCCTTTTCTCTTCGCCATCTTCCCCTTCTTTCTCATTTTCATCGCCTTCTTTCTTTCTTTCTTTCTTTCTTCACTGTCTAGCTCTTCTTCCTCTTCTTGTTCTTTTTATTCAACGTCCTCTTCTTCTTCTTTCTTTCTCCATCGTCTTCTCCTCCGACTCCTTCGCCTTCTTCTTCCTTCCTCACTGCTTAGCTCTTCGTCCTCTTCCTTTGTTTTGATCTTCTATCTGTTCTTAATCCTCTTCTTTTTTCCTTTTTTTCCTCGTCGTCGCCTTCCTGTTCTTCTTGTTCCTGTTCTTGTTCTTCTTTTTCGCCCTCTTCACCTTCTTCCTATTCTTCTCCGTCGTCTTCTCCTTCTTCCCGCTTCTCCAGCGGGAGGTGTTACCTTGGGCCTCGAAGACGTTTTCCGAAGTCTTGCGAGTAATTTCCTCCCAGTTCATTGAGTCTGTGCACTTTAGCGTCCCATCGGAACGAACAACGATTGCTGTGCAGCGGCGTTCCCCTCATATTCCTCTTCCTTCTTCCATTCCCAGTCATCACTGACATCTACAACGTAATTACCTAACAGCTGCACCCATTACTTGTCGCATTTCTTCGCCCCTATTCGCCTCAGAATACAATGGATGTCGCAATAATAATGGCAGTTCAAGCATTATTTTCATGACACTCGTTTATTTTTTGAAATTACTTATTAAATTAACAAATTAAATTAAATTACAACAAATTATTTATTTTTATATTTATCTTTGTACATTTTTACTTTTTTATATGTTTATATTTTATTTTTGCTTACTCACAATATTTTATCTATGTTTTTCTATTTTTAGTTGTTTTGAATGCGCGCGAAGTCAAACTTAAATTTAACAAACTATTAGAATCGGAGGTTTTATTCCTACCGATTTATTAAGGTGTCTGTTGAACACTTGAGGGATCTGGAGCAGGCTGGCCGCCAAACGCCTCAGCTACAAATTTTCTTTCTTTTCCTCCTCCTCCTTTCATTCAGTCATCATGTGGATGAAATTTATTCTATGCATAATGTTTTTCTCTGCTGCGATTTTGCAGATTTGTGCTCTTTCTTCTGTTCCCTCCACTTTTGTCTAGAAACTCCCGATTTTCTTAATGTCGTGAAAATAATTGCCGTTTGGACGTTCGTATGGAGTGCTTATGAAGCTATTAGTAATGTTTTGAATATAGTGAAAGCCAATAGACTTCTAACTAGCGGTTTTCTGGTCACCGATTTTCTAGTTGATGGATTTGCTCGAACCGTATAGCGTTCAAGGAATTTGAAGTATGTAAGCTGCTTGTGCTCGCACGAATATGTCCCAATAATTAGGATAAGGATAAAGGACGGCGTTAGTCAATCTCTTCTGGGATGCGCCAGCGCATTCTACTTCTACGGGATGTCGTGGAGGCGACATGAATGCGTATTTGGCCATACAATGACTTGCGGTGGCCAGCCGATGAACAAGTTAGCGCTCTATCCTTCCCAGACAAGTCTGGTACCAATTCACCGACCCCGGAGGGATGGAAGGCTGGTTGTCCTGGGCGGGAAATCCGAACCAGGAACCTGGCATCGGGTGTACGCGGCAATCGCGCCTCCTCCGACTGCGCTACACGCGTCCATGTTCCAATAATTATTCAAATAATTTATTCGAAGAACTGTTCGAATTATCGATTATTCGATATTTCTAGATTTCGAATATTCGTTCGATTTCGGGCATCGAATGGGAGCCATACCCGAATATTATTCGAGAATCGAAGATTTCAATTTTTTTTCGAAAACTAAATAGTCTTATTTGAATATCAAATAAGCTTCAAGCCCTCGAGCTCGGAACCTGATTCGGATAATTTATTCGACTATTCGAAAATTCGAATAAACCAAAAATGGAGCTTATTCGATTTTCGGTCATTCGAACAAATTAATGAGCGAATAAATTCGCTCGAAAATTTTCTACATCGAACTTATACATTTATTCACTCGTTCAATAAAATTTCTCAAAAGCACAACTAGACTGAACACCGAAGCCACCATTTCTCTTTCTACTCCTTTTCCTCCTTTTGTTCCCAGTCAGAATAGTTATCTGAAGATTGATTTTTATACGGCGGTGCTCGCATCAGTGCTCGATAAGTCGAGTGATTTTTATGCCTAATTTCCCACCTTCTAGTGGCTCTGAAACAAAAGGTCTCTTAGGACATTGCTATAGTCTGAATTTCTTTTATTTATTTCTCATAAATTTTTAATGCATGGACGTTTTAATGAAACGCTAGATTGCAGGTCTTTATGTCCATTCAAAATCCAGTACTATCCTAGCCATCCTTTAAACCATCGCACTTTTTCATCGAACTTGCGTGCGATCAAGAGGCCCATTAGGGGCGTGAAGTCGCGGAAATAATGGCTGCACGGGGTTAAGCGCTTAAAAATCAGCTTTCGGAAGTTTTTTTTGGGAAAATATTATAGGAGTAGAGGATAAAAAACGACGCTAGCCGTTCCTTTTATGAGATGCGCCACGCATCCTACTTCAACGAGATATCGTGGAGGCAATTTAAATGCGCATGTTGCCTTCACCTTCACTTGCTGTGGCCAGTCTATGGACAAGTCAGAGTTTTATCCTTCCAGCAGATGTCTGGTACCAATTCACCGACCCCAGAGAGCTATAAGGTTTTGCTGGCCAGGGTGGGAACCAAGAATCTTGATTTGGGTGCACGCGACAGCCGGCGCCTTCTCCTGCTGCGCTATTACGCCCAAAAAGGAGCTGTAATTGCCATTAGAATAAGTCGTTTTCTTCCAACAACTGGCGGGCACCAAAAGGCGAAGAATTTATTATTGAGTAACGATTATAATCGTTTGATTGGCGTTGTTAATCATCGAAAACAATTCGGAGGTTTACGAACTCCTGAACTTGTTCCAAACCTCGTCTGATATTCATCCAAATTAAATTTATGAAGCTCCGATCAACCTTTGGATCTTTGAACTCTCTTTAGCCCCCCCCCCGCTTCCCGATAGACCGAAGGACTGGGTCTTACGAAAATAATGGCCATTTCAGATCAACAAAGAGTTTGTTACCCAGTATTTCGCCATGGTTACTTGCAGTATTCACCGTCTTTCTTTCATTAACGTGTAGTGGCTAGGAGCTCCTTCTTTCTTTCTCTGAAAGATGCCATAGTCGCACTTCATAAACCCTTCAGATGTTGGAGATTTGAAGACCTGTGTCTACTTGGTTGTGATTAGGAGGCGCGCCACCACCTCCCAATGCTGCCTATATTCACGACATGAACCCGGTGTAGTCTTACGTAATCACCCTTTTTTTGTGAATGGCTTCTCACCATACAATCTGATTTTCTTTTCCTTTTTATAGGTTGTTTTGGTTTTCTCAAAGCCTTTTTTGGGCATGTTTGCTTTTGTTTTATTTTTTAGACATTTCGCAGCTTTTAACCGTAGAAAATCTTCAAAAAGGTCTAATAGAACTTCTGGTTCCTAGGCTTCATAACTCTAAGCTTGCAGTCAGGCGTAAAATTAGGCAGGAAATACCTTTAAAATGGCATTCGGTTATTTCAAGTGTGTGTTTTCATCAATGTAGAACATCTGAGCTATAGGTAAAGAGCTTCGGACACGACGATCGGAGCCGCCATTATTTTCGCGACGTCGCCGTTTTTCTTTTTGTTTTCTTGAAAGATGCAATAGTCGTACTTCATAAACTCTTCAGATTCAGATGCTAGGTTTGAAGATTTGCGTAGTCTGTGTAGTCTTAAATGGTCTATCTTTACCCTTTTTGTGGATGACTTCTCACCGTATTATCTGATTTCTTTCAAAGGCTGGTTTGCTTTTCTCAAAGATTTTTGTGAGCCTGTTTGTAATTCTTTTATTTTTTAGACATCTCGTAACCTTTACCGTAGAAAATCTTTAAAAAATTTATAGAGCTTCTGGTTCCTAGTCTTCATGGCTCCAAGCTTGTAATCAGCCATAAAACTAATCAAAATGACCTTAAAAAATACATTAACTATCGAGCAAAGACCGATTGTCGCGAAAATAATGGCCGTTTCGCTCGTCGACTCTGACGCTTTTTAGATTATGTCAAGGGTGCATTTCCATCAGTGTAGAACATCTCAACTATAGATAAAAGGCTTCAGAGTCAAACGGCCATTATTTTCGCGACAGTCATCACCAATCCTTGCTCGGTAGTGCAGCTTATTATTATGCATTTTCTGAAGGCCAATGGCTATTTACTACTGGCTCTTTTTAAAGGGCTCTGATTCCTCACCCAGAAGGGCTGGGTCTTCTCGTTCAAGTAACGAATTCCCGAGCTCGTGAATTTAGCTTCGCGTCAGCTGTGTACTGTTTACAACGATTGTTTACCCTGCATGGTACTCACAGTTCCAGAAAATTCGTATGTTTGATAGAACCCAGGTTTTGCCTCCATATATCATCACGCGAGCGCGGGTTTTTTATCGTCCTATGAGTCATTAGTTCCGTTGGCTCGACGGCAAATGTTGTTCTTAAGTGCGGCCTTTATGACAGTTCTGTTCTTCTTTTCTTTCGTGGAGATTATCCGATCTGCACTTAAGAGGCTAGCTCATCTAGTAACTGAATTCTTCCGAAGAAAGGAAGACGTGCGGCTAAAATCTGCGCCAGTCCTTCTAACGATGACAAGGAGGTTTCGAAATCGATCAGGGTCTGGGAAGTTCCAATGGCCTCAGAATTTCGGTTAAAGAGAAATATTAAACCATCAGACGACTCTTACGAACATTCTGCTAGTGACACTTTAACTTCTTTGGAACCGTATGAAGTTCGGCGGTGAGCTAGAGAGTTTGAAAAATTCCCTTCAAATATCACCTTTCTCTCCCTTGTCCCTTTTCCTTGAAGGCTTTCTCCTACGACAACTCTCACAGAGTTCTATAATAAGAGTCTTCTGCAGGATGTTAGCCCTCCGAATTGCTTCCGTTCTCACGCGACGGTACTGCAGTCGGAGGATTGCGCTCTAGGACCGATCGTCTCTCGCACACCTTCGTCAAAGGACCAATCCACGCTTCTGCCCTTGGATCCTTCTGCTTCTGCACTTCCTATTATTAATGTCAATTAACTCTTCTTTGGGTGTGCGGAACAGTGTAGCTCTGTGACCGGATTCATCAACAATTAAACCCGCAGGTATGGGGGCATAAATAGTAAAGACTAATACTTCACGGGTATGTTTACCCCTTACACCGCAGAACAGCGGATTTACCTCCAGACGCCACGTCCCCAGCAAGAGGCGGGTGTACATCTTGGCGCGCTGCCGGTGTGGGCGTGCAGGCACGTTGGGTCTCCCTCTGGATTTGATGAAAAAGTGGCCGTTATCTTGGTGGATTTACGTGTGAGTGATATTTCCTGACATCAATGTGGGTTAGATGCAGCATTTTTGGGTCCGCTAGAAAACTTCGTGTTTAAAGATGCTTTTCTTGGCCAGCTCGAATGTGTTTCGAAGTCGGTTACCGATTTAGCCATATAAACACCTCGACGCTCGTCTCATCCTTCCTTGTCTGGATGGTTTTCTATTTTCTTCAAGAAGCTCTTGTCAGAGAGAACTTGACGTGAGGCCTGGCAAGTTGCCCTGCGCGTTCAATCCAAGCTCTTTCGAGACAGTGTATAATGCCGCTGAAGAAACACGGCTAAAAAGACTAGCGCACAAATGGCTGCGTCTGGTAGAGCAGTCGGCCCTGCCCTGAATCAGGGATTCTACCCAAAATCCTGCGACCAGTGTGCCTTGAAACGCGTTCTGAGTCAGGAAAACACTATACTTTCGGTTTACACTCTCTTTTCCTCCGAAAGCACTTCCCTGGATCTATCCTAGTCGGGAGGGGGCAACAGTAAAGTGTCAGTTGCGAAGGTCATCCCATTTCACAGAACCATATCCACTGGATTTAAATCAAAATTCTCGCATCATGGGACAGCATCTGAATCTCACATGGAAGCTGAAGGGGTAATGGAGACGCAAATCGCTATATGCCCCCACCCTTCAATTAGGATAAATCCCATTCCTCTTTAAACCAGGTTCTGGATGGAAATATGAACAAGTTTTCCACATTTCAGTGCCATTTTAAAATCCAAGGAGAATTCGCGTCGGATACGTGGACAATGAAGTGAATTCTATGCTGGCCGTTGTTTAAATACCATTCGCGTCTTCGCCACCTAGTGGGAGCCGTCGCTGAGAATCTCGCCGGAATGACTGTTTGCCCTAAAGTGCAGTCAGCGGAAAAAGCTGTCATGTTACACCCCCATTTCGAACGTATTCGCTGCATGTAATTGATTGGCGGGAAATCAATGGCCGCTTTTGGCGTTCAGTGCCGCACGTACAACTTGGAACGTCCATAAATGTCAGTCAAAGATTAACCGCAGGAATGGAGTGCTGCTAGTTGGCCGCATATAGCTGTGTTTTCTCCGGCGCATAGCGAGTAGTAGTCGCTATACGATCGTCTCGGATGTATACGTTTCTAGAGTATAACCTAGCACTCGCGAGCATAGAAGCCATTGTTCAGAAGAGATAATGAACAACCAGGAATCATCCTGTGTCCCGCAAAGAAAAGTAGCTATCATTGGTCCCGAAACGAGACCCTTCGTGTCACGCTGCAACAACTCGGCCAGCGCTTTGGAGTTGCAGCAAGTGTTTGATAAGCTTACAACCGGAAAAAAAACCCGTCTATGTTACTCACCGTAGTTTCGGAGTGAACTTCAGGGAAATCGTTACGGGGCCGAGTTGCCTATCCCTCTGCTAATCAGTCGCTGCAGCTAGTGATATTTGCTTGCTTGCTTATCCGGCTCAAATAGGGTCGGAGGGGGGTGGGGAGGGAAGGGGCTTCTGATGGGCAGAAGATCCCATAGAGCGTCGTAGCGTCGTTAATGTCCTTCATCCCTGGCTCCAACGTATAAAGCCTGTAGTAAGGGCGTTCCATGGTTAATAAAAACCATGTTTGAATCGCGCGGCTGTTGGCGTTGCACCGCGGACAACTCGGACGGGTTTTTTCCGGTTGTAAGTGTATCGGCGAGAGTTGCAGCATAATCCAGTGGTCTTCGTTCCCACTTTCTTCGGATTGGAAAATATTATTCAGAAAGAGACACAATACAAATGACATGTAGGTGAGGGACGGAGCATCGTTGGGAGTAGAAGCTTAGAATCTATTCATCAGAGTTTTACCAAGTAAACTTGAACCTTTAACGTGCAAGTCTAGAAAGGGGCCCATACTCATTTTCCAGCATAAAATCTTTGGAATTTGTTCAACGCCGTTTTAAATCGAGATTCGCTAGGCTCTAACACATATACATTTTGGCTGTTGGTGGTCATCTACTCCTGTTTCAATGAGTAAACTCATGAAGTATGGACCTGTTCATACTTCGCGACGGGAGCGACAGGGCGAAGGATACGTGTCGATCAGTGTTAAGCTGTTGCCTGGGAAAATTGATAGATATGCTTTGTTTTGTCGGATATGTCGCTCCCGTCGCGGAGTATGAACATGCCCTATGGAAGAGATACATGGTGAGCCTTCAGCTCTAAACTTGCACCCCTTTAGCTGCTAGTTGGGTTAATGAGGTAGATTGACATAAATAAATAGGACTAGTCTTAGGCCTTGTTTAGTGTGCGCGCGACGCGCGACGCGATGCCATGTGTAGTGGCCGAATTGATCAATCGCGTCGCTTGATCAATATGGCCACTACGACGCATGCATCGCGTCGCGCGTTGCGTGCACACTAAACAAGGCCAAATTGATCGAGTGACGCTATTGATCAATTCGGTCACTACACATGGCATCGCGTCGCGCGCCGCACGCACACTAAACGACCCCTTAGGATCATAACAGGCTCATTGTAAATGCTGAATTTTCTGATTTTAAAGAAACTAACCTAGCCCAACCTAAAAACGACTAACCGGGTCTATCATAGTTTGAGAGGGCATTCCATCTTGTTTGTCCAACTACGGCGGCAGAATTAAAAGAAAAGTGAGCGATAAAACTAGAACAACAGGTTGAACTGGCTTATTAGCGGACATTGCTTTGTAATTTCATACTCGCGGAACGCCACCCTAGGTGTGGTTTAGTTTTCTACTGATGCAAATAGATGCCTTAGAGTGAGAATTCCGATCGCGTATATGGGACTGCTTTATATAATAGGATTATTGTGGGAAGTTGATTCTATGCGGGTAGATCAGCATGATTCGAATGTCCCGACCGTCACTGAACTCTTAGAAGGTGCGGAAGACTTTTCCGCACGAGGAATTTCAGCGATCGTTGCAGGACCACACAAGTGCACCTGCGTATCTACGCGTTTTCGTCGCGTCGCGTGAACTAGTTACAGTGCGAGAACTGGATCCGAGATGAGGATGAGGATCTTGATCCTTACTTAATATTGGAGTAACTTAAGAACTACGGAGAACGGCGATTAGAACAGACCACATGAACCAGAAGAAGATTATGATGGCGTTATATTGATGTGTACGATAACCATGTTGAAAGATTTGGCAAGGGTAGCAACATTAAAGATCATAGGAAGGCATCTGTTCTGTGCTGGAGGTTCTGATGAATCGTGCCCAGTAGCCTTCCCGTACTCTACAGTAATGTACCCGTCTCAGAAAATCTTTAGACCTGAAAGTAAGCGAATTTGAAGTAATTTTGAGCTCTAAGAGGTTGATGTGTGTCCGGAATTTCATATTGTTCCCAAGTAACAGGTGCGTACGCAAGGATAACTAGGCGCCTTGTTCTTATTCTTAGAGTGTTGAGCAAGGTGTATGGGAGTCTAAATTTTGTACTGGCGTTATTTCTTCTACTGTCCAAAAGGACAACAACTTTTCATTCTAACCCACTTCACCCTACAAATAGTTCATGCAGTCACTGAGAGCTTCCCGGAGATGTTTCGCGTGGTCCTGCAACGATCGCTGCGATCACGCACGCGGAAAACTCGTCCGCACTCTTGGCGCACGTTTAAAACGAGGCGTATTGTCTCGCACAACTGGATATTCACTGCAAAGTTATAATGGGAAACTTTATCTAAAGGAACAAAGCTATGTTCTAGTGTCCGAATGCAAAAAGCTTTCCATATCCAATGGTCATCCTTTGGAATTTAAGAGCAGCAGTGGTTAAACCTATCGCTGGCTGCTTTTGACAAGCTCGTCAGAAATGCTGCCGAAAAGTGTGTTGCTGGTGTTTTTCTACCCCATCTCATCGAACGCTGAACAGGCGAACACGTACCCCTTATCATCAGATATGTGCTGACTCAGTGGTCTCACCTATCCCAATCAAACAGCTGACTCCATAGTTTGGCAATAAGGACGACTTTTAGTATCGCGCCATCGTCAACGCATCCTCTTCGTTGCTTAGGTTACGACTATTTCCGGCGAAGTTTAGCCCTTACATTGCTAAGAATTTGCTTGAGAATAATCATTCGCATTATTACTAACATCTGCAAGTGATTGCATAGACATTGAAGTCGAGTGCGTGGCACACACTAAAGGCTTTAATACGTTATGTGGCATCTAGCATTACGGTACATAATTGATTTCTCTTCTGATAGAGCACCAAATAGCTAAGACCCCTGCTGTGATGGCTCACATTCCTCATTAGCCCTCCTGTTTCCTCCGCTGCTTTCTCTTTGTACTATTTCATTTCTCTGAGTAGATCGATATGCGAAGCTCATGACTTTATGGCTAGTTCGCCCTATATCAAAGACACTTTCCAGCAGCATCAAATAAAGGGTGATCGTCTCATTCGTGACTAAACACATGATAGCTGCGAGCTCCTCACACAGTGCTTAAGGTGATCTTTGCAGGACCACACCAGTTGTCGCGCCTTCCTCGTGAAAAAGCAAGACTAGTATTTATGTAAATATCGATTCCATATTGCTTGTAGTATGGAACCCTTCTTTAGTATCAGTGTTAGATCCATTTGAGTTGTGAAGGTTCCAACTTTTTGGGAAATTAGGAAGGTTCTGTCTCGGAAGAAGCTGTAAGTTGTCATCTGTTATCTGAGAAGTGCTGATCGATTGGTATCGATCGATCCTGAATCATATTCGAGTCAACCTTACTTGACATATTGAACTGTGGGCGCAAATCGATATCATGGATCGGTTTATCGATTAATTGAACTCGTATATACGTCGTGAAGTACGCATTCGCCATGCTTGCGTCTTTCCCACTCCAAAAAGTCAACTGTGGGAATAGGTCAGTATTATCGATTGAAAATAACCAATACGAAGTGATCAGATCGACTCACGCACAGACGCACGGACGGACTATTTACTTCGTAAGTAGAGGCTCCACTATTACAACCTTGTGTGGCATAATCATCACATAGCAGAGAATTCCTGTGAATAGATCTGTGTACAGCTGCTGGGTATGTGGTAGCGCAGTCGGAGGAAGCGCCCGCCGTCGCATACCCTCAACTCCAGGTCCTCGGTTCGGAATTCCAGCCCAGGCCAACTAAGTTTTCCATACTTCGGATCGGTGAACCGCTACAAGACTTGACTGCGAAGGATTAAACACTGACTTGCCACAGGAAGTGATTGTTTAGACTAGAAGCATTCAAGTAGCTTCCAGAAGATCCCATAGGATTAGAGTGCATGGCGCATCCCAAAATGGACTAAAACCGTTCCTTGTGCTTTTATACGGTGCTCGAACACCGTCCACGATGGTTGTATCACTATAATCTCGGAAAATCAAGCGTAGGAATAAGTCGATGTTATCTAATGAAAATGTCAATTCATTCTAAGCGATCAGGCGGGTTATCTACAGACGCACAGACAGATTATTTACTCTTCGTCGGGTACGATGATTACAGAGACAAAAATAGAGAATTCTCGTGAATAGTTTGCCCATATGGGCGCGTGTAGCGCAGTCGGAGGTGCCGGCTGTCGCGTGCACCCGATACCAGGTTCTGTCTGGCTGACTTGTTCATCGGCTGGCCACCGCAGCTCATTGTATGGCCAAGTACGCATTCAAGTCGCCTCCACGACATCCCGTGGAAGTAGAACGCGTGGCGCCTACCAAAAAGGATTGAGTAACACCGTCCTTTATCCTTTTAGTTTCTCCATATACCGCCGCCAAGTCCTATAGGAAGTGTAGGGACTCTAGGCTCTCTAGAGCCTGCAGGTAGAGAAAAGCTTTAAGGAGTGATTCACTTCCCATTGTGAGGTGCTACTCTCGGGTTTCTCGGCACCCACTCGTCGTCAGTGGCTTTAGCAAGACAACGAAAATCACCAGTGAACCGGTTTATTGCGTGTGTGGGGTCTCGCCGCCGAAGCGGGTTTCGCAACGAACCCGAAATGTCATCACCTCCATCACAGGAAGGGGTCCCGAATTCCATGATTTTAGGGCTCAGTGAACCTCCAGGATTTCCGCAACCTCTGAGTGTATCTCTTAGCAGTTTCCTGCGGTATTGTCTGGAAAGGATCTGCACCGTGCTCGTCCGCCCTCCTCCGCTACCTTCTCATGTCCCATTGCCCGGCAGAGCTCAAGAACTTCCGAGCAACTGCAGACCCCACCTCATGCTCTTTGAGGTCCGAAATGATCCTCGGATGAGCGAAGCCGTGTGATAACGTGGATAGCGTACGGTGTATAGTCGTGTCAGACTGCCTCTCTTTCAGAATGTCGTCAGAGGCGGACAGCCTTCGACGATCGAAGCGCAACAAATTCCACCTCGACGTTGCGTCGATGCATCTGGCGCATCCGGAACGACGAAGGACCCAACCGGTGAGTGCTGAGCGCCCGTCCGTCCCTTCACGCCACCGTTTCGCAACGGAAGCGAGGCATTGACTAATTGAAGGGCCGAATGACGCCGTCGCCAGAAGTGCCTTCACGCCGCGCCTCCTCGCTCAGTCCCGCCACGCACGACAGTCCGGAGTCGTCGGAACCGTCCGACGAGAAGGCGAAACGAGTGCGGCGAATCCCCGCGAGGAACTCCAGCTACGTCTACGACGACTCGGACGACGATGTGAGTCCTAGCTTCTTCCCGTGCACTTCTTTCAGTCAGCGCGACCTCTAGTTAAGTATACTCGCGACTAAATCGCCAAAGGTAGCGACAAGTTGTTCGTCAAGAGCTTAGCGAGTTGTCTCACAGTACAGGGGATCGTTGCGGGACCTTGTCCCGTCTGCCCATCAATCGATACGACGCGTTCGTTGGTGAGACCGTCGTCTGAACTTTTAATTGTTGTTTGTTTTTTTATTCAGTTAAGCCGTTTTGCTAGCCGTACACATCTTTTATTCTTTTCTCCGCGTTATTCAGCTAGAAGGAAAAAGAATATACGGCACAAAATAATCGAAAAACATTACATTGTGGAATAATAAGAAACGCGGAAAACGGCGTAGATAAAAAGTTTTGAACGGAGAGCACGAGAAATAGATATATACGAAAGAAACAGAAAAATGGCTGAAGCTGAAAAGAAGAACGGAGATTTCACCGACAGTCCCGCTATTGAGTGCGTCGTGTTAGGCGACGAGCTAGCGGAGCAAGTGGTCCCGCAACGACCGCCTGAGCACTGTGGGACAACTCGCCCAGCTGTTGACGGACAACTCGTCGCTACCCTTGGCGATTTGGTCGCGAGTGTAAAATTATACAGCGTTAGGCCATAGAGGCACTCGTCGTAGTACACTGTCTGTCAATAGTCAGCATCGGTAGTCCGTGCGAAGTGTGCGTATCGATTAATGCTGAGCGTTAGCATGGCGAAAATCGATACGTATGCGTTGCCCGGACGAGCACTTGCTGCTGTAACGAGTATGAACAGGCCTATATTCATTTTCGTGACAAAACCTTCATTGGCGGTGAAGAGTTATCGCGTGAAGTTTTGATATGGTTGTTACGGCACCACGAGGTATGTCATTAGTTTTGTATCCTCGTCTTCAGGAATGTCGACGAGGTTTGGAAGGAACCAATCTATGTGTGAAATGTCCGGCTCGATTCGAGACACGTCCAGGTCTTGCCAATCACTTTAAACTCCATTTCGGTGAGTTTTTGTACTGTTATCTCCATAAATTTCAGTTTGTAATGTTGCAGCGGATTAGGACGAGGTTTCTTGAACGGGATGAACTAATAAAAAACGGCTTAAAGCCCTTGAAAGGATTGGTCTTATGAAGTTATTCTCACGAAAATGCGTTTAGCTGCTTTTAATTTATTTTCTGTTATTATTTTTATTATTGTACTATTTTTGTTCACCTGCATCAGTCGTCCCGTTGATCATGAAGCTGCTAAGTGAGACCCAGCAACGTTTCCCTTCGTACCTGTCGCGTGCCAGAGTGCTCCAGTGGATCCTCCCATTTTTTATTTTTATTTAAGGATGAGATTTTCTGGTGCTTCCAGGGATGTCGCCACTATTGTACTTTAAAACTACAGATGTGGAGGAGAGGTCGAATTTTTTTTTGCCCAAACATCACCCAAGGGGGTTATTTAGGGTGCTGATCACGAATCTGGCATTTATTATTCGTATTACGCTGGAGTTTGGGCGAAATCGGTGACCATAACCCTAGTCACCCATACCTACCATAACCTACCGTACTTCAGCGTAAAGCGCAAAACGGATGTCAGATTCGTGATCAGCATCCCAAATAACCCCCCCCCCCCCCCAGGCGAAGCTTGGGCGAAATCGGTGATTATGACCTTGGCCACCTTAGTCACACGTACCTACCGTAATCCGCCGAAATTTGAAAAACGGATTTTGGATTCGTGATCAGCATCCCAAATAACCTCCTGGACGAAGTTTGGGCGATTTTTTTTCGACCTCTTGTCGAGCTCTGGAGTCCTGAAAGTACAATAGTGCTGGGATCGTCTACTTGGGTGCTTAGAATAAGCGAATGTAATGAACGCACTGGCCTGCATGCCATGAAAGACTTCTCCGAGAGTAGCGAATGTTTCTGCTAGAACTGCTATTTGAAAGGATAGAATAAGGTATATGCGCGAATATATGACCTTTTTGTAGACAACGTTGCGATGTAAATGGGTGGAATATCAGTCAAAATCATGTGATTCTGATTCCACCTCTTTCACTCGTGCTAAATTTACAGCGAAATATCATAATGCTGGAGCTCTCGCCTCTCAGGCAGATTCAGGTGAGGGATGACGGACTAAAACACGGTTTTCCCTTTGAGTGGTATAGTGACGCAGTATTGCTCATCTACGCGCTGGTCCCACTCCACTAGGAATTACGTATAACAGCTTTTGAGACCATTGCAATAGGAAGTACATCAGCGGCGGCAACCCTGTTAAAGATTCCAATTATTTTCATCTTAAATTTTGGAATTTTCATTTTTCGATTGCCCCAAAAGGGGATTGTTCATGCATGAGAAGCAATATGACCGGTGGACTACGAAAGTGTTGTAATTAGGGTTGTTCAGTGAGCATCCTGATTTGGTTAAACATCTGTGTTCAGGAGAAAAACGGAAGTTTGCCTGTGAACTATGCGATTTTTCGGCGACTACATTGAAGTCGTTGCGTTTTCATCGACGTGTACACGATCGCTTTGGAGTTGGACCGGCTGCGCTTCCAAATTCACTTGGCAACGGAATCAATATAGTGAGTTTTTATTCAGTCTAAGCTTCGTATTAAGCATTTTCACGCTCTGGGGCCGGATTCATCAACGACTTACATAATTTTAACGAAGAATTGTAAGCGAAAAGCTCAGATAACGCGGCTTATCAAGCGATATTGTGAGCGATAAGCCACGTTATCTGAGCTTTTCGCTTACAATTTTCCGTTAAAGTTACGTAAGTCGTTGATGAATCCGGCCCCTGAAGGGCTTTACTTTTAAATTACTTCTACTTTTTACTTTTTATTTTGCGATTTTATCATTTGATGAGAAGCTTTTGTGTTCCGCAGATAATTTGAACCACACTGAATTCAACAACGCTTCAGTTCCCTAGGAAATCTGCGTTAGAGGGAAAATCTTAGCTTTTAACTGTGACATAGAATCGCTTGAAGTTATAGAAAACCTATGCTAACCAGCAGTTATGCAGGATTTTCAAGTTCGCGTTCATATGTCCTAGTGAAGGATGTATGTTCCGTTACATTGCCTCTGTCCTTGCTGGAACCATTATTTATTTATTTAGTCGTGCAAAAAGTTACAATTACACGCATGAAAATACAAAACACTAAATAACAAGAAGAACAACACTACAATGAAACGCATAGTAACTACTTAGTTACTCTAGGGGATACCTGTCCACGAGCCTCTTAAACTGAGCTAATGAATTAGGGAACGCTTTTTTTTTGTATTGAAAATGTTAAAAACTCAGAGCCGGCCTTTCGGGTAAAAAACGAAGCACGGAAGGAGCTCTTGGCCTTGGAGAAATGGATTTTCCTCTGGCTACCTCTTGTGTTGGGATTTTGTAGCGTGTAGAACTCATCAAGCTTTAGTGCTACCAGTCAGTAATCATTTTGAAAGTCATGAGCAGGTCATTCCGTTTCCTAGGAGTTAATTATGCGCTTACATGCCACATTCTATGGATCAAATTCTCTCTACTTTGTTTTCATATTGCTATGAAGGAATTTGAACTTTGTTGTAGAGTTTCCTCCCTTTTAGGTAATCCGCCAGGATATCCTTTTTTGCTTGATAGTTGGTTGTCTTTTTTGGCGGTTTAAGAATATCTGTTAACATGGCAAAGACATTTTCTGAAATTTTCATGAAGGCATTTTTCTTGTTTTGTTAGTTCAAAGCGTCTCTCTTGGTCGGAGGACCTACCGAAGGGCCGGGTTTCTTCCATCTTTGGTGTAGGCGTGAATTCCTAAACCTATTTTTTAAACAAAAAGTCGCAACGAGTTAGGTATAGGCTCGAGCACACTTCACTGCCTTTGCTGCGGCAGCAATGATAAAGGATATAACCGATCTGCTGCCTCTGATATCCTTTATCATTGTTGCCGCAGCAAAGGCAGCGAAGTGTGCTCAAGCCTTATGATTCCTTGGAATTGTTCCGCTGAAGGGGGAACCTATCTTTTATTCGGTAAACTCCAAGAGCTAGTGAGCTTATCAAGAAAAAATAAAAACTGAGAAGCAAAACAGGTCTGATTGACGTAGCCAAACTTATAGGCTTCTTGACTGAAGGACTACCATATCACACCGCTGTGAGCGGAAGTGCGTCAAATTTTTGGGCGTTATGTGGCTAAGGATCAGCTTATATCATTGCATAGAGAGTGTTTTTGTGCCATAAAACCCCAAGGGGAATTGTCCAATAATCAGTCATTAGGTGAATCATTGTTTGGGATGCGCCGTGCGTTCTATGTGTGCTATCAAAACGGCCTAGTGCCGGCGCTTAAAGAAAAGACTACGAGAAGCAGTACCTCTTAGATGAGTGTGTTATTTGCATCCACTTAAAAAGCGGAGTGACTTATCACATGGAGCGTGAGATTTGTAGCAGCGCATATATACGGAAAGGTGGAAACGAGCCTCTTGGGAAGATTTCAGTAGCGTAGTAGGTTTTTTATAAGAAGATGAGAGTTACCCAGCTTCGTGTTCACTTGCTCGACGAGGAAGCGATTTGCATTCGTATTTCCCCTCCACAGTGACTTGCGTTGACCAGCCGATGAACAGTTCAATGCCTTATACATCCTCTGGAAGTCGGGTACCAATTCACCGATCGCGGAAAGATGCAGGGCTTGGTTGGCCAGAGCGGAACTCAAGCTAGGAAACCTGGCTGAGGATGCACTTGAGCGGCGGCGCTTTCTCCGACTGTGCGACGACGATTTTTCTTCATGCATTATGACATCACACGATGTCCATACTACGTAAATAATTTTAAAAAATGAGAGAGCTTGGCAACAGGGGGGGGGATGGGTTGGAACTTTAGTATGTGATCAGTGATAACACAGATATGTCAGATAGAGCACATCGCGGAATTTCGGATCTATTCTAGTTGGGGAGATGGGCACAAAACTAAAAATTATGTAACGAATTGAATTGGGACAGCGGCTTCTAGAGGCCAAATAGAACCTAGAGTAACAAAATTCACAAAAAAGCTGCAATCGACTTCGCCGCGGTTGTACAAAGTTATGTGCTCCTCACTGTGATGGATCCGGGTTATATTAGGGTGTCCAGGAAGTATCTGCAGAAACTTCGCAATGTTCCAGATTTCTTCTAGAATGTTCTGAAGATTTCAACATAAGTGCTATATAAAGACACTATCCTGCTGTATCTGCATAACACATCCAGCTCCGTCTTCCTTGCCTATTTCACCGTGCGATGGCCGAACTGTCTACCCATATTAGACATGTACTCCTTTACGAGTTTGAATCGGGGCACTCCGCTGCAGAAGCCCCTATCGAAACTTGTGTCGTGTATTCGGCTCTGAAGCCAGTTCTGTACGGTTTGTGCATAGCTGGTTCGAACGCTTCGGAAGCGGGAACAGGAGTCTCGAAGATGAGCCTCGCTCTGGTTGACCGACAATGATATCTTTGGATGAACTGAGGAAACTGGCGGAGCAGCATCTATGTGAAGGTGTGCGTTGTTTTCCTGCTGCTATTGGCTGTTCCCGATCCTTCGTGGACAATGGACTGCGATCCCTTGGATTGGTTGAATAGCACGGTCAGCGGCTCCCACACGAACTGACCGACGACAACCGGCGAACACGTCTGGACATATGCACTCAGCTGCTCTCCCGAAGTCGCACCTTCAACTGGCTGGACACCATCGTCACAGGAGACGAAAAATGGGTCCTCTACCTCAACCACGCTCGTAATCGTGCGTGGTGCCAACGCGATGAAGTGCCGAAATCTTTCGTAAAAGGTGAAATTCATGCGAGGAAAGCCATGCTGAGCGTCTGGTGGGGAGTTTATGGGATCTACCATTTCGAGCTGCTGCCTGATAGCACGACTGTCACTGCCAGGGTCTACGCTACCCAACTACAGAGACTGGCCAGCAAGATGCGCAAGGAACAGCCCAGGCTCGACAACGTTCGCTTGCTGCACGATAATGCGCGCCCACACATAGCGAAGACGACTTCTCGGAGAATTCTGGAACTCGGATGGAAAGTTCTGCCGCATCCGCCGTACAGCCCATATGTGGCCCCAAGTGACTACCACCTTTTCCGATCACTTCAGCTTCATCTGGATGGGAAGCGTTATGGACATCGTGACCATCTCGAAAATGACCTCCGAGCTTTTTTCGCGTCTAAGTCGCCGGATTCCTACGCCAGAGGAATTCGAAGCCTTGTGGAACGTTGGCGGAGAGTAGTCGCTGTTGATGGAAATTATTTGGTTGATTAACAAAATGTTGATAAATAATTGTGTTATTTTGAAAAAATTGTCGTATTTCTACAGATACTTTCTATACACCTTAATAACATGTCAAGCGCGTTCAACTGTGTCTGAACGCGCTTTGCTCGCCGAGACGTCTTTACAACCGCGGTGGTCTGTTTGTTTGTTTTCAGGTCCTATTTTGCCCTCTTGAAGCGCCCCTGTGAGCCTCAAGTCATGATTCAGTCGTGGTTACATGATTTTAAGTTATGTATCCCCTCCCAACCAGGAGAAATCTCGAAATGTCTTCTATCGCCCAATTTACCAGGCTGTCCAATAATTCCTGTCCGAAAATTTTCAAAATTCTATAATTTTCCTTGGAAGTGCTATAATATCAGGCAAGTGTAAAAACCTTCTAGAAGGTTCTCCAGAGTTCCACGCTAGGGGTATATAAGGCGCGGTCGCCGCGTCTAGCTACCAGTACAAGCTAAAATGGACCAAGGTCGAATTCGTACGTTCGTGTACTACGAGTGGCTGCTGGGCAACGACACGGACACCGCGGTCGCCAACATCTGCCGAGCGTGCAAGGAGGATGCAGTGTCCCAACGCACAGTCAGGCGCTGGTTCAATCGTTTCGAGAGCGGCGACACGAGCCTCGAGGACAGGGAGCACAGCGGGAGGCCTTCTACGGTGGATGATGACGAAGTCCGTCGCTGTATCAAGGAGAAGTCGGAAGCCACCACCCGTGAACTGGCGACGACGCTCGGCTGCAGCAAGTTCACCATCCACAATCGACTCAACTTACTCGGCTTCCACAAAGTTCTGGCCCGTTAGATCGCCCACCGTCTGACGGACGCCAACAAGCAGAGCCGCGTGGCCGTCTGCCAGTCCCTCCTCCTTCGTCCGCATCGCAAGGAGTTTCTCGAGGACCTGGACACTGGGGATGAGAGCTGGGTCCTCTACGACAACGTCGCCCGCCGTCGCGCCTGGATCCCGCGCGGAGAAGAGCCGCCAACGACGCCGAAAGCCGACCTGCACCCGCTGAAGATCATGCTCTGCTGCTGGTGGGACGCCAAGGGCATGCTGTACTTCGAGCTGCTCCCGCAAGGCAGGACGGTCACCGCCTCCATCTACACCGATCAGCTCGAGAAACTAGCCGCCGCCATCCGAGAAAAGCGTCTCCGACGGGCCTCGGTCCACCTGCTGCAGGACAACGCGCGCCCCCACGTGGCGAAGGAGACCCAGCAGAAGTTGGCGACGCTCGGCTGGGAGACGGTCGCCCATCCGCCGTATTCCCCGGACCTCGCCCCTCCGACTACCACTTGTTCCGCCCGCTGAAGCACCATTTGGCCGGAAGAAAATTCACCAACTACGACAACCTCAAATCCGACATCGCGGACTTCTTCGAGTCGCAGCCCCCGGAGTTCTGGGCGAAGGGCATCGGCGACCTGCCCAATCGATGGGCCACTGTTGTGGATAACTGTGGTGATTATATTGTTGATTAGACTTGTTTTTCAATAAAGCTGAAAAAATTAAAAATGGTGAAATTTTCGGACAAGAATTATTGGACAGCCTGGTATCTGTATTGTTTGTCTCATTATTGGAACGTTAATGGGTGGCCCAAGGTATCCTAATTAGGATGCACAGCTTTGATTCTCTCTTTAAATTAATCTAGGGTAGCTTACTGCAGCTCAGTGAGTAAGAGCCTGATGACCATTCACGCAGCATAAACATTTTTGGAGCGGGTAGCACAGTTAGAGGAGGCTCCTGCTGGTGTTTACAACCCGATACCAGGTTCGTGGTTCGGATTTCCTTCCCAGGTAAATCAAGCCTTCCATCCAGCCGGGGTGGGTGAATTGGTGCCATGCTTGTCTGGGAAGGATACCGCGCTGTATTCATTGGCCGGACACCTACTCGCCGTAAAGGGCAACTACACAATCAAAGTGCGTTAGGAAATTTTCTAAAAAATGGAATGCGTAACGCATCCCGAACAAGGAATCGATTAACACCGTACACTATTATTTTACCTTTTACACACTGTTTATAAGTAGAGGCATCCAGCCTTCGAAGAAATTCCTTCCTCTAGTTCATGAAAGAACAGCCTTTCTTGGTAATAGATCTCTCGTGCACTGAATTATGAATTTCAGCACGATTTGCGATGCGAGACGTCGCCGTTGGAGATGTGCCTGAATTCCTCTCCTCCGCAGCTATCTCCTCCAGCGGCGTTCAGCTCGTGTATTACCCGAAGTCATACCGAACCTGGTCATCTCGCATCGCTTGCCTCGAATTCTATGACGCCGCCATTGTGTCGGCGAATAGCACCTGCTCCTCCGACGACACCACCGCCGCACCTCGTACGAGCTATGAACACCGGGGTGATGCTAAGTGAGTTTCTTTACTACCTTACGTGGACCTTATTGCCTGAATGAAGAGCGCGTGGCGTACGTTTTAAGCTTCGAAAACGATTTATCCTGGCCGTAAGCTAGAGCGATCCTCAAGGCGTAGGTTTTCTACGGTTTACCTTATTCCTGTACTTGTACTTTCATCTAACAAGGAAAGGTTCCCATCTCAAGGTGGGCTTTTGCGATGCTATTTTGACAGGGTGTAGGACCATGTGGTCGGAATCCACAACCACTCTTAGTTTTTGCTGAACGCTTCTTTAAAAACCTGAAAAGGAGGTGTGAAGGCGTGCGCGCAACTGTCATCAACCCCTGCGACACCCAACGAGATGTGCCTTGGCGGGTACGAGAGCAGTTGGTACGAGCGCCGCCTCATAGGAGCACACCGGCGGGCTTTTGAGTTTGAGTCCGCGTACTGCCAGTGTTCTTGCCCATGTTAGTTTGTTGTATTTACGCTTTCTGGTCACATGAGTTAGTTTAAGACCGTTAGTGCTTAGAACAAGCCAAGGCTGTCTATTTGCTCCTTCATTTGTGCTAGTTTTTCAACGATGCGTATCTGCACCACGTCGTTTCTCTGAAATAAAAAAGTCTTACCTTTTAGTCAAACAGCCATGGTTCTGAAAAACTAGCACATATGAAGGCGTAAATAGACAGCCTTGGTTTGTTGCAAGCACTAATGGTCTAAAATTGACTCTTGAAAAATGATCATCATGAGGACGTGTAATAACTACAAGCTACAATATTATGTGCAAAAATATTGGCAGTACTCGGACTCGAACTAAAAATCCAGCCGGTGTGCTCATATGATGCGGCACTCCTACCGACTTCAAACTTCAAACTCCGAACAAATGGCTCATGCCGATAGAGGCAATTTGAAAAAGCCCGGATCTTGGGATTCAGATAAAAGCGATTTTCACCAGAACTGATTTTTGGAAGACTCATAACTTTTTTCTTCCGAAAATCCCGTTTGGTAAAATTCTTCCTCATCTGGTTTATCATATTCGCATTACCATTTATTCGGAGTTTGAAAAAAAAAGACAGATCCGAATTTTCCAAATCGGTGTCGGACGCAATGCGTAGTATACAAGTGGTGCGTTACGCTGGGTACTTTACAGTTTTATTTTTATTTTTAATGGATCTCGCTGATGTTGCTTGTTTCGATAAGACCGCTTTCAACCTTGAACTCCGCAGCTGTGCAACTGATCCGGCAAACTGCCGTAAATCGTCTAAAAACGATTGTTCCATCTGTCACCACCATCGACGACGACTGCGCCGCTGCGTGTGATCGTTCTTTGGGCGCAATCCCATTAATTCAATCAGTCGCAGCGCTTGGGCGCTCGATTCGATCGACGTCTTCTGTTTGCGTAGATAGCGCCCTTAGCGGTCATTTCTGACGGGCACTCATAAAAATAGAGCACATTGACGCTGTCGGCATCGTCAATTCCCCTTTGAGACAGCGTCACTCGTACGCTGCCGACTTCCTGAATTGGTAAGAGAAGGCTGAGGCGCGTTCGAGCCTCTTCTACACCCAACGCTGTGACGTAGACATTCTTAAGGAGCAGGAGTACTTGCCTGAAATAGACCGCCAGAAGGGCGTGTGTAGCGTTGTCGCAAGAGGCGCCGCCGTGTGCAGCCAGATCTGGACTGTACGGTGGATGAGGCAGAACTTCCCATCCGAGTTCCAGAATTCTCTGAGAAGTCGTCTTTGCGAGGTGTGGGCGCGCGTTATCGTGCAGCAGGCGAACTTTCTCGAGCCTGGACTGTTCCTTGCGCATCTTGTCGGCCAGTCTCTGTAGTGGGGTAGCGTAGACATCGGCAGTGACGGTCGTGCTGTCAGGCAGCAGTTCGAAATGGTAAATCCCATGAACTTCCCACCAGACGCTCAGTATGGCTTTCCTCGCATGAATTTCACCTTTTACGAAAGATTTCTGCACTTCATCGCGTTGGCACCACGCACGTTTACGAGCGTGGTTGACGCAGAGACCCATTTTTCGTCTCCTGTGACGATGGTGTCCAGCCAGTTGAAGGTGTGACTTCAGGAGAGCAGCTGAGTGCATATGTCCAGACGTCTTCGCCGGTTGTCGTCGGTCCGTTGGTGTGGGAGCCACTGACCGAGCTTTTTAACCATGGCAAGAGATCGCAGTCCATTGTCCACGGTGGATAGAGGACAGCCAAGAGCAGCCGCAAAGTAACGCACAACTTCATAAGGATGCTGCTCCGCCAGTTTCCTCAGTTCGTCCAAAGATATCGTTGTCGGTTGACAAGAGCGAGGCGCATCCTCGAGACTCCTGTTCCCGCTTCTGAAGCGTTCGAACCAGCTATGCACAAACCGTACAGAAGAGGCTTCAGAGCCGAATACACGACAAGTTTCGATAGGCTTCTGCAGCGGAGTGCCCAGATTCAAACTCGTAAAGGAGTACATGTCTAATATGGGTAGACAGTTCGGCCATCGTACGGTGAAATAGGCAGGGAAGACGGAGCTGGATACGTTATGCGGATACAGCAGGATAGTGTCTTTATATAGCACTTATGTTGAAATCTTCAGAACATTCTAGAAAAAACTGGAGTATTGCGAAGTTTTCTGCAGATACTTTCTGGACATCCTAATAGAATGAGCTCAAGGGCATTATATTTTGCCCGACATCAATTATTTTCGGCGACGTCTTCTATCTTATTTTGATTTTTCTAGACTTTTTTTTGCACATTTCTAGAGATTGATATCCGCGAATTTGTCGTTTTGTCTTCAGTCCTATCCAGGTTCTGATAGGTTCCGTTAGGCCCTTAAGCCTGATTATAACGGAAAATGTCGTTAATTCGTTAAAGTAGTAGAACCGTTAACCACTAAACGTGCACCTTGATAGTGACGTACATAGTTATAAACAGTGGGAATAATCCTTCACTTGTCGTTGTTTCACTTATCTGGACACCCTGTACTGGAAGAGAAAATGTCTGCTGTGAGGCGTTGTTCAACTCAACCCTAATCCTCAGGAGGGTTAGGTTTGTGGGGCGAGCCAGTATAGTCGGCACTGCGTATCCCCCAAAGCGAACCGACAGTCTGAAACGTGGCAGGGCACGAAGCTTACATGTGAAGTCCCGCAGAGGTCGTGATGCCAGAGGGACTACTTGGAGCCGATGACGGTGAGGAGAAGGTCGTCGATTGTCACAGTGCTGTTGCAGATCGGGCGTTCCACGAGCATCCGCGCAAATGCATCCAGTGCCCGTATAAGGCGAAGACTGGCGAGAGGATGAAGAACCACATGATTGGCCATCAGAAGACCAGTGGCTTCCAGTGTCCGTTCTGCACGTTCAAGTGAGTTGCTTGAGGATTTTTTTGTCATGCACAACCATGGAACCCTAAAATTGTTCTATTATTCTAGGCAGAAATTGTGAGAAATTCCGGTACTATTGTACTTTCTACAGAGGTCGAGGAAAGATCGATTTTTTTGCTCAAACTTTGACCAGGCAGTAATTTTGGGTGCTGTTCACGAATATGCCATGTGTTTTTGAAATTTTGACTGGTGTAGATAACGGTAGTTACGGGTGACCAAGGTCATGGTCACCGATTTCGCCCAAATTTTTCCCAGTGGGATTATCTGGGGCGCTGATCACGAATCTGACATCCGTTTTTCGTATTACGCTGGAGTACGGTAGCTACGTGTAAGGATCGCTTTAAAATATCGGAAGAAGTATCTTACCTTTCGGTGGCCATGACCTTAGTCACTCGTATCTACCGCAACCTACCGCTCGTGTCCTGCACCCCAGATAACCCCTTCGGCGAAATCGGTGACCATGATCTTAGTCATTCGTACCTACCGTAACCTACCGTAATCGGCCGAAATTTCAAAAAAAGATTCGTAATGAGCACCCTAAATATCCCAAATGGACGAAGTTTGGGTTTAAAAAAACGTTTTTTCGACCTTTCTTCGACCTCTGTAGTCCAGAAAGTGCAATAGTGCCGAAATTCCAGTATTTCTGTAGAGGTGTAGGTTTGTGTAGAAGAAAGGTAACTTGTACTTTTCGCCTGCAAGTTACATTAATGTAATTTGGGAAGAAAACTGGTGTTTTAAATTGGACCCAAAGTAATGAGAAACTAGCAGATTTTCATGAGGAATAAAAAAAATAGAATGAAGGGATTAAGTCTTTCTTGTGCTAGGTCAGCACTCACTGCGCTGGATAAGGCATATGTTACACTTCGGCGACACGTCGGCAACAATGCTGGGCGGGTGCTAGGCAGTGTCGCCGACAGCGCCACAGGGGTGTTATACTTCTGTCGCAGACAGTGTCACCGACAGCGTCGGTGACAGCTTGTCCTTTGGCCGCGGAGGGCGCGCGTCAGTGGCCAAAGCTCTCTACATAGCTCGTCATGCCGGAGCTCCTGCGCTGTTGGCGACAGGTTGTCGGCGACAGATTTGTCGCCGAAGTATAACATATGCCTAAGACGTCCCCAACGGCGTACAGAGTGGTTCAGCTGAAGATCCGATTGAGATTATGTGTTTGATTACGTAAAGGTGAAAAGGTGTAGTATTTAGCTGTCGTCTGTACTGGCGTCGTACCTCCCCTAGGGGGCGCCAAAAACGCTTATCATTCCATGACGTTTCTGTCTAAATTTTCGTAGCTTTGCTAACGGTGTCCTTAACCATAGGCGCTACGAAGTTGGAATGCCATTTACACATCTGTTTTGTAATTAGGGACTTCAGAAACCCAGAACAAAGTAAGCTAATACGTTTGCTTCAGGAGCGAGTCGGCAGGATTTCTGAAGCGGCACGTTGAAATGCATGGATCTAGGAGTTACGCGTGGCCTCCTGTCTACGTCGGGATCAATCCGCGCAAGCAAGTGGTAGAACGGCCTGTCGAAGAAAAGCGGCCTCAATTTAGATCCACTATGGTAGGTTTCTCAGTGTGGGATTAGGCTATGGATCAGGCTTACGCGACCCCTTTCTGTTACTTGAAGATTTTGGTTTTGAGGAGAAACGCTGAGGTGTTAGCGGGAGAAACTAAGGAGGAACCGTTCAGATCCAGGCATGTGGCACATGATAGTGTTGTAAAGACCGCCAGCATCCTGATTCGGGTAGTTAGATCTTATAGCCATGCGATGAGGATTATGGTTGCTCAGAGCTGGACGAATTATTGCTGTGGTAGCAAAGTCGTGGCGTTTAATGTGCTTCAAGACATGTGGGGATTTGGGGGGAGGGAGGAGGAGGGGGAAGTAGCTGACACTGGAGCGAAATTAGTGGCGCTTCTAATTTTTTACTACGAACGCTTACAGTGTAGAATGGAGGTAAGAAACCGTAACTATGCGACCTATTTGTCATCTTCGTTTCAAACTGAACACCATTCCTTTTGAGTTGAAGGGATTTTAAGCCAAAGTGGAGATATTTCAGATCAAAGCGAGCGCGTATTAATGAAGTCAAAACATGATATGCATAAATGGAGAAGTATTATCATTTTAGAAAGGGACCTGTTAGAATAACATACATGTGGCAATTCTCCGAAACCTCCACCTCCAAATTATACTTCAAAGTCAAAATAGTTTCGGTGCGGTCAACCAGTGCCGGTGGTGTAAGGCGAACACCGCTGTCCGGAAAGCAGAAGATGCGGGTTCGAGTCCCGCCTGGCGCAAGAGTTTTGATCGCAGCAAAACGTCCTGTAACAACAAAATAGTTTCGTTTTAAGAAAAATTATATTAAAAACTGACCTAACCAGGGCGTTTCAAAGAAAAAAATCGGTATTCTTTCTTGGATAGTCTTAAAATTTCTAATCATTTTCTCACCTTTAGATTAATATTTTCGGGTCTATTTTGGAATGCTGTAAAACAAATTTCCAGGATGTTATATGGTGAGATTGCGCCGTGCGCTGTAGTACAATGCGGTGATTATTTTTAAGTTATAGTGTAAATGCTGCGTACCTACGTATAAATCGAGGAACAGCAGAAACAACAGCAACAAAGAAACCCCATTTTTGCTGCCCATCTCGAGATAGACATCATTTACAATGTCATTCAAGGAAGTATTGCGAGATACGGAATAAGTGCTCTGCACAATATCCGCGTATGATTCATCAAAAATCTTTACCTGCCAGCACTTTCAAAAATATATCTAAAAATATTGTTTTAGTCAAAACTATAAGGATTTTGCGCCCATTCCAACAATGTTATAATTTTTTTCTTGAGACGCTGTGTAAATAGTGCTTCGGGTAGGTATTCAAAATATGTTCCTACTTTGTTAGAGGGTGTTCATTTTAACTACAACTACTTCCAGTTTGTCTTCGAAAATGTCCGACTGAGGATGTGAAGTGTTTCATCTTTGAAATCAAAACGAGCGTATTCTTGATAGAACCAAGTACTTTTTTTTAGGAAAACTGAAATAATTGTTTGTCCAAAAAATTTTCTACGACTTTCTTTGAATTTTTTTATTGACCTGCATTAAAATGTGAACACACTGTTAGCCTATTTTAAGTCCAACGGAACAGGTTTTTTCTAGCGCATTGAAGGAAGAGATCTCGCAGTGCAGCTAGATCGTCGCGATTTCTATTTGATTGACAATATATACCATTTTCACATCGAATTGAACACTTTTCAAACCAAATTGGGCACTCTTCTAAGCTGGCCTATGAGCTTTGAAATCAAATTGAACGTCTTCCAAATCGATAGAGTTTCTTACAGGTTAGATTACAGACTCTTCAAGATAGTGAGAATATTTTATGTCTAAGGAAAACTTAGAATAACCATTTTTACTTTAGCTGCCGAATGTGTGAAATAATTTTATTAAATTTTTATTTTTCGAGAAAGAATAATAAACTAAATTCTGTGTTAAGAAGCAGCAAGGCAGCAATCATCTTCTGTATCAAAAGATTGGATCGCGGCATATCACTTATATCACTCAGGTTCTAGTTGGTTGTAGGTTCTAGTTCTATGGGCGAAAGATATTCTCCAACAAATACGTAGCTGTAGACTTTAAATTTAATTAAAAATTTATAATTCCTCAAAAAGTTCAGCGCAACGTTTATTTGATTGATAGTGTAAATACTGCTTAAAAGCAACAAGAAAGGATATGTGTGTTTTTTGCAGCAGTTGTCTATGTTGCACCGCTTGCAGGTGAAACTGCATACAAACAGAAACTTCGCTATCAATCGAATAAAAACCGCGAAGTTTTGTATGGGGGCGTGGCGCAATCTGTTTTGGCATTATAAAATGGCCGCCTTCCTGCTCTTTAAAACAAGCTTTAATTCATTGTTTTTCCTCGAAAAATAAAATTTTTATAAAATTTCAAGCTATGGGTTCTCTTATTGGAAAGTAAATGAAAATTTGAAAGAAAGTTATACTAAAATTTTTCTTGAGCAAAAAATTATTCTAACATTTTTGGAGAGTCTCTAGTTTAATGTAGAAGATGCACATTTTGATTTGGAAGAGTTCGCTTCGATTTGAAAAGTCTTAGGTTAGCTTAGAAGAGTGTCCAATCTGGTTTGAAAATGGTGTAAAACTCAGAGTCTTTGCTATCTATCGAAGGAAACTTGCGCCGCTCTGTACGAGGTCATGGTCCGATCTCTTACTTCAGTGAAGTAAAAATTGGGCTTTCTAGCACTTTCAAATGAATATTAAAGCATTATTTTTAATTGAAAAATAAATATTTTATAAAATTTCAAAATGTGTTCTTTTATGGGGCTGTCGAACGTCTTGAAATAGAGTCCTACTCAATTTCCCCTGGGCAAAAAAAAAAACGCGAACCGTCTCGGAGAGTCGAGCTTTGCCTGAAAAGGCTAGTTTTATTTTCGAAGGCGTAGGCTTGACTTTGAAAACGTCAAGCTTCCCTCGAAGAGTGTCCGGTTTGATTTGAAAAATGTCCAATTTCACGTGAAAAGGATACATAATATATATCGTATTCCGGTTAGAACGAAGCAGCTTTTCTTCGCTCTTTAAAGTTGCTGTAGTTCTTTTTTCACGGAAGTGAAAACATCTGTCTTCAGTTTAACAGCGGAAAAATTCTATCATTTCTTTGTCCTCTTTGCCATTAGTGAGAGCACGGCTTGAACATGTGTTCCTTGTTTGAAGTGTTAGGCTCTACTCAGAGACGAGTTTAAACGCCAGAAGTAAAGAACGTCAAAACACTCAAGTGGGTGACTGTTTTGGCTTGCGAACTGATCCAACCAGTACCAGAATTGCTCGTCTTCAGTGTCGAGGTGTGTTAGCTATGGCCAAATCCTATGTTACCGTTTCCGTTGTGCATTGTAAATGTGATGCTAAGCGGTAATTGAAGCGAGGAACCTAATGGTTGTTGTAGGCAACGCTGCCCGATCATTACTCATCGTTATTAATTGAGCCGGGCGGTTGAGTGGAGTCGGGGATGGCACGGCTGCCCACTGCGTCTTGTGGATTTTGAGATTTAAATGAACAGCGGACCTATGGGTATTTTATGTAGGTTATGTTAAAATTGGAAGCTGTTGGAAAGGTTGGCATTTCTGTGTGAAGGAGAGGAAGTTTTGGATTTTATGATGATGTCCTCCACCACATAAATATCTCACTTTTGTGTGTTCGGTTAAGACGAACCGGTAAGACAGATTTGTGACAGATAGTTGGGATCGATGGCAGCTGCGATCGCTCACGGCGCCCCAAACTTGGATAATTAAACCATTTTGGCCTCAGGCATTGGATTTGCTGAAAAAGGGGGGTTTTCAATTAACCATTTGTACTTTTTCACGTTAAACGGCACATTTCTCGGATCTAAGCGAATGTGTTCCAAAGTAACAAAGAAGCCCTTCAAATTGAACCCATTTTAAAGAAATCAAAATATGCTTTAGTCATAAAAATTTGTTTTGACTTTCTTTGAAGGGATCGCTGAAGAGAGTGTCGTAAAAATTATACCTTGCTGATGTGAGCATAAAATGTTTTAAGGCTTTCAAATGTAGGAATGCTTTAGTTGCATTTTAAAGAGCGGAATCGGTTTATCGCGCAGGGAGATTGCCAGAAAACGTTAAAAGAAGCACAGCACAGGTTCATCTGGCCAAGTAATGACAAGGTTGTAATAAGCATTCAGCCCATGCATAATCAATCGAGTCCGAAATGCGAGGTTTTAGGCGAGGGCATGGCGCAATCTTGACTGTTTGCATGTCACAGAAATCTCGTCACACTATGCTTTCGTATTAGTCTCAAACATCTTCAAAAGCTTCACTAGCAGCAATGTTAGAACCTTCCAAACAGTACTTAGATTTTTAGGATACCCTGCATTTCTCGCAAGCCGTAGTGTGTTTTAGTGCTTTCAAGTTCTAAACCTTTATCTATAGGCGTCCACCAAATGGTGGGCCTTAAAACCTTAGAACAAGCACGAACCAATCGATAGAGCCACTTTGTAAAGAAATTATGACAAGTGTTCAAGCGAAACACAATCGAGTGTAAAATGCAGCATTTCAGACGAGTGCATGGCGCATTCCATACCGCTCATATGTTAAAAATTTCTATTTTCTTAAGCTTTCATATGAGCTCTTAACTTCTTTAGTATCTCTTCTGTGAGCAAAGTTATCGCAAAGCAAAGTTACCCTGTATAGCGAATAATAATTTTTTGTGGAAAGTCATTATTAATTTTTGAAGTGAAAGCATCCAAACCTTAAAGTTTGATTGGCTCAGAAGTGGTGTAGTTTAACTATCAAGTTGTCGTATTTCTTTCGAAGTGTCAAATGTATGTTACGAGTGTTCAGTTTGACGTGAAAGTTGTATAAACAATAAACGTTGGCGTTAACCTTTCTGGGATGCGCTACGCATTCGATTTTGTGATAGTATCGTGGATCTCCATATGCTGATACTGGCCCATACAGTAATACAAAACAAATAAAAATAGAGGTTCGAAGAAGTAAAGAAATGTGTAAAGTGCCATCTTCAATTACAAAATAAATATTACTTAGCATAAAAAATATTAAAAAGGTTCGTTTCGCCACTATCTTCAGACGAACCTTTGTGTAATGCTCCTCCCGTGGCTACTAGCTACAAGTTTGTAAGTAAGTAAGTAAGTTTCGGCTACTAGCTAAAAGAGACCTTTAGCCTTCAACTGTTCCAGCAAAGAAAATCATGGGAAGAGCATGTCAAGTAAAAAGTACCCAGTTGATCTGTGCGCAAACTCGGTTCCAAAGCGATGAATATGTGCGCCCGAAACTTCCTGTCGATCACGACAAGTGAACATTACAATGGAATTTGCGAATCTATTAGGTAGTTTCTGCGTTTAACGCATTGGGGAAAATTCGCTTTTTTCAGCGATTCCGCTTCCGCGCCTAGAAATATTAGGTTGTCCCATAAGTCCCTGCCGTTTTTTTTTCAACGAATCACTGCAGATTTCGCCGGCGCTCTCTTGTATAGCGCTGCATAGCTTTCGGAAGAGAATGATTTGCTCTATCAGAACATGTATTGCATTTCTTTTTCATCGTGAATTTTGTCACTTTTTAGGTCGTTGAAGTGAAAAGTGAAAAAGTGAAAAAGTTGCCATTTGCGCACTTGTTCTCTCCGCTTAGGTTTGTAATTTTTTGAGCAGTTTTTTATAGCACTTGGAAGACAATGTTCTGTACTACAAGAATGTGTGTTGGACCTATTTTCTCACTTGCCCTTTATTGATTTTTAGGCCATCAAATTGGGAATTCCGACTTTCCCGTCCGAATTTTTACCAGAACTCCGGTTCTGTGGTTGAACTTTTTTGCATGGTGTTATATGTCATTTGGAAGAAGATGTCTTGCTCAGTAAGAATTTGTGTCGCGTTTATTGGCTCATGCTGGTTTCTGTCGAATATCAACAAGTGAAGAAGGAGAAGGAGTTGTTGGTGAAGACGCTTTTTCGCTTTTTGGCATTTTGTTGATATTGAATAGAAATCAATAAACGCGACACATATTCTTATAGAGCAAGACATTTTCTTTCGAATGACATATAACACCAACCCAAAAAGTCCAACCACAGAGCAGGAGCTGTCGGCAAAAACAGCCATCCTCCTTCGGACGTCCCAATTTGATTCCCTAAAAATCAATAAAGGACAAATGAGCAAATAGCACTAACACATATTCTTGTAGTACAGAACATTGTCTTCCAAATACTGTGAAAAACTGCGCAAAAATTTACAAACCTAAGCAGAGAGAACAAGTGCGCAAATGGCTACTTTTTCACTTTTTCACTTTTCACTTCAACGACCTAAAAATTGACAAAATTCATGATGAAGAAAGAAATGCAATACATGTTCTGATAGAGCAAATCATTCTCTTTCGAAAACTCTGCAACGCTATGCAAGAGACCGCCGGCGAAATCTGCAGTGAATCGTTGAAAAAAACGGCGAAGACTTATGGGACAACCTAATATATGAAGCAACTTTGCCGTACTACTAAAATAGATGACAATCTATTTTAGTAGTACGGCAAAGTGATGGCAATGATTAGTCAAATAGTATGCAAATTTTGAGGCAGTCGAATGCCGAGCTTTTCGAGATCCTAGTTTCATGCCACCGAATGCACCTGTTTAATCTGGAAATTGCTGCGAAGTCTTCAAGCACCAATGTGACGTAGTATCTTTTGGCGTCGTCCGTGTAAACATGTTTTTCGCGGTGCAAAGTGATTATGGCCCTTGCTGCGTGTACTGGAGGGAAATCGCTGTCCATTTGCCGATCAACAGTAGGGGAGGATTTTAAGGCGGTGTGTTAACTGTAGTACTTCGTTAGCATCTTTCTGCCTCTAAATAGCTTGACAAATTGGCTCGTATTGGCATATTCAGCTATTGTGAACCGTTTTTTAAAATTTCGAAAAAGTAATTAATTAAAATTATCAGAAATAGACTATAGCTATTTCTGATGAGCATTTGGTATTTAGAAGAAATAGGTCTGGATGACTGACCATCACATCAGTGTATTGACTATTCCGCTGTCGTTTGCGGCCAGCTACCATGAGAAATCGCGTCCAAGGGTAAATAGTTACCCAACTGCTACGTAGAGTGGCCAAATTGCTTTTTAAAAGCCTTCTTTTAGATGGCATATTTGCATAGTTACCAATAATCGGCGCCAACTACTGCCTTGGCAAAAGCAAGCAATTAAGGTGGCAAAAGTTGAATAGAGGGAGGCAGCTTAGTAATACAGTTCAGTACTTTATTCCTTCTAATCAATTACTTTCTATTAAACTGAAAACAAATGAAAGGAAAAAGAAATAATTGTAGTTCAGTTCACTTAATAAATGAGCCCTTGTCAAAATGCCAGTCCTTTCCAGAAAGTGCTGTTTCTCCGATGTGCTCTGCAACATGCTCCAGTCGGAAGTCCGATGAGGTGGCCTTGTCCGATGACGAACTGCAAGTTCTCGGCTGCCGTTGTGTCGCAGCACGTCGTCCATCACCTTCGACGCCATGTTCCGGTTCGTTGGCTCTTTGTTCTTAACTATATGCGGTGATAGTGAAAGGAATCAAAAGCGAGGAGCTTTGCACTCTAGAAGGAGGCTGTATTAAGGTAAACTGGAGCGTTCGAGGGGAGATGGTAGTCATCAGATCCTGGTGAGAGTAGAGGTGCTTTCGATCGCTTTGAGAAATACGGGGTGGTGCACTAAATAGGGAACGGATCTAGTTCTTCCCAACAGCTGCAGTCTATAAACCAAACTTCACTCCAAGAGGGACTCGAGCCCTCACCCGTTCTGTGTTTTGGGGATGATTTTATCCCTTGGGTCATTGGTAGAGTATAGTCGGCTCTTCTCTGCTGCTGATAGAGCGCTTGATAGAGTTGAGCGAAAATTTCCTGGGAAGAATATCCACACAATGTGATAGCGCAGCGGATAGTTTCCTATTCCAGAAGGCAATGAGGGTGGGTTTGGCTTCCTTTCGAGACAAAACTGGATAGGTGCTAGTCATCCCTGTGAAGAGGAATACCTTCATGTAGCGGATAGGTGTTACAGGAAGTGCATCTAAGAGAGCACTGTCGGAACACAGCATACAGCATACTTCCCGTCCACCTTCCTACTGCTCATCGTTGGGAGCTTTCTGATGCCTTTAACAAGCGCAGACCTTGACAAATACAGTAACGAATAAAGGAATGGACGGCGTTGCTCAGTTCGTTTTGCGTGCGTCGCGCATTCTACTTCTAGAGGAGGCATTTTGAATGCGCCAGGCACTTGGGGTAGCGAGCTGATGAACAAATCAGTGTTTTATCCTTAGCAAACAAATCTTGCACCAATTCGCTGACCACGGAGGAATGCAAGGCCTGGTTGGCTTAGGGAAATCTGAACCAGGAACCCCTTATCGAGGCAGGCGACAGCCACCACCTCCTCCAGCTGTGCTCCGTGAGCCCACAGTTGCGAAAACAAGTCAACAAGTTTATTCAGTCATAAGTCGTGCAGTATTAACTTTGCCAAGAAAACAAACACAGTTCACCATTTTGAAGGAAATGGATTGTAGCGAAAATCGATGTATGTCGCGAGACTGGGCAGCATTGGGAGGTGAGAGCGCACCAACCAATCGTAACCAACGAAGGCACCAACTAAGTACACGCCAGCCAATTTGGCGCCGAACTTGCACGCTCTCTGGATGGCACGCCCATCCGATGAGGCCTGATTGGCCAGCGCGTGTTCGGTTATTGCTCTGAATGGTTGTGATTGCCTGTCGCTTTCTTCACTCCCCATGTAGGCCACATTGGCGACCAATGAAGGGGTGAAGGGTTTCTTGCTGGAAATGGTAGTTTTCTTAAGATTTGAACGATACAATTCTATCCCGTTAGAACTTCTAAAGGAGGGAAATATTTTTGTAACTCTACAGCGGAGAGTGGAGATTTCTGTTATTTTTTCAGCGAGAACAACGCAGATTACCTCGCTACACATGCATGAGATGTGGAGTGTTTCTTCGGAATAAGGGAGCTCTACGTATTCACCGTATCCTACGTCATACTCGCCGTCGACATCCTAAAGCGCTGCAGTACTTTATGCGTGAAAGGGTTGGATACGACTATGTGTAAGTGTATATTCACCTCCCCTAGGCTGCTAGAACGAAACTTCATCTTCTTGCACACTATTGAGCCTTTTCTTCATTTCAGTCGCTGCTTTACAAAGCCAAAGTTCGGATTCGAAGAGGCCGAGGAGAAGCCGAAGCCATCGGAAGATGACCGGAAAAAGCTGACGGAGGTACCGCAAGTACCGGCGCCGGTGCCGACGCCATCGCCATTGTCCCAGATGCTAGTGTCAACGGTGACGCCAAGTGTCATTAAGATCGAGCCCGACAATATGGTGGCGCAGGCGGTTTCTATCATTTCGGATAGGTGGGTGAAGTGCTCTTCTGGAGACTTATTCCGGGTCTTTTGTCTCCACGAAGAGCCTTTGTTCAGCAGTAGTCCTGAGAAGGTGAAAGGAAACGAGTTCAGCTGCGCCCTCTGTCCATATGGAACGTCGACTCGGTCGAATTTGATGCGACACGAGGCAAAGCATCAGGTGAAGGATCTATTCAATGTAAGTGTTGGCGTTTGAAGACTCGATTTTTGGCTATGGCAGCAGCGATCTGGTTTTTTACACCTATTCGTAAAAATCCACGTGACTATCATGCTAGCCGTTAATGTGGCCTACATAGGAGGTGGGAACACAATAGACCAATCAGGCCGCATCGTACGGGTGTACCACAGTGAGGAATGTGTATTGTCGGAGCCCTGGCCGGCTTCCCATCTCCCACGTAGTCCACATTGGCGACTAGAACCGTCGTTTCATTCGAACCCACATTTTCAGTGTCCCCACTGCTCGTTTTCGGGCCGTACCATGGAGTTCATCGAGAAGCACCGCCGCCTCCATCAAGCCATAGCCTCGCTGACAACGCCGACTTCGACAACACCGTCGTCTCCTGCGCTACATGTGTCGCCAATGGTTCTAGTCCCTGTACCTACCGTACCAGCATCAATTATACCGCTCCCTCATTCAACTGCCCCTTCTGTGATCACGGTGTCACTGCCTACAGTACCTGGTGCGCAGATCACAGTGCCTGCAATGCCGACAGCGGCCACACATCTGCCGATCACCTTAACTCCGGTCCTTCAACCCAACTCGATCGCAACGCCAGCAGTGAGCGCTTCGACGACGCCTGGCGATCAGAAGCCGAAGTGTGTGCTGCCACCACGGCGGTCATCGACGGAGCCGTCGTTGCGGTTTATCGGGGTGAGATGATGCCTTTGTTTGTAGTTGGGTTCGAACGCCCACACATGTGAAAGAAGTGACTAAACCCCTTATATTCTACTTTCTACTCCTTATATTCTCGGGTGGCACAGCGTTATGAAAGCTACCAGTATCGATTTGGTGGTACGAGCGATCGATATTGATTTTCATAACGTTGCTCTGCCAGGCGAGTGAGTTTCTAATCTCCCCTTGGAACTTTTGCGCTTTATATTCGTCCCACAATGCGGCCTATATCAATTTTTCGTGGTGTCTAATCAATAATGTAGATCTGAAACTTATCCGCTTTGCAGGAAAAGTGCAAGCTACACCTAGGTCGGATATATATCATTTTCACGTTTTCCCCGAATTGGGCACTTTTCAAATCAAATTGGACACTCTCCTAAGCAAGCCTGAGGTTTTTGAAATCAAACTGAACGTCCTTTCAATTGAAACGAGCTTCTTACAAGTTAAACTACAGATTTTCCAAGACGGTTGGAATAATTTTTTGTTCGAGGAAAATTTGGTATATTTTTTTGAAATTTTTAAAAAATAGTTTTGCTGCGCGATTGAGTGTAAAAGTTTTATTCTTTGCGAAAAAAAGTATCAAACTAAATTTTGTTTTAAAGCGCAACCAGGCAGCAACCATTTACTGCATTAAAAGATGAAGATGTTTTTATAACAGTTTAGCCGCCCCAATACGTGTAATAACTGATATAAAATTGTAATTTTTAGAGAAGAAATAGTGAATTATAATTTGTTTCAAAGCACACCAGAGGTGCAAGCATATAGCACAGTAGAATATCGGATCGCTTTTATTTGATTGATAGTGTAAAGCTGCTTACATAAAGCATCAAAGTGAGAACGCATATCGAAATGTGTGCTTTTACAATTGTCTTTTTTATATCGTTTACAGGTGTGAAACTCCATTCAAACAGCAATTTGGCTGTCATTCGAAATAAAATCGCGGCGTCTTGGACGAGTGCATGGCGCCTCTTCTTTTAGCCCTAAAAAATTGCCGCCCTCCTGCCGTTTAAAGCAAGCTGTAAACCATTATTTCTCCACAAAAAATAAGAGAATTTTACAGATTTTCAAGCAAAGCACTCACTAATTGGATGATTTAAAACTTTGAAAAAGTTATACTAAAATTTTCTCCGAACAAAAAACTATTCTATGCTTTTTGGAGAGTTTCTAGTTTAACCGTGAAGAAACTCATTTCGATTTGGAATTTCAAAAGTCTTAAGCTGGTTTGGAAGAGCGTCCAATTTGACCTGAAAATGTATACGCTTTCCAATAAAACATGCCGTATCGGTAATCTCCGTTGCAGTGGTAGGACCTGATCATAGTCCGCGACGGGAGCGACCACTCATTCCAAGGCTCTTTGCCCGAGAGACCACCAGTCGCTCTGTCGCCCCTGTCACGGACTATGAACAGTCGTCCCTCATTCAGCAGCGTCGGGAGCTCCATCGCGGCTCGACGCGACATAAAAATATTATCACATATCGATCCGTATCTCGCCCAATCAATATGGCAGATCATTACGTCGTGTCACGCCGCGGTGGAGCTCTACGTAGACCGTGAGAGGGAGCTGACGTTGAAACAAAGTCAGAAGAAATCAGAGATTAATGTGGAGTGGTTACAGTCCGATGGCGTGAAGCGCCGACGCTGTCTATTGTGTCCGTATGTGTCGAAGTTCTCCTGCGATATGCGGTCGCACATGGAAATGCACTCGATGAATGCCAGGTTCAAGTGCTCGCAGTGCTCCTACAGTACGAAGCGGGCTGTCAGCTTGCGCTCGCACATTGCTTTGCACACTGAGGATAACGCGATAAAAGCGGTGAGTTCTGGATGAGTCGTCATTTCCTCTAATTCCTTGAAATCGGACTTGTTCTAGAAGAACGGGAAAGCGATAAACATTGTGGTGCAGAAGGTGCTGATTGGAGTGAAGCGTGGGCGGAAGTCGTCTGGCTTCTACAGCTGTGCTCATTGTCCGTTCGTGACGCGGATATGTGCTGATCTCTGGAGACATGCTAGGTATAAGTTGACGCAGCAGTTGCCTAGACCTTGTGTGTGATTTTCCTGTGGAGAACAGTATGAGCTCTGCTTTTCCAGGAGGCACATGGGAGCGTCAAAGCGCTTCAACTGCTCGTTGTGTTCGTTTTCGTCGATCAGCTTGGACGTCATGGAAGAACACCAGCTTCTGCATCCTGAAGGTGTAGCGTTTATTCGAGTGAGTTCCGGTGCTTCAATTCCTGTTGATGGTGGGCATCTGTCTCGATATAGAACAGCTTCGCTCTCATAGTTTGTTGTTCTGTTTTTTAGAGTAATTTTGAGCTAAAACCTTACGTGATATCCGAATAGAATTTTATGTTTAGCGTTTCATTTGTTATACCGAAGCTTCCTGCAATATAATCGACACTCCGATGCATTGCAGTAGCGCTGAGTTGAAGTGTACCTCTGAATCTGCAGTGAATACTGAGTAACTAACTGCTGTTACAGGATGATTTGTTGCGGCCAAAGATCTTGCACCAGGCGGGACTCGAACCCGCACCTTCTGCTTTCCGAGCAGCGATGCTACGCCTTACACACTCGGCGCTGTTGGACCCCGCGTAACGTCCGCATAAATTCGAGGCGCCTCAGCACTAACCCATGATAATACCAGCCGCTCCAGGCCTAAACAAACCTGTTAAAAGCGGGCGGCCCATGCCGATATCAGGGGTGAGTGCCGATGCGCCGAGGATATCGCGGATGTTACGTGCGGTCAAACAGCGTCGGCGGTATAAGGCATAGCATCGCTGCCCAGGAAGCAGAACGCACGGGTTCGATTCCTGACTGACGCAAAAGTTTTTATCGTAACGAAATATCCTCTAACAACATGTATGTTCTATATGAGCCGCTGCACGCGTAAACAAATGTGTTAAATCATTGAATACTTGACTGTAATGTGGATTCACCTCCAAGGGTGATTGTACAGGCTTTTAATATCTCAGTGAAGAGTATAGGTGTGATCTACAGAAATTTCAACGGCACGTATTAGGTTGGTGCATAAGTTCTCGGACATTTGGGGCATGAAATATTTATTATC
Organism: Heligmosomoides polygyrus polygyrus; assembly: GCA_947396885.1. Classification (NCBI taxonomy): domain Eukaryota; kingdom Metazoa; phylum Nematoda; class Chromadorea; order Rhabditida; family Heligmosomidae; genus Heligmosomoides; species Heligmosomoides polygyrus. The sequence continues at coordinate 15,992,134 of OX377205.1, forward strand.
ACAACATACGAACAACAATATCAAATCATTTGAAGTAACCACCCTTTGCATCAGTTGTCTTTCGCCAACGTGCTGCTAAGTCAAGGATGCCTTTTCTCCAAAACGTGGCCGGTTGTGATTCGAAAAATGTGAGCAGTGCCTCCTTGGCATCCTCTCGGTTCCTAAATTGCTGGCCGTCCAGATAGCGTTGAAGGCTTGAAAACAAATGATAATCAGAAGGAGCGAGATCTGGTGAGTAAGGTGGATGTGGAAGAACGGTCCATCCGTAGTCCGCCAACTCAGCCGCCGTCGCTCTAGCAATATGCGGTCTAGCGTTGTCGCGTTGAAAATACACCTTCACTTGCTCTCCTCGTGTTGTTTGAAGGTGAACCCTCAACTTCCTCAGTTGGTTGACGTAAAACTCTGCCGTCACTGTTATTCCTTCGTCCAGCAGCTCCCAGTACTCTACGCCAAGAACGCTCCACCAAATGCATAGCATCACCTTTTTCACGTGAAGGTCGGCTTTCGGAACGTCCTCTGCCTCTCCAGTTGCGTCAACCCACTGTGCACGCCGGTGATAATTAGAGTAGAGTATCCAATTCTCATCCCCGGTGACAAGGTTGTCCAGTCATCCGTGGGTACGTCTGAGGGTAAGGAGAGACAGAGCGACATCGGCTCTGCGATCCATGTCATGTTGTGTAAAGTCGTGAGGTACCCAGCGACCCAATTTTTGCACCTTGCCAATCGACTTCAATCCTCGAACGACTGTTGAGTGACTAACACCAAGAGTGTTTGATAGTTCGCGAGTGGTTTGGTATGGGTCCGCTTCCACTCTACTTCGGAGGCCATCCAATCCAGTGTCATCGGGCGCGCTTCTCGTTCATTATCTTCAACGGAGAATTCACCAACTGCAAACTTCGAGAACCACTGGTACACAGTACTTCGAGCAGAGACACTCTCGTTGTAAACATCCTTCAGGCGACGATACGATTCGTTGGCGTTGAGGCGAGATAGATGCAGGAATGACATGACGTGCCGAGTATGCGTCTCAGTTGGGATGAATTGCTTAGCTATAATAGCTGACGCTAACAACGCAGAAGTAAATGTTAGGAACAGTTTTGTAGCCCTTTCCTTTCTCTATCGATCGATCGATCATTTACGCGTTGATACATATGAGAAATTTGGCGGGAAAATGCGCTTTCAATTCAGGAGGGATCAAATGTCCGAGAACTTATGCACCAACCTAATATTTATAGAAGCCTTAAATGACCTCCATTTCCCGAAGACAGAGTCGGTTTCTTCTGCATCTGGTGCGCAACATACTTGGGCCAGTGTGAGCGGAGAGCCTTCGTATCACTACGCAGCAGTTGAACTTTTCGCGCAACAATAAGTTGATGGTGATGCAAAATAACGCATGTCTCTCCGGGTAGTATTGATCTTAACGACCTCCTCAGCAACTGTTCTTACAAGGAGAGACTCCTAAGTGGCGGTAAGCTTTTGCGACGCAATTTTTGCAGAATGCAGGGTTCCGTGTGGGGAGTCCAAAACCGCAGTTAATTTGTTCGGAATGCTCTTCTATGGTCGAGAGATAGCGTGCGGAAGCGTGAGCGTGAAGTTCACGCCCTGCTGCCACCCGACCAAATGTGGTTGGTTGGCGCAGTAAGTAGTGGTGTCGCCTCACGGCTGCACCGAGGGGTTTTACGGTTCGACCCCCGGTGTCGCCACAGCTTTTGCACATATCGGGTCGTTATAATTATGTGCTCGCATAATCACAGGAGTCAATTTGCACACGATTAATGCTTTTAGTACGTGTTAAGTATTTACCGGTATTGCCGGAATTCATCACCTATCCAGTGAAGAGCATGTGTTTATGTGCATTTACGGTATCGTTGTTGATATAATTAAATGAAAATACGATCCATTGAGGGCGCAATGATACCAGGGGGCAGCCCATGAGCTTCGACTGACTTAAGGGTAGCAGTCGGATATGGTGACGTGGAATTTCCCACATTGTACGCAAACTGACGCGTACATACGTGTAATGCAAGTTGCAGCGAGAGGGGCCTAGGTCAAACGGGTAAAAACTCGTTCAAATGTGGGCTGGACCCTCAGTAGCATTGCGCCCCATTGAAAGGTAACTCAAATGAGAGCAGAAAAGAGCTACATTTACTTACTAAAAGCATTAATCGTGTACAGATTGACTCCTGTGCTCACGCATAATAACGATCCGATGTGTGCAAAAACTATGGCGACATCGGGGACCGAACAATAAAATCCACACGGTGCGCTCCAGAGGCGACATCGCTGTCCACTGCGCCAACCGCCCACATTCGGTTGGATGGCAGCAGGGCGTGATGAACTTCGCGTTCACGCTTCTACACACCTTTTTCGACCACAGAAGAGCATTCCGAAAAAATTAGCCACGGTTTTGGACTCCCCACATGGGACCCTACATCCTGTAAAAATTGCATCGCAGAAGCTCACCGCCACTTTGGAGGCTCTCCTTGTTAGGAGCTGAAACTTCAGGACATTCAAATATTCTTTCAAGATCTGGCTTCATACCAGTATCCTTAAAAATTCCGAATTTCTGGTCATTTCCGTGTTTAGCAGCATAGCGCCGTCGAGGAAGACTCGCATGCGTCGTCTACCCCAGCGACACCATCGTGCACGGAATTGAAGTGCGAGTGAGTTTTTCGAGAGTATTTCCTTCCAGTTATACTGTTCGGGTATCATGATGAACTCACAGTCAATAGCCGGTGACACTCCAGTACCTATTCCCTACCGATATCCTTACTAGCTCGTTAAGCGAATTGTTCCAGTGTGTGCCCGTTCAAGACCACGATCTATCAGAGGATGTGGAATCATAGGCAGAAACACAGGAAAACGTCCAAGTATGTGTGCAGTAAATGCACCTTCAGGTGAGTGTTCCATTGTATATGTATCATTTTACTTCGAGTTTTTCAAAAATTGATTTGGGCACTTTAGGGGTCAGAAATGGAGCTAAAGTGTTAATATTAGGTTGAAGTTTTAATAGTATATTGGTACAAATTGTAGCTGAAGAACTTTTGACGAGTCGTAGATCACGTTTTACCTCAAACTTGGGTAATTAAACCCTCGGTATAAATACATCAGATATGTGTACCATATGATGGGAACATTTTAAATGCATACTATGATAAACTACATGGGAAATAAATGAAAAACACAATGAAATAAGCACAGTGTGGGTTTCCTAGATGACTGACTTTTATAATTCGTTTTTTATATGCCTAGCGCGACAGTAGGATAATGCTCAAAGTTAAATTCTTATGAAATACCCCAGGAATGATGTCTGATCGCGAGGAAGTCGCGATATACTTCAGGATGTGGTTTGACGGATTCGATTTGCTACTATAGTCGAATTCTCCCTGGGCGTGTACGAGCGCGCTTGCTAAGAAGGGATCAGCCAATCACGTGCCTCTTGCGCTGTGCACCGAAGCGAGTGATTGGCCGCTACCCCTCTTTGCTCCCGCCCCTTGTAACACGCCCAGGGAAATTTCGCTAGTAGTACCGTTGATTTAAATAAAAGCACACATATTCTGATTTCGATAGTAACCCACTGTCCATTATGAGCGTGATGTTTTCAGCACCGGGTCTGAAATGTGCCTCGAAGAGCACATGATTGTGCACAGCGAGCCGGGAAGTACTGTGGATACGGGTACTGTGCCGAGCCGTTCCCAGTCAGCAGAAGGCACGAGAAAGTCCGGCAGTGATGAGTTGCACACACCGGATTCCCAGAAGGCCTCAACGCTCGACGACAGGTAAATTCCTCCTCCCGCAGCGCCATTATAGAGTAAAGCTGCTAGCTGAGGTAGAAATATAGGAGAATGGACTCCCCCAGACTTGCACTTGGTTGCACCTCCGGGAAGGGTTAACGGAAGCATAGCAACGGCCCAAAGAAACTCAACGGCTTCCGTTTCAGCGGAGCGAGTATGGATGGTGCGCTCAATTCCTCTGTCGAAACTGATGTCAAGCCGAGCGTGGGCGATGTTAAAGTCCCGCTTTCAATAAACGTGGAGACTGCGCTGTCTGTGATGCGGCCAACGAAAGAAGTCCTGCCGGTGTTGAAGCGCGATCGACAAGATGAAGGTAAACATTTTTGGTCATCTGAAGGTAGTTTTCGATCTCCACTTTATAGACTTCTCTAAATGTTACTCCTTGTTTAGTTCGCCGACAATGTCCCGACTGTCCGTTTATGGATTCTGACGAGATGATCTACAACTTGCACCGAGAGATGCATGGCGGGCGAACTCGTGCCTTTGCCTGCAATCTCTGCAACTACAGGTTCGGTTTCATTCAGTTCTGAAACGCAAATGTCGGTCAGCGTGACAGCGTGATCCTCCATTACGGTTACGTCACGCATTCTGTTCATTCTGTTCGAGGCTTTTGAATGGTGGGAAGAAGCCGTGTCTTACCATCAATAGAAAAAATGGATCTATTCTGATAGCGGTGGGCGCATAACTAAAAATTATGTAACAAATTGACTCAGTACTCACGAAGCGACTTCTAGAGAACAAAATAGGGCCTAAACTGCAAGAAATTCACAAAAGTTTCATTCGGTCTCGTCACGGTGGTAAACAGACAATTTCCCCTCCTTCCTCACTATTTGATGGATCCGGATTACAACATGCCTGGCGGCGGTCAGCTATGCTTGAGTGCACATTAGCCGCCAAGACGTCTTCACAATCGCTGCGATTTGTTTGTGTTTGTTTGTTATTTTGCTTGTTTTTAGGAGTCTTATTTTGCCCTATTAAAGTGGCTCCGTGAGTCTTCAGTTGGTTGCATAACCTTTAGTTATGTGCCGTCTCCCCTCTCCTCTCGACTAGGATAGATCTCAAGAAATCTTGTATAGGTTAGCTTGCAGAGGAAGCGCTTCTTCATGCGTATTCCAACCTCAAATGAAATTATTCGCTCGACCAGATCTCCACCATCACTGTCTGTCACCCGCTAATTAGCGGCTGTACATAGTTCTGGTGGCGTCAAGAACAGCGACTGTATCGCTCATGAAAAACCTACGAATTGATTAATACAGAACAAGCTCCTAGGAACAATTGATATGCATCCTTTGTAGTGGATTCCTTGATGTGCTTGGCGGTTCGGCGGGGAACTTTCTAGTTTATAAGTGCCTTAAAGGATAAAGGACGGTGTTGCTCAATCGCTTTTGAGATGCGCCACGCATTCTACTTCTACGGGATGTTGTGCAGTCGATTTGAATGCGTATTTGGCCATACAGTGACTTGCTGTGACCAGTCGATGAACAATTCAGCGCTCTATCCTTCCCAGAAAAGTTTTGTACTAATTCACCGACCCCGAAGGGATTGGTGAATTAGTTTGGTTGGTCGGCCTGGGCGGGAAATCCGAACCAGTAACCTGGTATCGGGTGCATACGACAGCCGGCACCATCTCCGACTGTGCTACACGCGCCGCCCATAAATGCATTACTCTTAAAAATTGAAGTGCGTCATAGAAGTTATGAAAAACAGCATGGAAGTAAAAATAAAAAAGAATTCGCGCGCTGTGCCTGACGTCACGAGAGCAAGACCATGGGTTAAACCAAAACAGAGTGGCATTGGATAGCAATATCCTCTCGCCATGTACGGCTGTGCTGGAACGGATTTTTTAAATTCTTGTTCATTTCAATAGTTTTTTCAGAAGCAGTCCTAATAGGGAAGGTTAGGCCTGCAATACAAGTGAAGGCTATGAGGAAAAGTGATAAATTATTGAGAAAATAGCCTGTTAACAATTGCCTTAAATTTCTGAAAATTTCTGTCAAGTCGTTAAGTCAAATTTTAACGAAAAACGTCGTTAATTCGTTAAATTCGGTAGATCGTTAAGTTAGCTGTGCACCCATGGTCCGTAACCTTGATCAAGGTCGAGATCGAAATTATAAGAAACTCAAGCTTTATTCACAAATGTTTTTATTTCAGCTGTTTTGCTCCTGAGACTCTTCATTGGCATCTGTCGTTACATCTACCGTCCCTTAGTCCTGCAAGTGTGGTGGCTCAAAGGTAGGTTTTTATTTCTTTGAAAATTGTTTTTCGAACTAAAATTTGTAGTAAAACGTCTGATTCCTTGGAAGGGTTAACCAGACATTCACTCAGATTGAGAATTCTTGCCTACAAAGTGTTTAATATGTATAAGGTTTACTCCTAACTCATAGTGCTGATTTTTGCATACATTATCTAAGATAATGTATGCAAAAATCAGCACTATGAGATTTAGAGCTTACCTTTACCTTTAAACCTTTAAAGCTTTAGAGTTATTTTCCCCTATCTGGTTGTCATTGAAATGAAGATTTTTCTTCAAATGTTTGAAGACAGTGCACTTTCTGCCGTCTAAAATTTTTTATTCTATGTTCAATGCTGTTCTATTTTTTATTTATATATATCATTTATATTTATATATGTCATATATATCATATTTATGTCTTATATGTTGTTTATAGGTTTGTGAAATCTATTTTCCACATGTTCGTTCTAAGTTTTTCTTTCATTTTAAACGTTTAGGAAACGAGGATTGGGTCGCAGATTCCAAGCATCTGATCCTATACCTCTTGGAGCGAAGCACTTCTCATGTACACAGTGCTCGTTTCGAACCGTGAATGAAACAAATTATCTGCAACACAGGCAGCAACATGCGCAGGTACAATTATCTTCTACTCTTCAACTTTTTGTGGAAAATGATAGCAGAATTTCGTCTGAACACGTTCACTTCATAGCGAAAGTTCTGCCTATTTCAGCACATCCAGCAGCGTTTGGTAACGCAGATGAAGCGCGCTGCATCGCAACAAGAAGAGGATAATAAGCGGTACACGAAGATGAAGAGAGCGGCGAAGAAGAGCGATAAGCACGTAGGTGAACTTGTTCTGCGCCCATGAGATAGTTCTTGAAGTTCAGCTTAGCTTTCAGCATGCGTGTATACGTTGTGCGTTCCGATGCGACACGTCAGTGGCATATTCAAGGCACCTGGAGATGCACACTCAGAATGCGCTCTTCAAGTGTCGGTAAGCTCCTTGCAAGCTAGTTGTTGCCCTCTTCCTCCTACCGGGATCCATTAGCCAGTTGCCTTACGTTTTGACTTGATCGCCTCGAATATTCTCGACGTTTTGGCCACGCCATCGCAGCCATTGCCACCAGAGAATTCAGGCGATGCTAGATCTCACAAATTTGTGGAAGTGGTTCTTGGGAACAAGTAGGAAAATTACCAGAACTCGGTCCGTCACTAAAATAGTGAAAGTTTTCTTGGCACTATTGTACTTTCACAACTCCACTGGTCGAGGAGAGGTCGAAAAAATTTTTGCCCAAATTTCGTCTAGGGGGGGGGGGGTTATTTGGGGTGCTGATCACGAATCTGACATCCGTTTCTCGTTTTACGCTGGAGTACGATAGGTTACGGTAGGTGCGTGTGACTAGGGCTGCTGAGGTCATGGTCACCGATTTCGCCCAAGCTTCGGCTACGGGGGTTATTTGGGGTGCTGATCACGAAACTGGCATCTGTTTTTCGTTTTACGCTAGCCTTAGTCACCCGAACCTACCGTAATCGGCCGTAATTTTGAAAACGGATCTCAGATTCGAGATCAGCACCCCCAAATAACCCCCTAACCGACGTTTCGGCGAAAAATTTTTTCGACCTCTCCTCGACCTTTGCAGTTGTAAAAGTACAATAGTGCCGGTTTCTTCAGTGACAGAACATTTGTAGCTCTAATCTGAATTCGAACGGTAGAAAATGTTCTTGGAAGAGTGTCCGAATCTAACAGCAAATAACGCAAGCTAGATGGCATCAATGCAGATTGCACAACAAACCAAAAAGAAAAACAAGTAAACAAGTAACGTAAGACCGAAAGAAAAGTCGCTCCAGGTCTCTCAAATTCTGGTATTGTCACTGCTCCGCAAGCACCCTAATAAGATTGTGTTCCTTTGCTCACTGATGTTTGTCGCTAGAGCCAGTTGTTCGACTATCAGTACTGGAGTCAGATTCATCAACCGCTTACCGGACTGTAACGGTACCGGACGGTAACGGTGAAAAGTACCTCCAAACCTATTCCTGAATGTCATATCAGGGGGTTTGGCCGTACTTTTCACCGTTACCGTCCGGTAAGCGGTTGACGAATCTGGCCCCTGGTCGATAATGTGGCCTACATGTGGAGGCCGGAACGCGCCAGCCAAAACGCGCCAGGAACAACAACTCGAGCCAATCAGGGCACAGACCGCACACTCCTGCTGGATGGCTTGACTTCCGTGCAAAGAAGCAAAGCTTATAGTTCCACTATGCGCCGCGTGGCAGCGCGGAATCTATCCATACCCACCGTGTGCGCGGCCTTATCAGTTGCCATCATGTCGCGACTTAAGTGTAGACTTACATGAGGGAACTACCGGGCAGGTTAACCGAGTCTTTCGTCTCTCTGGTATCGGTGAATCAGTACCTGTTCTCGCCGACCTGTCGTGTAATATAGGGTATGGGATGGCGTTAAAAATCTTTGTTTGGAATTGGCCACGCCTCCACGACACTCCTTATAAGTAAAATGCGTGGCGCATTCCGCAAAGGAATTGAATAATTCCGACCTGTAGTGTAATGTAGGATCATACACCGGTTTTGTAGTGGCCAGCACATATACAAGTCAGTGTTTATCCTTTCCAGGTAAGTATGTTGCCAGCTCACCGCCCTCGGGATCGTTACACGTGGCTGAATCCGAACTAAGAAGCTCGATTCTAAGTGCAGTGGAAAGCCATTGCCCCTCCCGCTGAGTCAATCCCTAGACCGACCTTTATCCTTTCTTATTCTTATTCAAAATCGGATTTGTCAGATGGTTATATCACGGTTCAACTCTCTAACTTTGAAGAAGTTGATTTGGACAAATCGCTGTCCATGATACCGATGAATCGCCTTTTTATTACCTCAACGTACAACAAAGCATATAACTGAATCAGAAGAGGGCCTCGTCGATGTCGAAGGGGACGAATTGTGTTTCTTCAGGATATGCGACTACTCTGCGAATACGAAGAATGTGGTCGATTTCCACGAGCAGAATCATCACCTTGATCAGTCGCTCACCCAGCTTCGGAGGAATGCGATATTAGCGCCAGACTTCGTGAAGGTTAGTGGGATTTGCTCAGACCTGCGCACATTGACTCGTTCGTCATCTGGCCACGTCAATGTCGAGGGTGATTTCGCATCTAGGCTGCCTCTACGATATTTCGATGCAAGTAGAATGCGTGGTGCAGCTAGGATATAGAGCTAACTATCACTGACCATTGTCTTTTCACGGGAAATATTAGGTTGTCCGGGAAGTTCTCAGCGTTTTGCGTTACTATTTTTCACTCGTCTATTATAAAGTAAAATTTCAACTTGCATTGCGCATTAATGCTACTTTCTGTACAGAATTTTTTGTTCTGTCTGACTAAATAATTTATGTTTCAATGTTGTTTTTATATTTCTGTTCTTGTTTTATTTATCTTCAAATTGGGACAATCAGCAGCCGAGACAGCTCGACAGATCAATCAAGTGTGGGGGCCTAATAGTGTTGGAGAAAGCACTGTGCGGCGATGGTTCAGTAAATTTTGGACAGGAGATTTCAGCCGCGAAGATGACCCCCCGTACCGGTCGACCTGGAGCAATCCTGGACGGCGAGTTGAAGGAATTGGTGGAAGCCGAACCATCCCAAATAGTTCGCGGCATCGCGGAATAGCTAGACGACAGTAAAACTGCTGTTGCAGATGCTTTGGTACGCCTTGGAAAGGTGAAAAAAATCGAAAAGTGGGTGCCCCACGAGTTGAGCGAGCATCAAAAATTGTCACAATTCGAGATTTGTTCCTCTCTACTTTTACGCGACAAAACTGACCCGTTTTTGGATGGAGTCATCACCTGTGATGAAGAGTGGATTCTATACGATAACGGGGAACGTTCCGGACAGCGGTTGGACGCCGACGATCCCCCTAGGCATTTTCCAAAGGCGAACCTCCACCAAAAAAGGTAGTGGTGATGCAAAATTGTGTCAACTTCAGTGGCTACCACTACCAGCATTGGTCAACAGAAGAGGCCCGATTCTTTTGCACGATAACGCCCGCCCAAACGTTTCACAAATCCGAAAATTGAACGAAGTAAGTGTTGAAGTTCTGCCTCACCCGCGATATTCTCCTGGGAGAACTTTCTCACTGGTAAAAGCTTCACCAATCAGGACCAAGTCAAAACAGCTTTCATGGATTTTGTCGAATCCTAACTTTTCCGCTGATGGAACAAGACGACAGGTGGCTCGTTGGCAAAGGTGTGCTGATTCGAACCGTGCTTACTTCGCCTAAATCCGATAAGATTTGAGAATGTTATGGTAGTTCAAAGTGAAGAACTCAAAACGCTGAGAACTGTCCGGGCAACCTAATACGTTGCGTCGCAGGTATTCTGAAAATTCTGAAAATGTATAGTACTCTAAAATGAAGAAAATGGAACTGTGAATGGAAACAAGAAGGAAAAGTCAGGAACAAATAAGGGGAGATCTAAGGAAACAGATGATTAGGTAGAGTGGAAGAAGAATAGGGAAGTGAAGAGGGGAGAAAACTTGAGAAAAGTAAGGCAAGTAGAGAAAATGACTATTAATTCGTTCATTCGAATGAGCCATTCGGCTATTCGAATATTCGAATAAACGAAAAATGGGGCTTATTCCATTTTCAGCCATTCAAAAAAATTGACGATCGAATAAATTTGTTTGTTCATTGTTTTGAAAATTTCGAAATGGAATTCGTTCGTTCATTGTTCGATAAAATTCCTCGAAAGCACAACTATACAGGGTGCACCAAAATTACGGCGACAACGTATTCAAATCGCCGAAAGCGAAAATGCAGCACTTTCGAGAAACCAACGATGCGATAATGTTTATCAGTCTATTGTGAACTATGAACTACATTGAGATTCAAAAATATCTCCATCGGCGTCGATACAGGCTTTGAGGCAATTCGGGAAGGCGTCGACGGCGGCACGCAAGTATGTGACGTCGAGCTCATCCCATGCTTTCTGAAGAGCCTCCTTCAAAGAATCCACAGAGCGGTGCGGTTTCCTGCAGGATTTTGTTTGCAGAACTGACCAGACGGTGTAATCCATCGGGTTCAAATGCGGAGAGTTGGCTGGCCAGTCATGGAAACGGACGAAGTCCGAGAGGTTGTCCTTGCACCAGTCCTGTACCATTCTTGCCCTGTGAGCTTGAGCTCCGTCCTGTTGGAAGGTCCAGGAGGGCTTCCAAAGTGAGCACTAGCTCAGGGTAACAATTCACTCTTTAGGAGGTCCAGATAGTTCTGACTGTTCACTTTCACTCCTTGAGGAACGAACCACAGCGGCGTCTTTCCGTCGGCCGTTACACCATCAAAAACCATGACAGATGCAAGGCGTGAAGAGTGGCTCACAGTCACATGTGGGTTCGAAACAGCGTACACACGGTCTTGTTGACCAATTCTTCAGCTGTGAACAACTTTTCACCAGTGAAAACAATCAAGGGTGTCGTTGGTTTCCGAATCTTCTGAGCAGCTGTTTCGATCACTGCTTTCTGTTATTTTTCTGGACTGTCGTCCGTTTTTTGGCATGTGGCCTCCTTGTTGGCCTTAAGATCCAGCGTATGAAAGATTCTTCTCAGTGACGTCTCTTTGATATCCCTTTCTCGCGACATCCGGCGAACCGAGTAGTTGTGACAGATACGTGTCTCCCTCGTCCGGACCTATCACCCTCGGTTCCCAGTTCCTCGTAACGTTTGATGGTTCTATATATGATACTTCGATGAACTCCAAGACGGCGGTGAATGTCGCGTGCTGAGATGTCTTGACGGTAAAGCTCAATGGTCGAAGCACGGTGGCAAGAACGTTTCACCATCGTGAAAAACAATTTATTTCTATGCTTGGTTGAGATAAGCATAAAAAAAAGTTGACGCAGTAAAAACATCGAAAGCACAGGAAAAAAGCAGACACTCTAAGTAGGAGGTCAAATTGTTCGCGAGTGTGCTGTCGCCATAATTTTGGCGCGCCCTGTAGTTACTATTTGACCTATCAAATTTCATCTAATGTTTGTTCTCTATTTCTACTTCTTTAGCAGAAGTAAAGTTCTGTTCCAAATGATCCAAATAATTGCTGTCGATATCGATTAATGTCATACTAATCCAATTATTCGATTCGTACACTTTGCATGGTGACTGGTTGCTTCTTTCATGGAGGTAGAAAGGATGGTCGTAAATTACTGACAACTTACTAAGATTCTATTAACACTAGAATCATGTCGAGTCATTGTGGGGTTTCAGTCGCTAATATGACCTAAATGACGAGGAGCCGACGCACCAGACCAGTCAGACCACACAAAGGGGGCGTACGCTGTTGTGCCCCTGATTAGCTGGCACATGTGCGGCCACTCTGATTGGTTGTGATTGGCTGGAGCGTTACTGCGGCCCTATGTAGGCCCTGTTAACGACTAGTGCCCGTTGTTGTTTTTATCGCGTGCAGGGTTCAATTTCGGTCTAGGTCTTCCTTTTGCCACTAATTGGGAGTCGTAAACTTCTCCTTTGACGTTAACTTGACCTCGTCATCTTCCACTGTGGCCTAGATTTCTCTTAAGTTATCCTCCTCCCAAGCTCAAATTCTGTACTGTTTAGATGGAGGTCGAAGCGACGGATGACGAACGGGCTCGAATAGCTGGTCAGGAATTACGGTGCAAGCGCTGTCCGTTCCACACGTTGGAAATGTCGGCGTTCACGAAGCACTGGGAGCAGAGCCATTGCGAGACGAAGGCGGACCGGGACTTTGCCGCGGATCTTCGCATGAACTTGGTGCCAGCCAACAGCATTCTGACAACTGCCTGAGATGCTCCTGGCAGAACTGTCGGTGTCCAAGGACGCATAGGCATCCAGACCAGAGCAGCCAGCAGTGGTGTGCTTGTGATGGTGTCACTATCAACCAGCAGCGGGTATGTGTAGCTCCCTCGTCGTGTAGAGAGTTTGTTCAGATTTTATGTTCATTGTTTACACTGTTGTTTTTCATAATATCTCCTATTCTTTGTACTAACTTCATAGCGACCGTTGTCTTTTCTAGTTGCAAAGGTCGTTCGGTGCACAGTTGCGTAAGATTATGTTCTTTGGTACGTACTTTTGCACATTGCAGTGCCCCCCGCCCCTCACTAGGAATGCTGTCATGTCTGGTAGGCCGTGTGATTTCCTGCTAGCGCATCGACTAGATCGAGCTGCGTCGCTAGTAAGAGGCAGGCGACCATGCTAAAGTGGGATGTTTGCTGGTGCCTTATGTGGATAGTTTATACGGGCGTGGGAACTCTAGCGAGAAAGCGCTCCTACCGTAGTCATTAGACGTAAGCTATAGTGTTTTGTGGTGTGGCGACTGCGTGCCGTGATACCTGGGTGTTTTTTGCAGTTTCATATACCTAAGGTCCCGTTTATACTTCCGACGCCGAGCGACGCGACGGCATGCATAGTGGCCATATTGTCGATCGCGTCGCCCGATCAATGTGGCGACTATACGTGGTGTTGCGTCGCTCGGCGTCGAAGTATAAACGGACCCTAAGAGACGTCCAGAGCTACATTGCGGCGAGTCGCGACGTACTGATAATCTCCCATATCGATTATTCGCGCTGCCCGATCGATATAGGTACTTCTTCGTCGCCTCGCGCCGCGATGGTGCTCTGAAAGGCTGGAGTTCCTATTTGAATTTTTGTCGCCTATATCTCATACTTTCGTAGTACAACATCTTCGTGCTGCGAAAATTCTTTTGACCCAAATGTTTGCCAGGTGTGACCTGGGGCCGGGCTCATCAACCGCTTACCGTCCTCTAACCGTGAAAATACCGCCGCGCCCCCGATATTGATATTCATCAGCATCGGCTTTGCGGCTTTCCGCGTGCTGGTTGAAGTATAAATTACACACAGCGTGTAGTCGCCCACTTCTACAGTTAAATTTACGCCTAGGAGAAACGGTAAGAGCGCGCAACTCTCTAGAGTCACCGGCTGTCTGTCATTGTATTGTTGTTTCCGTGTGATAGGATCAACGGCTGGATGGTTTTACATGTTACGCCCAGCACCCCTCCATGTAACCCCGTCGAGTGCTGGTCGGCTTCTTCGCACGTCTGGAGATGTCTAGTCTTTCGCTGAATGTAGTGCGTGTAGTTGTGACAGATGTCTTTCGTCGCGTGTATGTGTGTGTGCGTCGTTTCCCTTCTTTCCTCTTCCTCTTCCCCTCATTCACGTCCCTCATTGTCTCTGCTAGATCTGTGTGCAAGCGTCGAGTTGCTTCCAGCGATGTTAAAGAGAGTAATTGTCTATCCTCATACGCTCAATCGGGTCGAGTTGAAAATAATTTTATCGATTTTGATGTCAGTGATTGTCTCCGCTTTTTAGCGATTTTCATTTGTTTGTTGTTCATTCATTTTTATATATGTGTCGCCGTATTGTGCCACGGTGAAAAAGCCAGCTGTGGTTTCATATGTACGCTATCGTGACATTCAAAGTCGAATACGCTCAATGATGTGACAGAATAACGTGTATTATATGCTGAATAAAATATTGTTGGATAATTAAAGACGTCGTGCGTTTCCGAAAGTCACGAGCCGATATGCGAGCGTGAAGCAACAAGTGAGCCAAGTAACTACCAACTGACGTCCGGGCTTGCGAAGCTATGCAGATAAAAGAGGATCTTAAGGAGAGAGGAGCGGAAGTGTTGGCTGAAGCTGCAGAAGCAGGATTGAGCATCCGCAATGCCAGCCGGAACTTCGCCAACCTCAAGACCAAGATGACCGCTCTCCGACGTCCTGACGGAACCGTCACCCCTTCCAGAATCCACTTCTACTCCGATCTCTTCGAGACACGTCCCCTGCCCGTATGCTATCTTCCCTAGGATGGAAAGGCGTTCCTTCTGCTCTCCGTTCCGAAATCCGACACGCCACCTCGTCGGGGAAGAAACGTACAGCACTCGATCCCGACAGGATCACACCTCAACATCCAACCTCCCGCCAGCGCCCATCAACAAGCTGGCTCGGCTCTTCACACGGAATGAAAGGTTCCATCTCACTGAAAGATCAGCAACATCTCTCGCTGCACAAGAACGGAGACATGCGCGACATTGGCAACTATCGCACGACCTACCTGCTGTCCGTAGTCTACAAGCTGTTCACTCGAGTCGTCCTGAATAGGATCAGCCGAACGCTGGACGAAGACAGCCATGCGAACAAGCAGGATTTCGGAGAGGACTCAGCACGATCGACCACATACACACCATTACGAAGCTCATCGAAGTGTCGCGAGAGTACAAGCTGCCGCTGTGCCTTACGTTTTCCAGCTGAAGAAGGCACTTGACTGTCAAAACTGAAGCGGTCATCGAAGGCCCGCTCAGGTAGAATGTTCCTACTCGCAAGGGACGTCAGCGAGTGAGCACTCCAACGATTCTTAACAAGACCTATGTGGTCTTGTAGAGCATCAGCGCAGGAGTGAGGTTGTTTTTTGCTGCCGGCCACTGTGTGGTGCAGAAATGGCAACAAATGTCGCCTAGTAAGCCTTTTTCGAGTTGCTGCGAGCTCGATAAGTATGGAGATCAACGAGGTAACCCGTGTGCTAGGGAAATTCTGGGTGCAAATAGGCTCGGAGGGGATCAGCAGGTAGGATAGTCATATACAGCGCTTTGTGTTAGACGATATCAAAAGTTTTATGCAGCACCGGTATGCTTGCTCTACTCCTATGGCGATATGAACTAGGGCATTTCTGATATGATCGGACATGCCTTCTTACCAAGGTGAATATCCACTGAGTTTATGGTGACTCCGGGCCTATTTGCGCCAAATTCTGGCCCACATTTGGGTTAAAATTGAAAGGCTTACACGGATTTGGTTTATAGTGAGCGTCGAAAAATGACCAGCACCAGCTGCATGAAGTATGTAGTCCAGACCTCTCGTCCAAGAGTTACTGAGCAAAGCTTTTTGGCCATTTTAGACCAAGTGGACCAGCTAAAACGAACTTGACCACTGTGCTCCTTGCAGATGGGGTCGAGCGTTCTACCCCCTCATCCCCCTTGCACGTCCACTCCCAACCCCCTGGGCTTTCTCGAGAGTTCAGCGGCTGCCTTACGAAATAGTGGAGACGCAGAGTTTTGCCACGCCTCAGTTTAAACGGCTGGGGGTGGAACGCCACTCCGCCCTAAGTGGGCTGTATACCCGATCTACCACCAAGATTACCATTGTAGTACTACATCGTCGTGAACGTGAAGACAGTGTTCGGCAAGGAAATGCCATATCCCAATGCTCTTCGGCACATCCTCGAAAGGGTTAAATGAGATTTGAAATGAAGATGTATGGAATCTACGGCCAGCGACCGTTTCACTTCACCGACCTACGACTGAACATTAGCTGCAGAATATAACAAGGCTGTTTTATACGTCCACAGCACTGGTAACTACCACCTGAGACCAGATTCATCAACGCTTACCGGCCGGTAGCGGTGAAAAGTACGGCCAAACCCTTGATATATTTGTACTTTTCACCGTTACCGGCCGGTAAGCGGTTGATGAATCTAACCCCTGATCTTTTTGATTTCTGTCGTGTACAGTCCGCTTTCATGGATACCGAGCTTTGAGAAAACACTTCCGCAAGCTGCTAACCATAGGATAAAAAAATGAGAGGACGAGGAAAGAAACGTGGAGCTCGTGGAACCAAGGATCTTTGAAAAGAATTTTTTGAGCAAAAGCTGGCACAGTCATATAAAAATCTCCAAAAATCGAATAACTAACTTTCCCGAAGTCACCTATCTTCAAGCTCAATGCATTGAAGACAAATCAGTTTGTTGAAGCCTCAAGTCGCTGGTATCGAATAGTAAGCTGTTACAACGATTTCTGGTTGTGATCAGAACACTATACGATAAAAACTTCTAGCCCCAAGTGGGACTCAAACCCGTACCTCCTGCTGACCGCGCAGGAATGCTCTACGCCATTACAACGTTGAATCCAATCAAACTGCGGTGTTGTGAGGGCGTAAGAGCGTTCCCGCTCGGTCAGCACCAGATGCGGGTTCGAGTCCCGCCTGGCGCTAGAGTTTTCATCGCATGGAGTTTTGATCACAACTGTACATCGCCGTAACAGAATTGAAGACAGTTATGAGCATCGCTTTTGAGACCTAACACATTCACTAGGTATTTCTGTGGAACTGTTACATGGAAGGATCTAGAGTTGCTTTATGTTCATAACGTAAAACGTATAACATCCATATCTTTCTCATTATTAAACAGCTCGTCATCCCATCGTGAACCGAAGAATCATATACCAGTAATTACAACATCATCAACAATAATATGTAACAAGACAGTGGTGAACAAAATATATTTGGCTACATCAACACTCAGCGACATCCTCTGGGTGGTAGTAATCTCCTATCAGCCTGAAAACCACTCGTTCTGCTTTAGGGTACATGGCGCCATAAAGATACCTCTCTATTCTTGTTAGAAATATTTTGAAATTTTTGAACTAACTATAGACATACCTGTACACATGTAGACATACCTGTACACATGTGACGGTAAAATGCATGCAGAGTTAGAAACATAGAGCGTGACTAGAGACGCTGGTATCAGGTCGAACGTCGGTCGAGGGATCTCCACAAGACCGGAGAAGGAGATCGAGTTCGAGAACGCGACTCCGGGAGCCTTGTTCGGATTCACCATCACTGGATCCGGCACAAAGAACGGGGTTATCTAAACTCGCATGAATATTCTCAACTTCAGCCGTCATAACGTTGAGTTAGTGGCCAAGACCCACCTTATAGAAAGCAGCCAGCACGTATACGGGGACAGAATGCCGTTGCGCGGAAAGACAGATTGACAGACCTCCAGCTGGTACGAAGCACGAGCCGTCGGGAAAAACCGCTGCACCAGGCAGCAACACCTGAAACACAGTGAAATCTTTGCGATTACGCTTTATATCTATCTGGATGAGAATAAAGGATGGCGTTGATCAATCCCCTTAGTGGGAATTAGACATTGGATCCGACGCCGATTCAGATAATTCGGATTCATCATTTTTTTTTCAAATCCTGGTTAAAAGGATTGTGCGAATAATGGCATTTTTGAAAAGCTTGGATCCTAGGGCGATTCGGATAGGGGCTATTTTCGGCAATGAATTATAAGAAAACTCATATAACTGATTTTTGATAGAAAAACTGGGATCTATCCTAGTCCGGGGGGGCACATAACTAAAGAGTATGTAAAAAATCGATTTGGGACTTACCGAGCGATTCCTACAGAGCACGATAGAACCTAAACAAGAAAAATTCACGAGCAAAAAAGAAACGAAAAAATAAATGTTTTCGCCGCGGTTGTAGGCAGGTGAAGTTATGTGCCCTCCTCACCATGTTAGATCCTGGTTATAACATGTCAGGCGGCGGTCAGCACGCGCTAGATGGCTTTATGCGCCCTTCTCACCATGTTATATCCTGGTTCTAACATGTCAAGCGGTGGTCAGCACGCGGCACGATTCCATTGCGTCGCTCTTTGCCCGCCGATACGGTTGTCAAACCGCGGCGATTTTATTTTTTATTTATCATTTCGTGTTTTTTTTTCGTTGTTTTAGGTTCTATCGTGCTCTGCAGGAGTCGCTCGGTAAGTCCCAAGCCAATTTTTTACATACTTTTTTAGTTATGTTGCCCCGGACTAGGATAATCCGAAAACTGGTATCCTATCCGATTCGGATGCCCGATGTGAAATCCGAAGATAAAACAGTTATTTGGATAATCTGAAAATCTTTCCTGTTAAGGCTACTCTCATCTGAATCATTCCGAGATCCGGATCTTCCCAAAAATGTTATTATTCGCATACTCTTTTCAAACGGATTTGAAAAAATGACAAATTTCGAATTAACCGAATCAGTGTCGGATCCCATGTCTAGTGGGAATGCGCTAAGCATTCTATCCTTAGGAATCGCACTTGAATTTCTTCCATGATATCATAGGATATCATGGAAACAATTCATGTGCGTATTTGGGCTCTGCAAAGATCTGTACTGGCCAACTGACGGACAAGTCAGTATCGTACACTTCACAGACAAGTCTGATACCAATTCGCCGACTCCTGAGGGATGGGGGCCTATGCAGAAACCTTCAAGTGAGCGTCACTTATGCACGGTAGAACCTCAACAATTAGTAAATGACAACGGACAACAAACTCATTTGTAGTAAATCAAACTACGTGAAACGAAAAGATGTAAATAGTAACAGTACCTTGGTGACCTCACACATTTTGCCGCCGACGTCGCAAAGCTGTATTGGTGACGCAAACTCAGGCGTGGAGTCGAATTCGGTCGAGTGCACGACGCTTAGTACCTAAAGCTTCTATGCTGCCAGTTTTGGAAAGACGCTCCATTATGTTATTCTTTTGACAATTACACACCTGAATATTGTTGTGACTATCCCTCGGAACACACCAGCTAAGCTAATAGGTTTCACACCGTTTAACGAAGCTTTTTTCGTGTACAAAGATATCGGAAGTCAAAATCGTCTCCGTATTAAAGCTATGCTACATGAAACCGCGATGAGTGCCAAACCCGCGTAATGAGAAAAGCACGGGCACTGATCTGCCTATCTGTTGACGGAGGCAATGGAGAGGAACATCAGATGTTTTTCGGGTCTCGCCTTTCACATCGCGATCCACCACACAGGGTTGGCGGCAGTCGAGACTGGCCAGCATGTGTAGATGCTGTTCTTGAAAAAGTGGTGGAAGTGGCAGCTGACCGAACAATAATGGATTCCTTTTTTGCACTGCCTGATCACATTATAGTGCGGCCTGAATTCACAACATTGGGTGTTCTAATAGATGAAGAAGGGAGTTGGTCTAACGTTTGCGGCAGGCCGAGATCTTATGAGTATCACCTCCAGAAGATACCTGGCGAGTCTTTGAACACTACGTTCCCATTTTTAGGTGTGTCGTGCAAATCAGACACATAATACATTGCGAAGGGTAATTTGATGCTGGAAAAAGCTAAAACCAAAAGCTCTTGGAATTGCGATGAATCTAAAGCGTGCCCGTAGAATATAGTATAGTGTTTCTGGGCGCCATCAAGATTGTTGAGCAAACACTTACATTTCCATAGCGAACTAATCAATGAGAACTAAAAGGATGAATGGGGGAAACTGTAGGACAACAGCAGATTATATAAAAGAATCCAGATTCATGTTGTAAAACGTTAAAAGAGCTATGTGATGAGAATATAGTGGACTCTCCTCGCTGCGACAGGCCCTTCTTCCATTTAGATACAGTCAGAACGAAGAGTTCACAAACACTAACGGACACTAACCCCTTTAAGTATAAGCGGAACACAATGCATCCATAACAGGGTGCACACAAAATTCTGTGCGTTAAATTTTTTAGCGGAATTTTTTTAACGGAAAATTTTCGTTAAATTTCCGGTAAATCGTGAAATTTCATTAAACGATACAATAGCTGCAAACCATTATTCCAAATGAAAAGATCAAGAAAAACCTTAAACGTTTCAACTTTCACAGAGGTCAACAGCTGAAGTTCAATGAATGGAGTGTAACACTGCAATGTAAAATGAACAATTCAACATCAACAAACACAGGAAAATAAACAAGCCTTCAGCAACAAATTATCTCCAGGGCGTGGAATAAGAACAGATATGGAATTATCGTTCAGGATGAACACCGACAAGGCATCTCGTACCCGGAGTTCCCCCCCCCCCCTCCTTCCTAGTTTTGTCTTTGTCCGACTGTTCTGCGAGCACATGCAATCTCGAATCAGGGACCACACCATCAAGTATAGAAATAATTAGTAAAAATACAATTAAAAGCCTATCAGTGGAATATTAGCACGTTGTCGAACGCAAAATTTTCGAATGCCTGGGACCACTCCATTTTTTTGCAACGTAGGGACCGTGACACGACATCGTGTCACAAGGTCCCACACTGCCGAAAAGGTGTGACACGTCGTCAACGTGTCCTGAACGGAAAAGCAGCTTTTCTAATTTTTGATATTAGCGTTTTTCTAAAATCGTTTGAAATACGTCCAGCGGCCGAAAACATTCTCTCCCTCTCGACTGTTATAAGTGGCGAGTAAAAGTATTAAAAAGAGCAAAAGCAAAAGATAAGCAAAGCGAAGTGGGATAGGCATATCTTACAAGAAGATTAGACGAGTATCTTTGAGGATTCGCTGACGTGCTGAGGGCTCGGCGAAAAAATTTCTAGCTATAAAATACATTAAAGGATTAGGATAAAGGACGGCGTTACTCAATCCATTTTGTGGAATGTGCCACACATTTTACTTCTACGCGATATCGTGGAGTATGATTTGAAGGCGTATTTGACGATACAATGACTTGCGATGGCCACCCGATTGATGTTTTGTACAAATTCACCGACTCCAGAGGGATCGAAGGCTTGATTGGCCGAGACGGGAAATCCCGAAAAAAGGTCCAGAAACCTGGTATTGGGTGCACGCTACAGCAGGCACCTCCTCCGACTGCGCAACACGAGCCCAAAAATGCATTGTTTCCAAAAAGCAGAACAAATTCACGAAAATATTAAAATATTCTTGCTGATTTCAATAGTTTTCTTTAGGAACAGTCCTAATCGGAAAGGTGAGACCTGCAACATTAGAGAATACTAAGGATAAATGTGATAAAGTCACTGAGAAAGGGGTCCGTTAAAAATTCAGTTAAATTTCTAAAAATTTCCGTTAAGTCGTTATGCCAGATTTTAACGAAAAATGCCGTTAATTCGTTAAATGTGCACTCCTGAATCCACACGCAATTTGCCACTACCAACATTCATACCATGACTACGACGGGGAAGTCAAACCCTAACGAAGGTTTAAAACGAAAAAGTCGCTTCGTCTGACGGTTTTTTTCCCGAAGGAACCTATGTGCTGTGCACGTCTGCGAAATAAATGTGAATCCACCATGTTATCGACAACATGGAATGTAAGAACAGCAGTAGACGGATATACTAGTAAATGCTAGAGAGCTCTAAAAGACTTCCTTTGAAAAAAGTAAACGAACCCTGTATTTTCGTACATCCCGAGCTGCTACGAGGAAAGCTGAAAGCGTAGGAGAATCCTTGAGGTTGTGTACTATCAAGACGTCATTCTGGCTGACCAAGTCTCCAGCTCGAGCAGCGATATTCTCGCAACAGAGCGACATCTCGGATGCCACCTAGAGAAACATCGATCAAGTTGAAAGGCGCTACAAACTCAAAGAAAGACAAAGCGAGGCTACCTCGTTAACAGCTTGTATTAGTCCTTTCTTGAGCTTCTTTCCACTAGCTGCACCGCTGTTATCCTCAGTCTTTATCCAAAGCTTATTCAAAGAATCAAAGGCAGATACGGGTTCTCCTAAAAGATGAAGGAGACTCTTAAGCTTCGCAAAGAATGGGTTCAAAAGGTAATTTAATGAAAACCTGTAATGATTCGAACGCTTTCGTCACGTGCTAGCTTCGATACCATCATCACGACGTTTCGAATTACCAGCTCTGAGGGTGCCATGGCATTGAGCCATCGGCCGTGAGATGCCAGCACACCAACAAGGTCACTAAATCTGAGACATTGAGAGACACCCTGCACATCCTAAGTGTCATACGGTTCTTTGAAGAGCTTTAAGTACAGGAAAGAACTATGGAATAGTGCTGCTAGCATAAGCCGAGCACATATTCTGGTCATCTTGGAGAAAATCCACCCAATACTGTTCAAACGATGTCTTGTTGCGATCAAAACTCTAGCGCCAGAGGGGATTCTTGGATGCTGCATTCGATCAAGCAGAGGCGGTGTGTAGTGACGTATAGTATTCCTGCCCGATCAGCAGGAGGTGCAGGTTCGAATTCCGCCTGGCGCCAGAGTTCTGATCGCAACAAGACATCGCTGTAGCAGTTCTGAAACCAAACGTGAAAATCGTTCTTCGATAGGGACAAAGCTATAGGAGGTGATATGAGCGGTTTCCCCCCCCCCCCCCCCCAAAAAAAAAAAAAAGTGAGTTGCTCAAATCACCTTTAAAAGACCATCATTCTGCATTCTAAAGCTGGATCAGGATCTATTCCAGTCCGGGGTGCAGCTATATCATCCAATTAAGAAAAAAAGAACAATAATACAATGAACCGAAAATACAGTAGCCTAGAAAAGATACCCATTCGTATTCTTCTCCATGAAAGCCCGAAAATTTTCTCAATCCCATTTGAATTGTGGACCATCGGCACGGATAGAAGCCCGGATGTATTTCTTAACTACAGGAAGGCACCTAACCCTTCACCGGCTAGGATAAACCAGCCTGATGTGGAAGAAGCACAAAGTGGACTCCACAGCTCTAGACTTGCACTACGGCAGCACGACGTCCTCATGGCATTTAATGAAGAATATCGACGTCGTCAACGATCCTAACACCTTCACGTTATCGCGCTGTCCGTTACAGGGTGCGGAGACGACTTCACGGCTGTAGATAGAGTGCTCCCCTCCTGCTCACGAGAGCTCTATCTCGGCACCTCTCTCCTCCTCCCTTCTCCACAGCCGCTGCTAGGCTACCTCTCCTACGTAGTTATTGTATCACTTATCGTATTAGCTCTTCGAGGAATAAACGTCCTCTGCCACCATTTGTTTCTCTTCGTCTTCATCCACGTCAAAAAGAGACTAGACCACCTCTTCTGGGACGCTAAGTCCTAACCACCACTACCACACTCGGCCTAGTCATCGATAGAGAAGCCTTTAGAGGTTCACCCCAGTACTTCTTTTATGATGACATCACCGATTAAGATTCGACTAGATTCCGGGGTTGACCCGTGATAGAATACTGAACTCGGGTTTAATAATGCTTGAAACAAAAGATACGTGACGAGACCCAACAGAAGGTATAACACAGGGGTTTCTCAAGGGCAAAGGCTGGGTCTCTACTATACACTGGATCCGAATGAATCATTTCCGGATATCCGACTCGGGTATCCCGATCTGAATCATCCAAAAATCCGGGTCCGCGAAATTGACGTTATCCGAGTCATTCAATTACGCGAAGATTTTCGAACGGATCTAATAGATACTCTCAACATCCAGGAAAGATGTTTGTGAATATTCGCGATTCTGTCGCCTTTCTAGTTCGGCGGGACCAGCACGAAAGTGTGCAATACTGCGCAAAACCACACCAGATACCCTCGCCCTTCTTTATTCCCCCAAGCTGGATGACGGTAAAGGTACACTTCTTTCTGGCGAACCGAACCAAACTGGAGCACGTTCCCTCCCTTATACTCTATCACCCCACCACTGAACTTGTTCGAAAGCCTTTACACCACGAAGCAACTACAGGGCTCGAAGAAATTCAGCAGAGGGGATGGTGAGACAGGATACCTTCTGATCCCCACAAACTAGGAATGTACCTCGTAAATTTAACGCTATGGTACTGATTAAGCCACTGAGATGTTCACTATATTCAGTCGAGGGCGGGTAAGACATTTATTTTCAGGAAAAACTATGACAAGAGTGAATGGAAGTGACACATCGTTGAAAGCTTTCAAAACGATGTTGCGATCAAACCTCTAGCGAACCTGGAAGCTACACTGCACACATTCACACCTGAACTAGAAAAACGCGCTGCGATCCTTACTATAGTTCTGATCTTCTTGCAAAACCCTGAGATTTGGACGACAGCTACTATCTACTGTGGCCAAAAGGCTCTATCTAGAAGAAGGAGATGTATATGAACGGAAACTCACGTAATCGTCTCATATTTCTCGTAGATTATAACTTTTCTGAGGTATTGCAGTGTTTCTAAAGCGATATCAACAGTGGGACTCTGAACAGGCCTGCAATAAAGAAACCGACGTGAAACCGAGCGTAATAACTACACAAAACTGCCTCGAAATACTCACTTTCTAAGAAGCATGGCAGAGAAACTGCTCCGTAGTTCGCCCAACTCTTTCGCTGGCTCCGTATTTAACGTCATCTCATTAAGTTTAGCCTGCAATAGTACACCCATTTTCGCGAATGCAACAAGAACACTGACCGCAAATTCCCGCAGACAACGAAGACAAAGAACACGGCGCAGCTCGTCATTTGAGTGAAACAACGAACAGATTACTTTTTAAGGCGTTCACAACCACAAAAGGGGCCAACAACGACGGCAACAGGTCTCGCAACCAATAATCTTCTCTGGTCAGAAAAAGCGGAACTCGCTCCAATCCAAATTCCGGCGACGTGACCCATGGCGACACTTAGTCGCCTTGGAGCGCGCCATTGTATGAATTGGAGCAGGTTTGGTGTAGTCTGCTCGCGGATTCCGTTGCATTTCCTCAAACCCCTTTCTTCACTGTGGTAGCGTTGTGCACCCCAATCGATAGAGTTGATATATGTGCCGACCTCGAATTTTCAAGGAGTTGCCGCTATCTTAGTCCGTGGGCCGCCTCACCTTGTAGTAGGGGGATATCGTCCTCCATCGGAATAAAAATAGATTGCTGCCTTTGCGAAATCGTGAAGCACGACTCGGCAGAAGAGTTCAGTACTCCGGCCTGATGTAAGATCTTAAATTTCATGCGGAATTACTGTTTGGTTCAGCGTTACAAGGTTCTAACCATAAGTAGTGTACTCACTTAAAGGTTGGTCACATTCCAATGTCCCCCCAGCCCTATAAATGACTAGGATTTAAACGGATGTGCGGATGAACCGACGGGATAAGGGCGTTAAAATGTGCTGTATATAGATACTTACAGCGTGGCGCGAAATTTTCGGGTGACCTCAAAGGAGCATAGCGCCGGCGAGTACTACGGAACCGCTATATAGCACCCTTTCCAAAAATGCTCTATCCAAAATTGCCTCAAACAATATACAGCATTCTTATGCTGTGGTTTCATAGCTCCATTATTGATTTCCATGAAGTTCGTGTGACACGGGGACGGTCAGGACATACGAAGTACGACCACGCCCCTTTCCGCGGGCCTCATATCCCCTGCTTCACCCACCCCAACCCCCAGGTTTTACTGAGAGTCTAATGGCTGCCTTACGAGACCTTTGACACGCAAAACAAAATTTCCCGGTCCATTGGTGCGCCAGAATAAGAACTCGACTCCGCCCCATCGCCAATTCAGCCCTATGCCCTGTGCAGCTGCCGTGTGACATAAGCACCAGGGATGAGCGGATTATCCGTTATCCGTTATCCGGTTTCCGGAGGGTTTTGGCCTATCCGTTTTGTTGTTCGTTATCCGGCAATTTTGAGCCGGATAACGAACAACAAATTGGCTGATACCCAGGTTTGGGCGTGGTATTGCATAGCTGTGAAAGCTTCACAATCATAGTAGTGATCGCGAGCAACAATAGAGGGCATTTAAATCTAGAAGGTGGGTGACTTCAGGTATTGGTGACGTAGTTGGAAAGACGTCTAACTTTCATCCTTCCAGGGTCGTTCATTTATGCCATACATCTATGAAACCTACTATGGGCTTTCTTCATGAGCTTTTCACCACAAGCCGTATGCAGACCAAGAATGCATACAAACTGCTATGATAATATTACTGGCGGTCACAAGTGAAGGGCCTGGCACATCCCAAGAAGAATTGTTTAGTGCCGAATTTAGCGTTCTTTTTCACGATCGCAGTATGTAGGTAGCTTTCGGCAAAGGTATTTTAGTTTTACTGATAGACTGTTGTAACGCATTTAACACATACCGCTGAGCAGTAATGAATACAAGCAAAATGGGCATAGGTTCAATCTAAATGAGTGGAGAAAGCTACGCTCCTACAAATTGTTGAGATTTGTTTATAGAAACGGTTTTCTGAAAGCATTTTCTGTACGCTGGTACTGGTGGTACTTCCGTAGTGTTAAGGAATTGATCCTCTCTATTAAAAATCAAAATAGTGCAATTGAACTGTACTAAACTGATTCCCCGCTGCGCATGTTGGAGCTTCATTTTAATTTAAGATTGCTTTTCAGGACACTCTACTTCTGCTTTCCTACTTTTCATATCTCTCTGCATTAGGACTGAACAATGGCTTGTAGTGGCTAGCCTGTAGAAAGCTGGTATTTCACCCATCTCATTCCACGTTCTTCTTAGATCTTGGGATACTGTCGAACAAGAGTATCGATCCGCGTGAAACCAAGATGGTTATGCAGACTTTATTCGGCTGAGTCGGCCTAGCATAGAAAAGTTAAGAGGCATTGGAGGAGCCATTCATCCAAGGATCATTCTGTTTGGTCACAGTCTTAATTCAAAAAGAAAACCTGACGATTGATCACTAAAACCACCCAACAATGGAAACTGACAAAATGAGGGCAAGTTGTTCGACGAAGACAAATGTGAGTGAATAAGAGGTGAATGAGTCTCACATCTCTCCCTCCAAGGGCGACTTATGAATGTTTCCATACGGTTAGTTGGGCTGTTTTACGCATCCTTTCTCTCGCTCTTCCAATTCGTTTTAAACGGCAAAAATATGAAAAATTATAATTCGTATTATGGAAAGTGCTTGGATGAACAAATTCTCGATCTCTCCTCATCTTTTCCAGACTTAAATTAAGGTGATCATAGCGAAACATTGGAAGAGTAGAGTTTGCAAAACAGTTTTAGTTTCACAGCTTGGTGGTCTTGCTATTTGTCCTCCCTGATGAGTTTGATAGCAGTTCGTGGAACCTGGTGAAGGAATCGTGGTTCGCAATTTAAACTCGGCATCGGTTTGGATGGCAATGAAGAAGCGTTTCTTTTACTAAAGCTTCGTGAGAATCCCATAGGGCTTTGTTAAAGCGGCTGCACTATGTTAAAAAAAACTTCATTAAAGTCGTTATAAAGGACTTATAATTTGACAGCAGTTGCGTTCCATGTCTGATGTTGAAACTAGACCAGTTTAAATCCAGTTTTATTTTTGTTGTTTGTTCGTTATCCGTTTTTCCGTTATCCGGCGATTTTTGGGCAAAATTATCCGTTATCCGTTATCCGGGTTTGAAAATGTTGTTATCCGCTCATCCCTGATAAGCACCACTTCAGCACCCTGAGCTGTCGCGGTGGTCCCGTCACGGTTTTGAGTACGGTAGCTGTTTGTTTGAAAGCGTGCTACCCTAGTTTCGACGTTTGGTGTCGCTAGGCGACTCCTACCAGCAACTTTGCGTATATTGGCCACAGTTTTTAGAAACAACAGCTTCAGGAGAAAAGTCGCTTAGAGGGTGGGATTCCAGATATTTGCTAAACTATTGAAAACTCAAGTAGTTAACAGTTTGGAAAAACTAATGGTACGAAACCTCATAAGCAAATGGCGACTTATACCTAGTACCGCTTAGCAATCACCAGATGGAAGCAGAAGAAGGGACTCTATTACCTTGCTTCTACATCCATGTTTAGACTTATTCTCGTGGTTGAGACGAGTTTTTTTCAGGTATGGTCGTCTTTAAAGCATCCAAATACATCCTCAGTGGAACTTCGCCCGGAGCAACGAAGAGCATTGCTCATCGCCTGCTCCTTAGCCATGGATATATTCATCACGTCGGAAGTGGATTGTACAGGTTAGTTCAACAATCCTTATTGCTCATGGTTTGCGTGACAAAACTATAACTCGCCGTTAGGGCCTGTTCATACTTCGCGACAAGAGCGACAAAAGCGACTGGAGCGACGGACATAGTGTGGTGTACGTAAATAATTGCGTACTCCACACTCCGTCCGCGACGAATGTAGTGTGAAATGCGTAATTATTTACGTACACCACACTACTTCCTCGCCCCAATCGCTCCAGTCGCTCTTGTCGCGAAGTATGAACAGGCCCTTACGCACACAAGCAAAAAAACTGCGGACGAGTTGAAAGGCGAAAATTCCAAAAGTCGAACACGGGCGTTGGCGATGGAGCGCGAAATCCTTCACTCCAAGCATTACACGCGCGAACCTCTCGTTGCTCAGGGAGGGAGGGGAGTCCGGAGCAGGATTCTGCGCTCGAGGAGGGAAAGGACCCCGGGGTGTGGTGCAGCTGCTCGTGTGGAAACTGCTCTCATCACCCAGGAGGGGTCCGGAGCTGGGTTCTGCCCTCTTCGAGCGGTGAAGCGTGGAAAAATACGCAAAAACGCCTCAAAATTGTGTAGACGTCGAAACCCCTTAAACCTCATATAGTCAACTGAAACGCAAAAATGCCACAACGCAGAAGAACTGAATTACTAACCTTCATCGCACGAAGCAACCCGCTACCACTGCACCACGACTCGCTCGGCGAGAGTACCATCGTGGGCTTACAAGAGATCGATCGAATGTCTGAGTGGTCGTCGACGCGATCTCTAAGCTAGAAGGGTGCAGACAGCAAAGAGACATAGATTTTGTGGCCGTACCGCGACAACTCGTCCGCAGATTTTTGTTGTGTGCGTTTAACGAGGAGTCAAAGCTATGTCACTGCCTTCCCTTTCCAGTTTGGAGGGAAAGCGTGAATAAGTGCAGACTTGCGCGCGCAACTCCACATCGTTTCTCGGAATTTACTTGAGACCTGTTCTGGACATATCGCAGTTTAACTAGTGAGTAGCGACACTTCGCTACATTCGCCAAAGGGAGCTTGAATTGCCCGAATTCTGCAGTCGTGAATTTCTCTCTGTAGTTGGACTACGTGTCTGGTATTCTAAAAAGAGCTTTCAAGTTGTAGGACTAGACGAGGTAGGTGGGATGCATGACCACGATCCCTGAATTCTTCCGAGATGCCGGGCATCCATGGTTAATTATAGGTTCCGACAGCTGGTGAATCCTTGTACCACTCGAATCGACTCTGAAAGACTACCTTTATTGGGTGAACAAATGTCTATTTAGCCGCCATGTCACTGTTTTCTCAACACCTTTGCCGGGGTGGCGAAAAGTTAGAGCTTCCACAGTAAATCTGAAGTCTTACTATCCGTTTATACTCTATAAGGGAGTCATTATGCACGGTCTACCGGTCCTAATCGATTCATACGAATCGTACGGCTCCTCGCAAACGATGTCAAGGTACGAATAAGCTGTTAGCTCCTTATTAGGATGTGTAGCCGGCACTGTTGTAACCTAACCAGTGTCCTATATACGGTCACGTAGGGCTATGAAGTATGTGGCGCAATCAGTAGGACGCGCTGACCAATATCAGATTTTCTTCGTTATCAGGCTAACCAAACTTTCTATCCTTTCTGAACCGATTCGTTTTGTCTAATAGCCCCTAGACTTGTGTCCTCTAGAGAGCCAAATAGCGTTCGAGTCACACATATGACATCCCATAGAAGTAGAATGCGGGGCGTATTCGCAACAGGATGGTTAGTCATGACTTCTTTTGTTCATCCTTCGCCGTTGCAGCCTGCTCCCGCTGGGCCAGCGCGTCGTCGACAAGCTGATCCGGTTGATCGACGTCGAGCTGGAGTCGATTGGAGCCATGAAGATCACGATGCCGATTCTAGGGCCCCGAGGACTGTGGGAGAAGACATCACGATGGGAGAGCATGGGCTCGGAGTTGCTCCAAATGAAGGATCGGCATGGAGTGGAGTGGTGCCTGCAGGTACTCAATGGCTTCCCTTTAACTACGTTCTTTGTTCCTAGTTCTTTCTTCGCAAGCAAAGCATATGTATCGATTTCCGGTCCCTTGGCACCAATCGACACCCATGTTTCTCCAGGCGACTTGGGAGCTGCCCGCTGACTATGAACAGGCTCTTATGGTTAGATGTCCACGTTTCTATGAGCGTGATTCTGACGATGCATCCGTTAGGGTGGAATTTCTGTGGTGTAGCCAGAGTAGTAGTGTTTAATGTGGCCTACAGGAGCAGCAGATGATGCAGAAGACCTAATCTGACCGCATCGAACGGGCGTGCTACTCAAAGGCGTATGTAGTCTTGATTGGTTTTATTGGCCGTTTCCCGCCTCCCCATGTAGGTCATCTTAACGGCTAATATCCAACTGGTTTAGCAGTGGAGCGGTTAGCGAAGATAGTCTAGTAGGACGGTAAATAGTCAAGAGAACTTTCAAGCCTGTAGGTGCAGCCACCTTGCCTGGACGAGTCTTCACCGTTCGCTCTCGCGAAAACTCAGATGGTTGTTTTGCGTCCGTCTAGCTCTTCTGTTATTTCAGCCGACGGCCGAAGAAATGTGCACGGAGCTGATCTCGCAACTGCCGGCTCTGAGGAAGCGAATGCTCCCGCTGATGGTGTATCAAACTACGGAGAAGTTCAGGGACGAGATGAATCCAAGGTTTGAACAATGTGCCTTCCCTACTGCACTGGGCAAATGATTAGTCAGGCGGTCAGTAGGAATCGTCGCTGGCTAGGGATTCGCCCTACAAATCCATAGTAGTCGATCGGTCGTCATCGTAACCGGTTTTGTTCACTTACCGATTCTGCCCAATTATGTTCGCACTCATGTCACACTTCTGTAGTTAGAAATCGTATATTTATGAATATTGGTTGATGGAAGGGTTATGGGGGACGGTCAGGAGGTACACCCGCCCTCTGTTGGGACGTGCGATCTTCCTCTCATCCCCCTTGCTCATACACTCGCAACTCCCTATGCTTCACCAAGAGTCTAACGGCTGTCTTACGAAACCTTTGACACTTAAAACAAAAATTTTCGGTCCGCAGAACAGCGGTGTCCCTCCTGACGCCACGCCCCCAGCAGGGGCGGGTGTACCTCCTGTCGCGCTGCCAAGGGTTATGGGCGCTATCCAGAAAAAGTGTCCATCTTCTACTCCTTCGGATAGCAGTGAAATAAGCTCATGCTAAGCGAATCCAGTAGTAACTTAACACGATAACGACCATGTGACAGGTTGTCGTGTCGCATTCTTTCAGCCGTGTGGGACCGTGTGACACGGTGTCGTGTCACAGTCTTGTAACTTATTTTCTAGTTGGATTGGAATCCTTCAAAGGAACTTTTTGTTGACTTAGAAAACAATTTTTGGTTAGTGACTTATTGAGCCTCTGAACATATAGTGATTTCAGTTAACAAACAACTTTGGAGTTGTAAAACACTGACTGGTTCCACGCATCAGGTACCGAAAATCGTGCGGACGTCAACATGTTAAAATAATAACAGCAGGGATAAGTAGAAAACCATTGATTATGTCGTTTCCACCTGATGTCTTCCTAGAAAAGATAAAATATACATTTGTTATATCGCTTTCATCTGACGCGTGGAGCTGGTCCATAGCAGCGATTTTGTCGAACTTCCTTTACTTTTTGATGATTGAACGCATAGAAGCTGACCACTCTATTTTGTGATGGCGATCGGTTTTGTTTTCTTGATTTGAAACCTGTCTGACTGCGAGATATCCATGTCCTTTTGTTATGAAACGAACATTGATTGATATTGAACCGATGATTCATTCCGCATTCATGTACAGCGGCCAGTAATATAGTGAAGACTCTCTAACGGTGAGGCAGACAGTTTTGCTGTTTTTCTCACAGTAGGATATTCAGATTTGGCCTGTTACGAGCTCGACAATTCCTCATGAAAGACCTCTACTCGTTCGACGCTGACAGCTCGAGTGCCAGTCAAACGTACGAGATGGTCTGTGAAGTCTACGATCGTATTTTCAGGGACCGATTGGGATTGGAGACCTTCAAGGTAAGCTGCTTCTTTGCTGTTTCTCCTATATGGCAGTTCCTCGTTCTCCTTAGCTCGTGTCTAGGTAACAGCACAGCCGGGTGTACATGGAGGAAGTCAGTCTCATGAGTATCATCTGAAGAATCCACTAGAAGAAGATGGGATACACTTCTGCTCCCGGTAAGTTCACCAGGTAAGGCTTGGGTTATAGTGATGACCTCTTGGAGTAACGGACAATTTCGTGCTTCACAGATGCGGCACCGGCAACAAGAGGGAAGATGATCCACACAAATGTGGTTGTGGAGAGCCCTCAGCTGTGGACACATTCTCGACGGTTGAGGTCGCCCACACATTCCAGCTAGGTGAGCCCCTCCATTTCCGGTATACACTCAAACCTAGATGTGGGAGCACGAGTGATCCTATCGTTTCGCTTTGACGCCTTTTTATTTGAGGAGGTGTTTACACTACAGCCTTAGGCCCGTTTATACTTCGTCGCGGCGCGACGCGATGGCCACGCAATGAGGCCAAGTTGATCGATCGCGTCACACAATCAATACGGCCACTATACGTGGTGTCGCGTCGCGCTGCGACGAAGTATAAACGGGGCCTAAGCGTGGCATGGCAGCACGAAATCAAGTTTTATCGATCACCCGCGCTGTCCAATCGATATCGAGCGCGCTCATACCGACGCGGCGACCATACTGTAAACCGTGTCTTTTATAGAGCTGTAAAGGGCCGTACCTGTTACTAAAGGAGTGTTAACTCAAAAACCAGAGCAAAAGTACCGCAAAAGCTGGTAGTGTGTGAAAGTGTCTGATTTTTGAAAATATTACTTGCAACCCAACTGATATCTTAGGAACCAAGTATTCTCAAGCGCTAAGTGCAATGTCGTACAACAACACTCCATTCGAGATGTGCTGCTTTGGCATAGGAGTGAGCAGGTTGGTCATTTCATCAACATCTACTCGTAGTTCATCTCTGCACTGTCGCTTTGCTCCTCAGGCTTCTTCCGGCTATGGTCTCGCTGTTATCAAAGACTGACGAAGTCGTCCGTCTACCACCGGTGGTTGCTCCGTTTTCTGCGGCCGTTGTCGTGACTAAGGTACGCTATTGAAAAGTTTCGTCTCACTGCTGACAACTAGCTCAAAGATCCGCTTGAATTGTGACCTGCGGATGCTGGAGGTAGCACGCGTTGCAGCTCCACTGGCTCCCTTTTAGACCATGGTATCGTCACGACAAGACTGCGTATTCATCATATACCATCTTTGGAAAGGGTGGTTCGTTCCAGTCTGTGCTTCTGTAGATCCTCGGTCCGCCCTCGAACAACTAACGGCCGCTGAACACAGCTATGGTATGGAAACAGATGAACGGATAGATTCAACTAAGCGTCCGCTGCCCCAGAGCGTCCGCACACAATTAGTAGCCGTTCAAACGCACGCTACAAGATGTAGACAGAATCAATGGGCAATCACGATAAAACGAGAGTCCGTTTTTGCTTTTATGTTCCAACTGTCCATCCTTCCGTTTATCGCAGAATTAATGGCCGCCGGAAACACGACAATATGTATCTAGACAGATTCAATTCATATGCATGATGGACCGGACACTACAGGGTGTCCGAAAAAAATGTTTACACTGTTTGAAAGGTGATAACTTTGCTCACAATAAAGGTACTAAAGGAGTTAAAAGTTCGTATGAAAGCTTAAAGGATTAGAAATTTTCTGGCATATGAGCAGTATGGAATACGCCATGCATTCGTCTGAAATTTTGCGTTACACTCGATTGATTATCTTTCGCATGAACGATTGATTTGTGCTTCTTTTAAGCTTTACAACTTTAAAAACTTACCAGTGCTTGTGAAAAATGTCCTAAGAAATGCATCAACTGTTTGAAAGGTTCTAACATGGCTGCTAGTGAAGCTTTTGAATGTATTTGAAGCTCGTGTAAAAGCACGTGGTAACGAAATGGTTGTAACGTGTAAACATTTAAGATTGCGCCATGTCCCCTCCTAAAACTTTGAAATTCAGACTCGATTGATTCTGCATGAGCTGAATGCTTGTTGCAAACTTGCTACTACTTGGCCACATTAACCCGTGTTGTGCTTCTTCTAAGACTTAGAGCTTGAAAATTACGTGAAAAGCGCGTGATATGCATTTATTGATTGCATACTTTAAAGGTGAGCAGAAGCTCCGTTTTCCATAACGGATTCTGTTGAATGATGAAGCATCATTCAAGCTGAATTGAGAGGTTAGTCGGCATGATTACAGCTATCAGGCAACGGAGAACGTTAAAAGAGCACAGCACAAGTTAATCTAGCCAAGTAGTAACAAGATTGTAACAAGCATGCTGGCCATGTGCAATCAATCGAGTCTGAAATTCAATGCTTCCGGGGGGGGGGGGGGGAGCATGGCGCAATCTTGACTACTTGATGCCGCAGACATCTCGTTACTATGTGTTTTCATATCAGTCTCAAACCTCTTCAAAAGCTTCACTTGCAACGATGTTAGAACCTTTAAAATAGTTTCTGCCTTTTTAGGATACCCTTCATTTTTCGCAAGCCGTAGCGTGTTTTTAAATTTTACACCTTTAAAAAGGCACAGATCAATCACTACAGTCAC
Organism: Heligmosomoides polygyrus polygyrus; assembly: GCA_947396885.1. Classification (NCBI taxonomy): domain Eukaryota; kingdom Metazoa; phylum Nematoda; class Chromadorea; order Rhabditida; family Heligmosomidae; genus Heligmosomoides; species Heligmosomoides polygyrus. Next base: position 16,027,245 of record OX377205.1, read on the forward strand.
TTTGTGAAGAAATTGTAACATGTATTCAAGCGAAACACAATCAATCGAGTGTAAAGTGCAGGGTTTCAGACGAGTGCATGGCGCAATCCATAGTGCTCATACGTCTGAAAACTTATATTTTTTTAGGCTTTCATATGAGCTCTCAACTTCTTCAGTACCTTTATTGTGAGCAAAGTTGTCACCTTTCAAACAGTGTATACATTTTTTTGAGACACTCTGTATATAAAAAATGTCATTGAGTCCGTGCGACCATCCCCGTTAATGCAAAATAAGTGACCGCCAAACTGTTGTTGCAATATGTAAACAGACTGAATAGATGTTGACGACTGGCTAGTCACTAGATATAGAAGAATTCGTGCTTGCGTCCGCGTGTCCATCTGCCCGTCGTTTCGTTCAATAGGCGCAAAATTAGTGGCCGTTAGACAGACGTTAGTATATGTGCTCAGGAACAACGTGTAGTAACGGTGAGCCAATGTCTGCATATGCGTAAATTGACCCGTCTCTGTATCGCTACATTTAGTCATCCGTTTGTCTGTTAAATTATCGTCGCAAAATTAACGGCCGCTGGGATGGCAGGTACCAATATGCAGACAGAATCATCGGATACTAGCGACACTCAAACTGATATTGATAGATGGGATATCTGTCCACAGATATCACTCGAGGCGTGAGTTACGCTGAAATGATGTCTGAATGGACCTCACAACCAATAATCAAAATCGATCGAATTCTGAGATTCGAATTTCACGTAGGTAGTAACTAATCGAATTTTGTTGGTTCGGGGCGCAATAACTGCAATCGAAGGAGGTGGCTGTCGGATGTATCCGACCCCAGGTTGCTGGTTCCGATTTCCCGCCCAGACCAACAAAGCCTTCCATTCCTCCGGAGTCGGCGAGTTAAGTCTGAATAGGCAACTGTAGGCCACGACGGATAAAATTTGGTACTGATTTTGATTGGATTGCAAATTTTGTTTGTGTTCGATGAAGCAGTTTCAGCGATCATGATACTGTGTTGTCACTGTCTCACATGTCGTGTCGATTGATACTGATGTAGTCTAGTCTTTGAATTGTGACACCAGTCCAGCGGTCATTATTTTTGTGCGGGTGGACAAATCGACAGACTTACGAGTTAGTGCTGCCATATATGCTAAGGTGCTTTCAAATTATATGCTGTGAAGCCCGAGGCGGCCACTGATTTTGCGTAGCTGTGCATACAGACATACGGATAGATCAAGAGTTTTTAATCTATTTGGCAGGATTTCGTACGCAGTGGCACCGGCGCTTTTTTGATGAACTCACGTTTTTATCTTATTTTCAAGGGGCTCAAATCTGAAGAGGACTAAGAGTTCATTTAGGTTTAATCTTGGCTTCTAACTTCGTGTTAGCTAATGGGTATAGGCCTTATCGTGGATAATAGACGTTCTTTCTTCGATTCATCTAGGAAATCTTGTTCTTTTCTCAGAGAACTTATTCCAGTCGCTTATGCCGAACGTGATAACAGAGCTGACACTATCGTCACTGGACCGGCAGCTGAGAGGAGGTATACTGCTGGATGATCGAGTAGAAGACAGTATCGGCAAACGAATCAAGAGTCTACAAGAGATCGGCATACCACGGATCATAGTCCTCGGGAAGGTCACACAAGACACAATCAACAAGGTTGGATGACCCTATATGCTCTCTCGATCCCAAGTCACCTCAAAGAGTACCGTTTCAGACCCCCAAAATCGAGTACATTGCTCCACAAGAGAACCTTCAGCTTCCGTGGGAAAGCAGAGAACTGTCGCTGAACGAAATGATGCAAGCGATTGGATAAGTCTGCCATGTTGTAGCTCTGGTCCACGTTTAGAAACGTCTGTTGCGGGTAATTTGACGATTTGCCTTAGTGATGATGATTTCAGTGATGATGATGTCAATGTGAATGTGATACTAGGATCTGTCTCTGTTTTCTTGATTATTTATGAGCCGCGCTACATGAGTTGTGGGAAATCTTGTAATATTGCTAAACTTTCAATTGCTAGAACGTGTTCTGTAAGCCTGACCAAAGCCTACTAGTTGGCCCGTTGCTACTGTAGTGATGTTCTGTTGCGATCAGAACTCTAGCGTTGAATGGGCTCGAACCCGCACCCCTGCGTACCAGACGGGCTAGGCTACGCCATTGCACCACCGATGCGGTTCATCGAACGCAAGCAGCATTCACATCTCGTGAGACTAATTAGCGTTCATTCGTACATCAGGAAGGCTACCGATATCAGGATGAAGCCATTTAAGCCGAAGGTCTTGATAGAATTATTCAAGTCATTTTCTTTAAGCACAACAATGGTTATAACAGCTTACAACCTCGTAACAGTCACTCGAGGAAGATGGCCTAAATCGTTTCTATCAATGAATTCAGATTGACAGGCTTCATGCTGATATCAGCAGCCTTCCTGATATATGGATGAGCACTGGTTGGTCCCACGAGGTGTGAATGCTGCATTCCATCAGCCGGGCAACTGTAGGTCTTCACTTTCCGAAGCGATAGGTGTGATAAGTACCGAAAAGTTATCAATATGTACATTTTATAGTCTATTTACGAGAAAGACGAGTCACTGTTTGACGCCTGAGGAGGCGTGGGCAGTAAATGAATTCGGACCACGTGCTGTCGTCCCACCATCGCCAGTCCAATCGCTCTCGGTTCTCCTGACTCACCCGACCATCGCTCTTCTGATCTAAATGTCGTTACTCAGATGAACAAAAAAGGGTTAAATGATCTATTGAAAAGGCTTATAATCTTAGAGAAGCAGTGGATTTCCCAGTCTGCTGCTGGTTCTTTTAGCATTATATACACAATAGTAGTCCCAAAGTCAATTCTACCAGAACACCAAACAACAGCCAACGCTGTATTTGAACGACCGGTATCATTTTGCCTCATGAAGAGACTGTCCTAATAGCAGGTCCGAACTACGGAAATTATAGTATATATTGCCAGGAGCGCCCCTGCCTCAGAAATACGAACATGCAAACATCTCGAGCCGAGTCCTGCAAAGAACGGTGTTTAGCCGACTACAGATAGAATGCAGTAGCTTCTTCCTCTTCCCGGTAGATTTGTTACGCCGACAAGGTTATGTCCGACCACCACAACGCAGAAAAAACTATAGCCATCAGAACGATCCCCTCCAAAGTTCGAAATGTAATCAGCACCAATTTATAACCAGCGTGCTGTTTTACACCTAGCAAGTGAAAGAACCGTACCTGCCTAAAATGAAGTTGGGCCGGTTGTCGGTGCACATCAGTTGACCCCGGATGAGACGCCCGTCTGTCAGCTCCACCTCCATCCAGCGGCCCATGTACTGGGCCACACGTTCCATGCCTGATCAACGCTGTATACGACTCTGAATTCCTTTCGGTGCGAGCGGCCCTAGGTGGAGGTCACCTTATAAAGCTCTTCGGCGAGAAGGCGAAATACGAAAGAAGCCGAATATAAACGCAACTATCGATTACGTTGGAATCTATTGAATGAAGTAATAGTCAAACAAAAACAAGAAAACGGGCAAGAAAACGTCACACGCTTAAAGCCGCACGGTGCTGTCGTAGGGTGAGACAATGTAGGAGAGGAAAGAACACAGTGTAACATATGACCTCCTGTTCAGTGCTGCCGCGACAATAGAATAAGATAAAGATAAAGGACGGCGTTATTCAATCCACTTTGGGATGCGCCACGCATATTCTTTTCTACGGGATGTCGTGGAGGCGAGTTAAATGCGTATTTGGTCATACAATGACTTGCGGTGGCCAGCCGATGAACAAGTCAGCGCTTTTTCCTTCCCAGACAAGTCTGGTACCAATTCACCGACCCCGGAGGGTGGAAGGCTTGGTTGGCCTGGGCGGGAAATCCGAACCAGGAACCTGGTATCGGGTGTAGGCGGCAGCCGGCGCCTCCTCCGACTGCGCTCCACGCGCCCCGACAATACAATACGACCGAGAATTTGCCAACCTCGTTTTCTTTTGTGTTCGCTCCTGATGCAAGGTGTCCGGGGCAATATAAGCACTGTGTGGAAGGGGATAACATAGCTGTGAGTAAAACTCTTCAGTGAATCTAGGGCGTATAGAAAGGCATCGCTAGAAGAACGGTTGAAACACGCACAATATCGGTTCGCTAATAGGAAATTGCAATGTATTGTCCTCCCATAGAAATGTGTCTAGTATACATTGGATCCGATCGAAAATCTTCGGATAATTAGATGATTCGGATAACGGTGATTTTGGGAACACCGGATTTTTGGATGATTCCGATAAGGGCGGTTTTGGCGCCCTCGGATTTTTGGATGATTCGGGTAACAGCAATTTCGCGGACCCCGGATTTTTGGATGATTCGGATTGGGTTATCCTAATCGGATATCCGAAAATGATTCATTCAATACAATGTATCCGATCGAAAATCTTCGGATAATTGGATGCGTGAACACACTTGCTTAAGCCTGGGGCGGCTGGTAGAGAGGCTACATGTTGTTACAGGATGTTTTGTTGCGATCAAAACTCTTGCGCCAGGCGGGACTCGAACCCGCATCTTCTGCTTTCCGGGCAGCGATGTTCGCCTTACACAACCGGCGCTGTTTGACCGCACGTAACATCCGCGATTGGATGATTCGGACAACGACAATTTAGCGGACCCCGGATTTTTGGATGATTCGGATAACGACGATTTCGCGGACCCCGGAGTTTTGGATGATTAAGATCGGGTTATCCGAATCGGCTATCCGAAAATGATTCATTCGGATGCAATGTATATTATCTAGTGACACAATTTCATTTTTACCGCCGTTCTTGGACAAGTAGAGTGGACTGATCCCCCAATAGGATAGATGAAAAGTTTGTTACATAGGAATTACGCAATGAACCCGTCCAAAGTTTCTGTCTGATCAGACCCGATTGACTGCAAGTAAATGCTTGTGACACTTCTGAAGCAAGCTGATCTCGCTGTTCTATACTTTTACTTCTGGAAAGGTATTTGTGCATATTAGTTCGAGCACTAGTCAAAGGACCATATATCTGTTCCGAGCAAGGCTTTAAGCAAAATTACGTACTACAATGAAGAGCAGAAAAACGTTTTACGTTTGTGCTATGGAATGTCGATATTAGGATAGCGTATAGGGCTCCCATTTTTCTACGCTTCCATTCTGTCACTTGCTCTTGGTCATAGGATAAGGATAAGGATAAAGGACGGCGTTACTCAATCCCTTATGGGATGCGCCAGCGCATTCTACTTCTACGGGATGTCGTGGAGGCGACATGAGTACGTATTTGGCCTCACAATGACTTGCGGTGGCCAGCCGATGAACAAGTCAGCGCTCTATCCTTCCCAGACAAGTCTGGTACCAATTCACCGACCCCGGATTGATGGAAGGCTTGGTTGGCCTGGGCGGGAAATCCGGACCAGGAACCTGGTATCGGGTGCACGCGACAGTCACGCTTCCTCCGACTGCGCTACACGCACCCTCTTGGTCATAGCCATAGTGACAATGTAGGTTTGACATGACGATACAATCAATTTAGGCGAAACAGCATCAAATGTCTAGAAGTAAACAACGTTAGAATCTAACATCTGAAGCTTTGGATGAGCGCACGGCGCAATTCCTGCCTATCACACGTGACAGTTTTTTTCACAGCTTTTGTACGCATCTTTTTTCCCGATTTTTCTGTCAACAACTGGTACAAGTGGTAAATGTGGCCTACCTCGCGGTCGCCAGACCAATCACAGCAATGACCGTACACTCGCTCTGGACCGATGTGGTTAGGGCTGAGACGCACACGGCACGAACTGCTTACGGGGTCTTTATACTCAGGTCGCGGGTGGCACGCCGCTTTTGAAGCGAGGCGCGATCGCCGCACCGCTCTCCGAAAGCTGCTGCTCATCGCGTCGAGTCGATTTATTCTGCGGCGCGATTCATCGACTACAATGCTCCAAAATCCGTCAAATTAGGGCTTGCTTATATTTCGCGACAAGAGCGACGAGAGCGACGGCAACGCACGGAAAGTACGAACAGTCGACAAGAGAGACTGCGCAGCGCGACAGGAGGTACACCCGCTCCTGCTGGGAGCGTGGCGTGAGGAGGTACAGCCGTTGTTCAGCAGACTGGAAACTTTTGTTTTGTGTGTCAAAGGCTTCGTAAGGCAGCCGTTAGACTCTCGGTGAACCCTAGGGGTTGCGGGTGGGTGAGCAAGGGGAAGAGAGGAAAATCGCACGCCCCCCAGCAGGGGGTAGATATACCTCCTGACCGTCGCGAGGGACTGGGATGACGGACGTAGTACGGTGTACGTGATTGCACCATAACGCCTATTTCTTGCAAGTCAGTCAATCAGTCAACACAGAAACTTGCAAACAGTTATATTACCTACATCTTAAATCTGGCACTCAAAAGAAGTATAATATTACAGCATGCCCTACCTTGATCTGAAGAATGGCAGAATAGGAATCGTTCACTTCGAATATTAATGCGCTATGGTCTAATTACGTACTCCACACTCCAACCGTCGCCCCAGTCGCTCCCGTCACCGGCGTGAAGTATGAACAGAGGACAAGAGCGACGAGAGAGACAGCAGCGACAGCGCCAGCGCTCGAGTTTGGACAAATTTTGGCGGTGCTCGCTCGTTTTTAATTGATTTGCATGTTTTGCACGGGCGACGAGTCGCTCTCATCCCGAAGTACGAACAGACCCTTGCGGGCTCTACGGGCGGCAAAGGATAAATGCGATGCAGCGGGAAAATCGATATCCATGCCGGTAATAGTGCGCACCGCGCGGCGATGCAAGTGTGAACATCGCCCTGGATGGATCTTCTACACGGAATAGGGCACGGGTTTGGGCAAAGGAAGGAACTCTAGATTGTGAGCAAATTTGGCGCAGATAGCTTAGATGCATCGCCTCCATGATCCCATTTTTGTGCTCTACTCCGCGACATCACGGTCACGTAAGGTTGTTTCCCTGCTTGGTCTGAAGCGTCCGCTTCCCCTTCTAGGCCATATTGGCGAGTTGTACCCGCGGATCCACATCATTCTTCCCTTTCTGTAGCTGCTCTATCCGTGATTGGCCGTGACACACAACCTGCCACGGGAGAGCCACTAGGTAACCTTCACCGAGCCGCTTTGCACATTCGACCGCATAACTAGCTCTTCTTTAGATATCGACTATAAGAACCACTGCTCATACACCTCGGCAACAATGTCGCTTAGAAACCTTTTATCTTCGAAAAGAATCAGTATGCTCAGTCTTGTGAATCAATAAATACGGCCACACCACTGCGTAGGTGGATGGCCACTTGCAATCAGAGCTGAGGTATAACCTACTGATAACATGGCAGTGAGCATATGAACAAATAGAAGATATTATAGCACAGAGAACGTGCGGCGCACGCAGCGCGCCGAGGCAGCCGGCGGTGGCGGGCGCCAGCGCGCACTGTGATATTCGTTCAGATTTGGCAGATAGTATATAAGGAAAGACAAAAACAAACCAACAAATAAAAGCGCCTAGAAACACTGTCAGTAGAGACCACTTCCTTTATACATCATACACAATCTCAGAGGGTCGGCGAATATACTCCAATATTCGATATAGAGAGAAGCGGCCGGCGGCACTTCCAATACGTTTACAGGATACAGTACACGTGTCTTAGCTGAAAGGGGCGGGTGTGCGTGTGCGTGAAAGAGCACGATGCGAGCGAGCGAGCGAGAGTGAGGAGGAATGACGGTGAGTGTCGCGTTACTAGTAGCAGTAGGCAGCAGCATCGGTGCAGCACACAGCGGACTGACAAGTTGGACTTGCGAAGTGAGGTGGTGGTGGTGATGGGGCGATGGTTGAGCAACAACGATAAATAGATAGGTCTTCTCTTCTCAGGACGAGAGCTCATTGAGCACCCTAATATCGCTTTCATAAAGCTGCGACACGGCCAGCACCTTGGCCGATGAGTACTTCTCGCGCACGGCGACTAGTTTCGGTAACGACTGCAACCTCAGGATCACCTTCGCGAACATCGACACCAGCTCCTCCGTTTCCCGTCTCGTGATACCCGTCAGTTTCCTGAAGAGGAAAAAATATTACAATTTCCACAAAAATCTCACTCGCTTAAAAAATACTGGTAACAGTTATGGGGCGAGGACTATAAACAAGGGGCCGGATTGATGAACGACTTTCCTGCGGGTAAATGCAACATCTACCCCACTGTCCAATTACGCGCGATTCATCAACGCGCAGCGGGGAAACCGCGAGGTAAGTATCGAGGTAAATGCTAACTCGTCAGCGTGTAGGGAAACATTTACCTTCAAGGCGAGGTTTCTGCTCCAATTTCTCACCGAATGCATCCCTCCGCTGGCCCGTTGCCAGCTCAGAGCTTTTCTTTTCCCTTTGCACATAATAAAACTGGCTTTTTTGCAAAGAAATGTTTGTCGCCCTTCAATGGCTTTCATAAACTTCGAAAAAAAGAAGAGAAAAGATCACATCAGTCGCTAGTACACGGCAGCGAACTAACGTGTAACATTCAACAAACGGTAAGCAGGGCAGTTAAGGTTATCACCTGGGATCAGATTCATCAACGGCTTACCGCCTTCTAACGGTGAAAATACCACCAACCTCCCTGATATGGCATTCATCGGCATCAGGTTTGGCGGTATTTTAATTGTTAATGGGCGGTAAGCGGTTGTTGAATCTGGCCCAGACGGTGAAGGAGACTCGTTTCTCGTTGACTCGGCCACTCTCCCTAAAGGCCCCCACAGAGTTCTGCGGCAGCGCCACCGCCCTATGCTTAACCATAGGGCAGAGACGCAGAGCTCGCAGCCGGCGGCGTTCCTGCCCTATCCCTAACCATAGCGGTGAGCGGCGTTGCCGCAGAACTCTGTGGCGGCCTTAAGATCAGTCAAACTGGGGTTGGATTCATCAACGACTTACAAAACTTTAACAGAGAATTCACAGCGGACAACTCAGATAACGCGGCTTATCGCTCACCGTATCGCTTGATAAGCCACACTATCAGGGACTTCGGCTACAATTTTCTCTGTTAAATTGCTGTAAGTCGTTGATGAATCCGGCCGCTGGATTCCACTGTAGAGCTACCTCATAGTTTCGGCGTCATAGTGTGAGTCGCACAATTTCGACGCGATGTATGTGGCTGCACACGCGATTCGGGACGGCGGAATAGGAGACAGAGAGCAGTCGAGAAAAGCCATCTGAACAGCACAGCGTCTAACATGAGAAGAGAAGAAAAACAAGACATTTATGCAGTCTACATCCGGACTATTCAACCAACCTCTATCAAATACTTGGCCATATGGTGCATCCTTACTCCAAATTTCATCTCTTTACTGTACCACCGTAAAAACGTCAACGAGTGTGGCCGCGAGAGATCGAAACTGAAATGAAGAACTTAAGTCTTTGTCCCAGAATTCTATTCTCCTCAACAATGACACGAAATCTCCGAGTAACAAAATAAGGTTGCAGAAATCATAACTCACTTTGCCGCAATTAAAATCTTCGCCTCCATTTTCAGAATCTGCTTTTTGCTATACGCATTGTCGGTGATATATTCAAAATCGTGGATGTCTGGCGCGTACATCTCCTCGTACTTGGACGCGACCAACCTAAATATGCTTCCTTGTTACCCATGGAGCGGATACGATAAGCGTCATGCATCCACACTCACATGGAAGCAACACCAACGAGTTGTAGTTCGCCCTTGTCAACCTTCGTTCTGGAGAGCATGATGTCAAGGAGATATATAGTGAGATGGAGTGTTTCCGGCAAGAGATGAAAACGTGTATGTACCTAAAATCGAGGAATATCAAGCAACTCGAAGTTGAAATCGGTTCAGCCTAACCGACATGGACGGACCTGTATGAGCCAGTCGACTAGAATCCCTCGCATTTTCGGCGTAGCTGGAGAGTGCGCCATGAAGTCCTCTTCAACTAGACACATCTTTTCCCGATCCAGAAGGTACTCGTAGACCTGGGAAACGAGCAAAATCAATAACAATCGAAATAAATATGCCGACAAGTAGCACTTGTTTACTAGTATGACACTATGGGCGCGTTTACTCCGCGCGAATGAACACTCTTTAGGCCTACTTTATACTTCGGCGACGTCGGCTACAGTGTTGAGCGGGTGTTACGCAGTAGCAGCCCGCGCAGCACCATCGCCGAAGCATAACATAGGCCTTGACGGCTACGCTCGGTCTGGGTAAGGACAAGCGCACCGTGGTCATGGTCGCAAAACGATCGGGTTTATGGGAATAGTCTAGGCTTGCCTGAACGACACAAATGAATACCGCAGCGAGAATTTCCACCCTTCAAATAGCAGAGAAGTATGTCCCATTTTTGCAAAATCCTGGCACTTACCGAATTTGTGGCCGCCTTTTTTCTAAGGAATCGCATAGCCCACAAGGCAATACCTCCCGTACAAAGAATATACCATTTCACGTCGAATTGCGCACATTTCCAAATCAAATTGGACACTCTTCTAACCATAAGCTAGCTTTAACACTCTTGAAATGAAAGCGAATTCTTCCAAATCGGAATCATCTTCAGGCCGTTGAAACTACAGACTCAGCAAGACGGTTATAACAAATGTTTGCTCAAAGAAAATTTGGTATAACTTTCTTGGAAATCTTTTAGTTCATCTGTCTCGATAAGTGTAATAATTTCGAAAGATTTTATTTCTAAAGGAAAAAATCAATTAAAAATTGTCTTTCTAGCATAGCAAAGAAGCAAACACAAAAACATTAGATCGCGCCATACACTCAAAATTTCGCTGCAACTTTTATTGGATTGATAGTGTAGATGTGGCTTACATGAACCATCAAAGTGAAGACAACTGTGATCTCTGCAGTTGTTTTTGTTGCATCGTTAACAGGTGTCAAAGTCCATGCAAACAGAAGCTCTGCTACCAATCGAATAAAAACCGCGACGTCTTTGAAGAGAGCAGGGCGCAATCTCTTTTTTTGCACCAAAAAATGGCCGGCCTACTTTTCTTTAAAAGAAGCAATAAACCTTTGATTTCCACAAAAAGAGATTTTCCTGGAATTTCAAATATAGGTTCTATTGTTGGATAAATGCATTGAAACTTCTACAAAAAAATCTAACCCTTCTGGAGAGTCTCTAATTTAATGTAGAAGAAGCTCATTTCGATATGGAAGAGTTCGTTTTGATTTCAAAAGGCTTAGGTTAGCGTAGAAGAGTGCAATTCGACGTGAAAATGGTATGTATAGGGTGAATGCAAAAACACTGCAAGGTAGGAGTGAATCAAGCAAGTGACCCTACGAAGCAATATTTTTTGCCTTTTTGTTGCAAATTCGATGTTTTGAAACTGCTGCTTTGTGAGACTGCGATTCCATATCAAACCTTCATCCCTTCCAACTCGGCAGCTTCAAGGACTTTATTTATTTATTTTGTGGCGCGAATTATCGCGCGGTGCCATACAACACACCCACATGCAATACACATTAGAAATGGCATAACATCACAAACATATCCAAAGAGAGATTACAAAAAAAAAACAGACAATTAGACAAAAACAAACAGACTTTGCAAAAAAGGGACGTAATTTTCTGAGCGGTGGAGATTCTCGCAGCCGGGTTTATTCTCGCGAACGTCTGTGGCTCTCCTTTCAGCTCTATCCTTCTGCGCTCTCCACAAAAAAAAACTTCATCCCATGATTATCTTGACTGAACGCAGCATACAGAGACACCATTGTGACTAGCTGGAGCCTCCCTTGTAGACGACCAGGGAAGCGCCTTCACAGTGTCAGACTAGGTGCCAGTCAATCAGAGGCGCGCAATTATAGGCAGTTTACCGATTCACGTAGTAATAAAGACGAACATAAAGTCCAGTTTATTAAATGCTTGTTTCTCCTCATAACTTAAGACGAGTATTTTATAAAGATGAGATACCCAAGGCTCATCAGATAAATAAGTAAAGTAAGGCGAGAGTGATTTTGAAGAGAAGACGTCAGAATGTATAGAAGAAAGATAATGAGGTTTTAGAAAGTGCACAAAATAGTTTCACCAGAAAGCTTATGATGCGGTGTTTCTCTAAGGATTACAGTCCAATTCCATGCGGACATCAACGGGCTCTTTATTTCCGTCTTTCATCACTGAACATTAGGCGAAAAAAATGCGGATCTTATCATGCTGTGCAAAATTCCAGCTAAAAAGCTGGCTATCGATCCAGTAGATTTTATCGATGGTGAGCTAACACGTTCTGTAAGGGAAAAGGTCATTCTTCCGCTCCCGATTGCTAGATCACAAATCAGGCCAGGTTTCCTAACTTATCGATTCTCAGCGATTTCAACTAGCTAGTTGGCAAGTACGAAGGCCTGACGAGGTTCTCTGCTCAAACCTGTAGAAGTTATGCCAAATGGAATACGCCGTAACCGCTTTGCTGCGTTTTTCGCTTGCATATTACAAAGGATTTGTTTTTAATACGCGTTTGTTCTTGAAGTGTTGTTTTTGTTCATATTTCTTCACTGGACCTTCGTCTATGTCCATAAATAAATAAAATGTAAATACTGTCATGCATTTTGGGAGTACAGCCATGGTGCGCTTGTCTCTAGCCCAGGTGCATTAACCGCTTTCGATGATGCGTGTAAGGCAACTTTCTGACCCTGATCGCGCAAGGTAAACGGCCACACAGTGCACTGATGATATTGGTGCAGTATCTTAACTCCAGGGGCAGTTCAATTTAGGTGGAGTAAATCTATATGATGCTGTAGTAGTTGATGCTGATTTCTATCTCTGTAGACCGTTACCTTTTTCTAGATTTCGTTCAAGTAAGCTGCTCCAGCACTAATAAGCATATCCTCCGTCTAAGATTCCAAGCACTGCCTCTCCAGCCAAAATGAACAAAATCTAATCGCCCCTTTCATCGTCCAAGATGAACCTCTGCGCTTCTTATCTTAATCACTCTTATCTCACGTCAAACTCTTTGCCCTTCTAGCTTTTTTCATCTCGCATTCTTAAGCAGATGAAGACAGGGATAAGAAAAAGGGTAGCTTACTGACATTCCCCTACTTCTTATCTCACCTAAAAGGATAGCGCTCTGAACCTAATGCCAGAAATGGGAACACATTCTTGTGTACTACTAGGCGTTTGCCTCAAAACATCTCAATAAACACTCTAACAGACCGGTTCTGCCACATCATAATGCTCGTCTCTATGGAATGCTGGTGTCCCGTGGGAGCCCTTTCCTTTGCCAAAGGAACCAATCAGATACACACTTTCCCTGGAGGTGGGAGAATGTATTGAGGTACTTTTCATCTGCTCCAGGAGGTCGGCGGTCATTAACGCCATGCTTGAGTGCTTTAATTGCCTCTGCACACTCGCGGAGCACGATAAATCCAACCAATCTTGAAGTGCATGAAGATGAAAACAAGTCAAGGTAAGTACTAGTAAAGAGCTCTACAAAGAGTATACATCGGATTCGATCGAAAACTTTCGGATAATTGGAAGATTCGGATAACGCTAATTTTGCAGACATCGGATTTTTAGATGATTTGGATAGGGATAACCGAATCGTATATCAGAAAATGATTCATTCGATAAATTGGATCCGATCGAAAATCTTCGAACAATTGGATGAATCGGATAATGCTAATCTCGTGGACCCCGATTTTTCGATGATTCGGATAAGGGCGATTTTACAGCCTTTGAATTTTTGAACGATTTATCCGAGTCGGACATTCGAAAATGATTCGTTCGGATCCAATGTGCAATAAAGAATTCACCATACCTTCAGATGAATCAGCAGAGTGCAACGAATGCAGTGGTAAGTATCTTAGAAGTGAGTTTTAAGTCATAGCGACCCTCAGAACGTCGACTAGATCAAAATAACTCGTCATGTATTAAATTGTCCCATAAGTCCACGCCGTTTTTTTTCAACGATTCATTGCGGATTTCGCCAGCGGTCTCTTGCATTGCGTTATACAGCTTTCGAAAGAGCATGATCTGCCCTCTCAGAACATGTATTGCACTTCTTTTTTCATCCTAAATTTTGTCAATTTCTAGGTCGGTAAAGTGAAAAGTGGCTATCTGCGCAGTCGCTTCTCTCCGCTTAGGTTTGGAATTTTTGCACAGTTTTTCATAGCATTTAGAAGACAATGTTCTGTGCTACAAGAATACGTGCTGGCGCTATTTGCTTATTTGTCCGTTATTGATTTTAGGCGATCAAATTGACGTCCGAAGGAGATTTATATAAGAGAATGGAGTTTTTTTTTTGGTGTGCAAGAAGCCATTTTAGATGTCTTGCTCAATAAGAATTTGTGTCGCGTTTATTAGTTCATGCTGATTTCTGTCGAATATCGGCAACTGAATAAGGAGAAGAAGTTGTTGGTGAAGATGATTTTTCTCTTTTTGGTGATATTCGACAGAACTAAGCATGAGCCAAAAAACCGACACAAAATCTTATTGAGCAAGACATCCTCTTCCGAACGACATATAACACTAAGCAAAAAAGTTCCCAGAGCATGAGCTGTCGGTAAAAATTTAGACGTCCCAATTTGATGACCTAAAAATCAATAAAGGACAAATGAGCAAATAGGGCCGAACCGTATTCTTGTAGTACAAAACATTGTCTTCGTAATACTATGAAAAACTGCGCAAAAAATTCCAAACCTATGCGGAGAGAAGCGACTGTGCAGATGGCCGCTTTTCACTTTCACGACCTAAAAATTTACAAAATTCAGGATGAAAAAAGAAATGCAGTACATGATCTGAGAGGGCAAATCATTCTCTTTCGAAAGCTGTATAGCGCTATTCAAGAGACCGCCGGCGAAATCCGCAACGATTTCGTTGTAAAAAAAAAAACGGCGGGGACTTATAGGACAACCTAATACTATTTGAATAAATGAGGTTCAAAAATAAACCTATCATGAAAACACGTGCTAGTACCTAATATAGGATGGCATGTAAAAACACCCCCACGTGCAATCGATTGGGTCAGGCCTTCGCGATGGAGCGCGCGCACCGAGCAGTGTGGAGCCGACGACGCGGCATAGTCCACTGGCTTAACAGCTTCGATGGAACTGGAAACGATTACAACACTTGGTGCAGTATTTATGAGCACACGGCAGTACTACTGAAGACCGAATAACCCGCGTAACGTGCGTGCAACGGATAACGCGTAGTATCATGTAGTATGTGGTGTAATTTAATTTGATCTTTCTAAAGCATTCGATACGATCGACCATTCCAGACTTATGCAAAACCCTGAACATCTGAAGTTCCACCCCTTAGTGTGTAAATGGATACAGAATTAACTTTCAGAACGTAGTGTTCAAGTCAAGATAGGAGCTACTTTTTTATTCTGTAAGCTAGTGAAGAGCAGAGTTCCTCAGGGAGGGGTCCTTTCTTCAGTTCTCTTCACTATATACGTAGCTGAGCTGACTATTCTTGAGAAAAGCGGCGTTCTTGTAAGCAGTTTGCAAATGATATCAAGATCTATAGGAAAATTGAATGCGGAGAGAATACATCGTGCATTGGAAAAGTTTTATGAGTGGTCAAATCTGGAAGTTACCTTTTGCTTCCAAGAAAAATGTACACGTGAGATTGAGAGGGTCGGAGTGCTCTGCTCGTTAAGCATTGCAGTTCACGTACCTTACCTTTCGATGTCTTGGAATAGACGATAAACAACGTTTAGTGCACGCATATAAAACATATGTAAAACCAGTAGTGAAGAGCGGAGACCCTAAACCTAAGGCCAAAATTATGAAGCCAACTCAAACTACCATGATTCATCCCTGGAACCTTCCATTTGATATCCGTGGAACTCCAACCTTTCAAATTATCACCAAGGGCATGTAGATTTTTCAGCTTTCATTAAGATTAGTTCTGAGCAGGGGTAACTGTTTAAATCAGGCATTTTGGACCAAACCCATATAATAACGTCGAAATTTATGAGATTCTTCTAAAAAACGTGGATTTCAAGAGGTCTGTATGAGCAAAACTGGGTGTGTGACGCATACACTCAGTAAGCAACTGCATTTACAACCACGAATCGTAAGAGCAGTTCCAAAGTGTATTTGTTTAGCATCTACCGTGCCTCAGTTTCGTAACAGCTCTTGCAATGTGCTTTTCCTTAGCGTTTACTGTGAAATACGGCGGTCGTGAATGTAATTTCGAATTACGTTAAGTCGGCACTGTCTTCCATAATGTAAACTCCTGTTCCCCTCGAAGCTGTTAAACCAGTGGACTATGTGGCGTGACCGGCTCCACTGCACGGTGCGCGAGCGCGCCCCATCGCGAGAGGCTGATCCAATCGATTGCACGTGGGGGTGTTTTTACGTGCCATCCCTAATATAGCCCCATCGATGCAGATCTAAAGCGACGGTCCATCCTTATTTTCCTCCATAAAATCCGTGGAATTTGTCCAAAAACTTTTAAAACGAAAGCGATAAACACTATTGCGTATGCATAACTGTAGCGGGAGATGTAGGTTTGCACCGGCTACGGTAAAGCAGTCAGTTATGGAAAAGTACAGGGTGAACCATCGCACTAGACTAGCACCCACTAATCTAATGAGCATCTCGGTACACTCCTAGACTAGGGACCAGACAGTGTTCAGTCTCTATATCTACGAGTCCGCAGGTTCACTTTCCTCTTCCTTCATAAAACATATTTGCAGAGAAAAAACTTTAAAAAAGAACACGTTACGCACAGTTGGGTATCGATACATTATAACTGTATAAAGTCGGGAGTGGTCATCCTGTTTCGGATCAGTCCTATTCGGGAGAGGGAAACTTTAAGGAGATAATTGTGTCTGTACTAACATGCCACCTCAGCCGAAGAGCCGTCAATATCACAGGGCAGCTGGTGGACCTCTCGGAAAGGCTCAAGTTCAAGGGAGGGAATGTTGAGTCAAAACATGTGTCCCCTCTGACTAGGATGTATCCTAGTGGAAAGACACTTCATTCAGGCTTTTTGCCAACGACGTAAAAAGCGAACTAAAATATGAAGACGACCGACAAATTGATCTCGCTTACGAGAGATCCTTTCTTCGCGATCTTCTAGCTGAAGGAGAGTATTCCGCTCGTGTTTCTATCGCTTTTCTAGCTATGACTCCTCCCTCCCGCTAGAATAGATCGCCAAAAGATGGCAAGGACCGTTATAATAAGGTTCAAAACAAATTGTTTAGGTGCAACTCTAGGAGGGGGCATTTATCCTAGTCGGGAGGGGCAACCGTAAAGATTCAACTGCATACATCATCCCATACCACACTACAGGATCTATCCTAGTCGGAGGAGTCATACGGTGTTTTGTTTCTCATCCGTTCTCCTTCCCAGTGGTCCCAGTGGTTAAGCTACTACCAAATGATACGGTGGCTCTCACGCGAGCTCAGAGAGTGTGGTGGCTTGTCGTGGAGTGGTGGGCGAAACTGTTACTGTAGCGCTGCCCCCTCCCGACTAGAGTAGATCCCAATCACATCACCTGCGTCCGGATTCATCAACGACTTACTGAAATTGAAGAGAGACAATTACAGCCGAAATCCCTGATAGCGGTGTTTATCAAGCGATATGGTGAGTGACAAGCCGCGTTATCTGAGTGTTTGATAAACTTATGACCGGAAAAAAACACGTCTGAGTTGTCCACCGTAGTTTCGGAGTGAAATTCAGGGAAATCATTACGGGACCATGCAGTTCTCTGCTAATTTAGTCGCTGCAGTTAGCGATATTTTTGTGCTTGTCCGGTGCAAATAGGGTAGTGGGGAGGGGAGGGGGCTTCTGATGGGCAGAAAATCACAGAGGCCCCCCCCCCTATTTGCACCGGACAAGCACGCGAATACCACTAGCAGCAGCGGCTGATGAGTAGGCAACCGCATGTCCCCGCAACGATTTCCCTGAATTTCACTCCGAAACTACGGTGGACAACTCAGACGGGATTTTCGCTTGTAAAGGCCTTCGCACACTTTCGCCGCCACGCGGCAGCCCTATCAATATGGCAATCGTGGTGCCGCGCCGCGTGGCGGCGAAAGTGTGCGAAGGCCTTAAGTTTATCAAACACTCGTTATCTGAGCTTTTCGCTGTTAATTCTCTGTTGAAGTTATGTAAGTCGTTGATGAATCCGACCCCTGAATTTAAAGGAAAGCTCTCCAATCGCGGAACAGCAGCCGAATCTCTCGTAGAAATTTGAGGAACGGGTTGGAGACACGATGCATTACATGCTCTCCCCGATTAGGTAGACCCAAAAGGGAGCCTACACTTATTTTTCCCCATAGATTCGAGAAATTTGTCCAAAGGCTCTTGAAATAAAGAAGCTAAGCTCAGAAACGTGTACAGAACAATCGTAGAAGGACATCTCTGCCTGATTTGGCTATGATAAAGCAGCCAAATGTGGAAGAGGTAATGGTGAACCCCATCTCCAGACTTGCACCGGATCTTAAAGTGCAAAGCATCTGCCACCACCCAGTATACAACACTGTTCTTCACGTCGTAACCCTCCTACTCGAGCAAAGCCCATAAATCAGTAATTACCTGATCACAGTACTCCACGTACTGTATTTCGCGATCGATACCCGTGACCTCAGGGTGGATCCGATCTGGAATCTGCTCCTGAAATTGCCAAATTATCGATTGCCGGAGGTTATCGATTGAAATGAGCTGCTACCTTTTTTTGTTGCTCGTTATGAACCTGAGCCTGATGCACATTACTTCTCACAGCCACGGACCTGGTAGCCCTCGCTACGGGCTTCGCATTCGGATCGACTGCCTAAAGAACGCTTCAGATAGCCGGACCTCACGACTGGAGCGTCTTCGGAAGACCTACCGCCGCCGGCACATTGGCTCCATTTCGCTGATCCTTGAGCGCCGGCCGTCTCGTCAATAGCGCGTCCTTTCCGGCTGCTGTCCGCTTCACTATGTTCTCGTTGACGGTCGAAAGAGCTCGAGTAGTTCTCCTGCCTTGCACGTCCATCACTAACAAAGCAGTCGGCTGAGATCGGACGTGGTTAGTGTCGAGGATGGAGTGGTTTACTGCAATCGAGAATCAGAATGAGACACACCACCGCGGCCACGCGTCACGGCAAACAACGGCTCTGATACGAGGACGACGGCCGGGAATCGGCTCAGATAAGCTGCTCGGGGCTCGGCTTCGGGCA
Source organism: Heligmosomoides polygyrus polygyrus (assembly GCA_947396885.1). Taxonomy (NCBI): domain Eukaryota; kingdom Metazoa; phylum Nematoda; class Chromadorea; order Rhabditida; family Heligmosomidae; genus Heligmosomoides; species Heligmosomoides polygyrus. The sequence continues at coordinate 16,046,349 of OX377205.1, forward strand.
GAAGGGCAGCGGAGCGCCGTCAGAAGTCGTCGGACGGTCTTCGGGTGGACGCTGACCCCGCCAGGGACGCAGCCGCTCCGCGCGGCAGATTCAAATCGCCGCCGCCGCCGTCGTCGGGCGCAATGTCGTCGGGGCGACGGTGCCGTCGGCCGTCTGATGCCGTCGTGGTCGGGTCGTCTGCGTGCAGTCCCAGTGCGGTGGTACGGACGGTCGATTCCCTCTGCTACGTGCCACCGGCCGCCCCACACGATGAGGCAGCCGCTGGGCGGCTCTTTGGCGAATGCAGTGCGGGGGTGGTAGAGCAAAGCACCGCCCATTTCGTTCCCCCAGACTAGGATAGTATCACGTCGGTGCAAGTCTAGCCGACAGTCCACCTACTCTCATTTAAACTAATAAGTCCTCTTATGGGCGCGTGGAGCGCAGTCGGAGGAGGTGCCGGCTGTCGCCTGCACCCGATACCAGGTTCCTGGTTCGGATTTCCCGCCCAGGCCAACCAAGCCTTCCATCCCTCCGGGGTCGGTGAATTGGTACCAGACTTGTCTGGGAAGGATGAAGCGCTGACTTGTTCACCGGCTGGCCACCGCAAGTCATTGTAGGGCCAAATGCGCATTCAACTCGCCTCCACGACATCCCGAGAAGTAGAATGCGTGGCGCATCCCAAAGGGGATTGAATAGTCCTTTATCCTTTTATCCTAAGTGCTCTTATGCCTCACGCAAGCAGGCTTCCTCTTGTCAAGTCATGCCATACGCGTCTTCTGACCAGGCGGGTTGTGCGCGTCAACTGCTTGACTGAGGCGATAGACAGCGTGACGCAAATACGCGGGGGGAGGGGGGTCACCACGTACGCGATGGGTGTACGCTTCAGTAGGAAGGCACGTGCATTTCCAATTACATCAGAAATGGGCACTAATGTACCTTCACAACTCCAGAGGTCGAGGAGAGGTCGAAAACTTTTCTGCCCAAACATCATCCAGGGGCGTAATTTTGGGTGCTGATCACGATTCCCACATCCGTTTTGCGTGCTACGGTGGAGTGCGGTAGGTTACGGTAGGTAGAGCGACTAAGGTTATGGTGACCTGTACAGTCTAGGGGCCTGTTTATACTCCACGATGGCAGCGACAGGAGCGACAAAGCATCGATTCCTTCCAGGCAACATCTCGGCCCTATACCTTGGATCCAATCGAAAATCTTCGGATAATTGAATGATTCGGATAACGGCAATTTCGTAGACCCCAGATTTTTTTTTTTGATGTTTCGGATAACGGCGATTTTGCGGACCTCGGATTTTGGATGATTCCGATCGGCATATCCGAATCGGATATCCGAAAATGATTCATTCGTTACAATGGATCCGATCGAAAAGCACCACCTATATATAAAAGAGTTTGTCCGTGGAGTGATCTAACCTAAGTGAGGTACGCCGCTTCATCCACAGGGAGAGCGGTGGAGTGATCTAACCTAAGTGAGGTACGCCGCATCATCCACAGTGAGAGCGGTCGAGTGATCTAACCTGAATGAGGTACGCCCCATCATCTACTGCGCGGGCAAAATTTGCTGTTGAACGTGGGATGTTGCTGTAGCAGGGGAAGCGCAGCCCTTTACTGCTTAACACAACAGCACCTACGCGCGTTTTTTTTGAGCGTCCAGATTCAGAAGCCGACTTCGTGCCATTAAGCATGAGAAGACTACTGAAGGGGTAAGTGTAGAAGGGGACTTTGAGGGTGGAGAACCGACGGCGATAAGGAGGCAGCGGCCAGGAGATGCATCTGATGGTCGATGGGGAGAGCAATAAAGCAGGCCAGGAGGTGGCACCAGGAAGAGTTTAGGCAATATTTAGGGATCATTAGGGAGTTACAAATCAGGGGAGGGGGACAGTAAGGAGGATCAGCAAGAGATCCATTACCATTAAGAGAGACCGAGTTTAGAGGATGTGACACCGATGTCACACAATGGGCGTTGGCTCGCCGTCATCGTGTCGTGAGCATGGGAGGCCTACTCAGTTGGGGTGGAGCAGTAGGGAGCATCCCGAGGGGGTGAGGAGGAATACCTTATACCTTGAAGAAGGGACCTCGAGGCGGGACCAGGACGAGGAACCAACAAGAAGGGAGCCGTAAGGGAACTCATACGGAGAAGAAGGAATCTGCCATATGCATAGCCCCTTCATGTTCGACATAGCGGCGACTGCGCGCGCTTCTGGGCTTCTTGATCCAGAAAACGGGCCTCCTAGGTTGCGCAGCAAGCATCCTGATTCTCAATACGTATCACCGGTCGTGCCGTGAGCATGGGAGGACCACTAAGGGGGTAGTGGAGAAGGGCGGTAAGGGGGACCTCTATGGTGACCAGGAGAGCGACCAGGAAGGAAAGGAGGAACCTGGAAGAGAGGCCAGGATGGGGAAACCAGCAAGAAGAGACCAGTAGGTGTAGTGTAAACAAAAAGTGGGCCAGCAGTTGGGACCAGGAAGGTGGGTGACTAAAGAGGGGGAGGGAAGACCTGTAAAGGTGGACTAGCAATTAGATCCAGTAAGAAGAAACGAGAGAGGCGAACCTGGCTTTGGAAGACATGTCAACGACAACTTGAAACGCTAGCTGTTGAGCATGAGAACGATTGCGGAGGAACAACCTGAGAGACAGAAGTACCGCGCAGCACAAACCAATGACATTACTGGCCGGTCAGGAAAGAATGTCTATGATGATGGTACCGAAGTGGTGAAGGGCTTGATGCCGATAAAGTACGCACCAAGTCCTGGATGCTAGCGAATCTTGTGTTTTACAATAACTACTTTCCATAGGTCAGTGATGCTACAAAGTCGCGCGAAGCGCGCAAGTGCGAGACAAGACACACCGTTAGGCGTGTCGGAGCACTTGTCTTAGGAGAAATGGATGATTCGGATAACGCTAATTTCGTGGACCTCGGATTTTTGGATGATTCGGATCAGGGCATCCGAAAGTGATTCATTTGGATCCAATGTAAACTCGGCACTGATCGATACATATCCTTCGCCCTGTCGCTCCCGCCTCTACCGCCGCTCCTGTCGCGAAGTATTAGCAGGCCCTTAGTCACGTACTTACCGTAACCTATCGTAATCGGCCGAAACTTCAAAAAGGGGTGTCAGATTCGTGATCAGCACCCCAATTAACCCTCCATTGGGCGGTGTCTGGGCGAAGTTTTTTTCAACCTTTTCCCAGAACTCTTCCCAGAAATGATTTTTAGGGATCTATCCTAGTGGAAGGCGGGCATCACTAGAAAAGCGGAACAAATGTAAACAGTGTGGTATCTCTCTACCAGGAATTTGCAAAGAAAGGCTCTCTCTCCTAAGTCAGTCCATGGTATGTGACCAGTGGACTTGAGGCTCACCGGGCGGTTTCAAGAAGGCAAAATCGGACCCAAATAATAAACGAACCGCCGCAGCTGTACACAAAGACGGTCGGCGGGCAAAGAGCATTCAAACATAACTGACCCTGGCATTTTATAACCCTGATCCATCATAGTGAGGAGGGGGCACAACTTTGTCTGTATACAACTGCAGCGAAACAGAAAGCATTTTTTTTTGCGAATTTGCCAGTTCAGACTCCGTTTTGTCCTCTAGGAGCCGCTCCATGTGTGTAAACTCAATTTGTTACATAATTTTTAGCTACGTGACTTCCTTCTCCTCCCCCGAATTGGATAGATCCGTCAAATCTTGCTGGAGTAGACTAGCTTGTTTCAAACGAATCCTGAACGAAAACACGGGACATGGCGCGCTCTTGCTACGTAGAAAACGAACAAACTGGCCATCGTCGGCTTAAATAATTTAATTAGCGGAATGATTAAGAAGATGATCTGCCGCTGTAAAAGTCCCACCAAGGAAAAACAAGCCGTCATGAGGACCGTTATGGAAAGATAAAGATCCACGTCTCCACCACAAGTTGGAAAACATCTCATTCTGAAGACCCGTTCAATTTCCCCATCAAGCCTACAATGTCGGGTCGGTTGTGCTGTCGAGTTGGGAGCCTTCTGAAGTGCAGAAATGCATTGGCTGTGATCTATGCGGTACAGTTTCTCTGCAGAAATTAGTGGCTCACAGTGATAAGAGCTAGGACAGTCAAAGCAAGGCTATAGCTTCAAAGAAAACGTGTACTACTGCACAGAGCTGCAGCTTGCACTAATTTGGACGAGTCCCGCTCAGCTAGGAAAACGCCAGTCGGAGCAATACGTGTTGACAGAGGGTGGAAGTGGGGGGAGGGAGGAGGCGACTAGCGGTCCCCACCAAGAATAAGTAGATCAAGACGATAATGGGATACAGTAGCCCTTGGAGTGAAATATCTGCTTCTGGAATCAGTTCCCAATTCTTAGTTCCTCAATAGGCTACTTTAAAAAACGCCACGGTCACCTCATTTTCCTTCCCCGCTAGGTCCTAGACTCCAGAGTGGGCACCGTTTGTAAAGCGGAATACGGGTGGCCCATCCCCAGGGCCCTATCCGACTATGGTGGGTGCAGAGATAAGGCAAAAAATTATATAACTAGTCCTATAATTTAGATAATAACTTATTAGATAAGGAATCTAAAAACACTCACCCTTCTCAACACCCTTTCGAATCCTGCCATCCAACGAAAAAATTAAAAATTCCTCGAATTCATTGGGGTCGTCCGATCTATCCCCCCTCCCCCCCCCCTCCTCACGAGCAGAATATTGTCATGTCATGGAAGCAGTTCAGCCTTTCAGCTGCTAACATTTCTCTGAAATCCACCATTATAAGGTATAAATGCTTCCTGTTTGAAAAGCAGAACAAACGCAATAAAGGTGGCTTATCCCCGGGAGGAAATTGCCTAGAAAACTTGCTTTCTCGTAGTTTAGTTTCCCTCTCTTATAAGGATAGATCCTTTGCTTGGGAACTTTCTTTTTATTGGGAGCTGCACGTAAAACAAATCCTCTTCAAACTGGCGACGAGCTCCTGAGAAGGATCACAAACAAATTAGGAATGAGAACAAGAACCCACTTTAGACGTGTAAGGTGTCGACTAAGTTCTAAGGGGGAATCATGAACGACTTTACCCAGGGTTATGCGGGTACCCTCCGACTAGGATAGATCCGCAACTTGAATGGCTTGTGGTAGTCAGAGGCATAGAAGTCAGCGTTTTGTTCTTCTCAGAGAAGTCTGGTACCAGTTCATAAGCTTGAAATGATGAAGAGCTCTGCTGCTTCGTACAAGATCGGAACCGTGAATCGAATCAGGGTTCACAAGACATTCATCACTTTCTCCGGCTTTACTCCACCCGACCTCTCTCAGCTTCAGAGGCTGTAGATAAATTCGTTTTTTTAGAGAGGCCTGGCGTCTTCTATGCCGGCTGTACAAGCATCCACCGTTCCGTTACACGAGAAGGTGCTTGCGGCGATCCGTACCCATTCCGAGAACCCGGGAAGGATAGCGCTGGTGAGAGGGATGGATAGATTTTTACGTCTGAAACAACAAGTATCCAAAGCATTTATAGCTTCAAAGCATTTCTGAAAGGCTGGTCCTGTATCAACAAAATGGAATTTTTTTTTAGATAAGCAGTGACAGCGATGAAAAACACCTAACCTTCAAAGCTCTACTATACCAGATTGAAGCCACCGCATCGTACCTTTCGCAAAAGTATGTCTATAGGATGAATCACAACTCGGATGAATAACTGGAAACGGAGAGAGTGGATTTTGTGAACTAGTCGTTGTGTGACCTACATGGGAAGCCAGGAGCTCACCAGCCAATCATAACCAGTCGGAGCACCGGCCGAGCACGTGTCAGCTAATCAGGGCATAGACCATACATACATGTCGATTCTGAATGACTCGCTCATTCAGTGCGACCTGGGGCCGGATTCATCAACGACTTACAGCAATTTAACAGAGAAATTACAGCCGAAATTCCTGATAGCGCGGCTTAAATCGCTCATCATATGGCTTGATAAGCTGTGCTATCAGAGATTTCGGCTGTATTTCCTCTGTTAAACTGCTGTAAGCCGTTGATGAATCCTGTCCCTGATTGTTCTGGTGCGTCAGCTCTCTCCATATGTAGGCTACATTAACGAGTAGTAACGGACTTTGCTATTTTGAAAGCCTTTCTTCTACAAATCCCAGAAATTCACATGAACTCAAGTTCCTAGATGATGGGGTGATTTTTATGAAGACCTTGCATTACGTTACAGTACCGGACGCGTCTTTTGAATAGACGCCGAAAAAACCGCACTTTTGCGGTTTTTGCGTCTTTTTGCTATAACTCGCCCAAAATTCATCCTTTTGAAAAACGAAGAGTATATTTGAGCTCAGGAGATCGAGCTCTATCGTTTGGCATATACACTTCATATGAAAGATCAAAAATGGCCAAAATTGAAAACTTGCGCTCCATTGAGAAGGCCGGCCGCGGACGAGTTGTCGGCCGCAAGGCGCCAAAACCGTTGCATGCTCACAATTCCTCCAATTTAAGGTTTTTTGAGAAACGGTTGGTACCGTTCGATTCGTCCCCTCGAGATCTACACAACCATATATACATCTTCGCTAAAGCACCGCATTTTCGCAGTAGGTGGTCAAAGATGACGGGAGCAGACTTTTGCCATTGGAGAAAATTATGTTCCAGAACTTGCTTGTTCTCGGAGCATCTCAAGCATGGCGTAACGTGTTTTGTCATGCCAGGAATCGTCTGAGAGTGCGCCGTGCACAATGCATATAGGACCGAACCTATCAATCGAGGGGGGTGGAGTTTGTAGAGCATTTAGGGAGTTTTATGAGAAATTCTCAGTCGCCCTACTCAGAAATTGCTGTACTCTGCTCCAGCGAGACTATGGAGTGCGCTATGCACAATGTATATAGGATCGAATCTATCAATCGACTGGGCGCGACAGCTCGCAAATTGCACGCACGGGCGTGTTCGGAGCGCGATAACTCTGACAGCTTCCAACCTTTATGGCTGGAACGTGTGGGTTCCGTAGGCAGTAATATGCTGTAGTAAAGCGGCAAAGCATAGCAATTTATCTTACGAATTGGCAACGTTACGGCGGTGCGAAAATGCGGGTGTGACACGATTTTTTCAGATTTCGGTCGACCGCTGCGGGTACACGAGGCGAGCTAACAGCATGCAAACTTGCGGATGAGCAATGCGCCGAAGGCGCTTTACGACGATCTGCTCCTAACTCTCCAGCTGCCTAAACTGCCTTAACCCCATGTGCCATTTTAGAGCGGCGGAGGGCAGCGGTGAAGCTGCTTCCGCCCTTACTCGCCCACGTTTGAGCTT
>OX377205.1:16053792-16099730 GCA_947396885.1 Heligmosomoides polygyrus polygyrus
ATATCGCTCACCATATAAGCTGCGCTATCAGGGATTTCGGCTGGCCGATTCACATGAATTCAAGTCCTAGACTATAAGGTGATTTTTATGAAGACCTTGCATTGCTTTGTTTCCAGAGGCCAGACTTATCAACCGCTTACCGCCATCTAACGGTGAAGATACCGTCAAACCTGATGCTGTTGAATGTAATATCAGGGGGTTTGGTGGCATTTCCACTGTTAGAGGGTGGTAAGTGGTTGGTGAATCTGGCCCCAGGTTTTCCTGGTTTCTTAACAGCCAGAGCTCTGGATTTTGAGCTCATCATCTGATAGAAACAGAACGTTTACCTCAGAGAAATTCCATATACTTGGAAGGATTATTTTGGCCATTCTGAATACGTCATTTAATCCACCTTTCTGCCTCTTTATTGCCATGCCATCGAACTTAGCCCCACTTGGAGATTACGGTACTTGTCGTTAGAGTGGCCTATTTTGAGAGGCAGGACGCCCCAATCGGGATGGATTGAATGTGAATGCCACACAAAGTGGATGTGTCTGACAAGTTCTGTGATTGATTGCCACGTCCCCGCCTCCACATGTTGGTCACATTAACGACTAGCACGCAAACAATTTTTGCCACCAATTTTTGTCACACTCAGGTCTACTACCTTCCTTTGGAGCAAACTGCGCAAGTTCCGATTAAAAATTCTCCAAACCACTCTCCATAAGATATCCGATACTTGTTTTAGGGTCCGTCCTAAATCCGCTACGGTCGCGAGTGGATCGCAAGTGCAAGGCATACGAATCGATTAGAATCGAGCGATCGCGCGTCAAAAATCGATATGCACGCTGTTTCCGAGCGACCAGTCGATACCGTCGAGGAATATGAAGAGGCCCCTAGGCTTGTCGGTATTTCCAATAGCACTTCATATTCATATTCAGTGGATTCGGAAAAGGTGACGTCGCCTGTTTCGTGATGACCAACTCAACGGCGTTTGTCGTCTCCCATCTGGGAGTACTGAAGAGCGGCGGAGTCGTCACCTGTGCCACCTCGTCCTGCACTCAAGGTCTGTTCACTGGCATGGAGGGTGTGTTAGCGGTGTGATTACAATCACACAGAACCTCACAATGATGCGTAACTTTCCATCAATTAGATCGCTGCATATGAAATGGCCGATTTTAATTGAAAACTTTGGCAAAACACAACTTTCCTTTTTTGAAAAAGGTTTTGAAAAGTTTGGAAATAATTTCATTAATCGGAATAAGCACCATTACAATTAATACACATTTCCCTATGCGATGATAGCTTAGACATTCCATCTTTTTAAAAATCAGAACTTCCAGAATTTATAAAGCATGGGAAGTCATTTTCGACATCATCTTGGTTAGTGAATTTTTTTTGCCCTTCACATGACGACCTAAAGGCTTAAAAATGGTAATCGCTAGAGGCCAGACCTGGTGAATATGCTGGATGTGACAGAGTTTCGTATACCAGTTCATCCAGTCTCCGGAGAACAATTTTTGAAACGTGCGGACGCACGTTGTCTAAGCAGTGGGATTGGGCCTTTTTGATTGACCAAAGCCGACTGTTTTTCAATCCACTTCTGGTGCATCGCTTCAATTTTAAGACATCTATCACATCAATTCTTGAATATGGTACTCCAGCTTGTAATCCTAACACGCGTAAAGTTATCACAACGTTAGAAAGCATACAGAATACCTTTACAAGGAAACTCATAACACGTACGCTGGGATGTCATTACGATCAAATACCCTCAAGCATTGCGCGAAATAAGAATTTTGGACTGACGTCTCTTGCTCTTAGAAGGAAGTGAAATGATCTATTGTTATTTCACAAAATTGCACACCTGCAAATTGGAGTCGGCATTACAGATCTAGTGTCGATAAGAGCATCTACACCCGAGGTCGTGTCGTTAATCATGACACAGATACTGCCAAACACAACTGTCATCGTTTATTCTTCACTCATAGGACACTCTCGTTGTTTGAGAAGCTTAGCAAAAGGCATTTCTTGCCATCAAACTATAGCACTTCTAAAAGATTTCTCCGTGAGTAAGATGCTATATGTTCCTAGAGTAAGATGCTTCAGGGGTTGCGAACTCTCATTAGACATTGTTGGCGGTGTTGTATTTCTTGTGTGTATTTATTGTGCTATATTTCTGTTGTAATTTTAGCACACAAACTTATCGTGTAATAAATAAAATAAAATAAAGTGTCGGTACAGTACATCTCCGCTTGATAGCCTCTCCAGTCTTCAAGAACGTATAATGTGCTATACCAGCCATTGTCCACTATACGGTCACCATGGTCTTCTTTGGTTGGAGACTTGGTTTCGGCATCTCCTCGGGATCTCATTCTAGTCCAGCCATTGTGCAGACTGTAATAAAGGATCCAGGATTCTTCGTCGTATGGCCCGAGCTTCTCCAAAAAAGGCTCCTTCAGATGGCACGGCCTTAACGAAGCACAGGTGTCGTGGCGCTTCAGCATCTGCCTGGCGGTCAGTTCGTGCGGGATCCATCTATCCAAGTTCCACCGTGGCTGTGAGTCGATCCTCGTTAAGGAGTGTTGACAGTCTATCTCAGTCTTCATCTTCGAGAGTTTCACCTCCAGATCGAAACTTTTCGAACCAGTATCGAATTGTGCGTTCCTTAGCGCAATCCTCCCCAAATGCAGCGTTGAGCGTTGTTACGAGCTGCGGCTGCAGCGCTGTGTCCAGTTTTCCATTAATATCAGTATAGCATCCGAATGGGCGCGTGTAGCGCAGTCGGAGGAGGCGCGACTGTCGCGTGCACCCGATACCAGGTTCCTGGTTCGGATTTCCCGCCCAGGCCAACCAAGCCTTCCATCCCTCCGGGGTCGGTGAATTGGTACCAGACTTGTCTGGGAAGGTTAAAGCGCTGACTTGTTCATCGGCTGGCCACCGCAAGTCATTGTATGGCCAAATACGCATTCATGTCGCCTCCACGACATCCCGTAGAAGTAGAATGCGCTGGCGCATCCCAGAAGGGATTGAATAACGCCGTCCTTTATCCTTTTATCCTTATAGCATCCGAATATCACGTCGATTCATACTTCAAAAACGACGTCAAAAACCCGACAGGAGGCAATTATGCCACAAGAGCTATAAACGGTAAGCAAGGAGAGATCCTGCGCTTCCAGAAACTATACACAATGCCTAGAAAGGGAACGTAGCCACGAAAAATCGACCAGAACTTGAGGTACCATTAGGTAGCAAAATCGGCCACCTCGTATGCAACCTGCTATGTGGTTCTGCTATGTAAGCGTCGAGTGCAGAAAAACTTGAAAAACTCTAAGAAAAAGCTAATTTCAAGAATGCTGAGAGGACTGCATAAAGCACTACTTCAGCACCTTTTTATAGCACATTACCGTTCATATTACAATTGTAAATCTTGGTGCCGCTTGCAATCGGCGGCGGCCATATAAAATTTATTCGAGCATCGCTACTAAAGTGCCTGTAAAGCTCACGATCAGTGAGATCAGCAATCTTTGAGTCGCCATGATAATTCACAGAAAAAGGAATCATTTCAGCTGCACTTGAGCATCAGATACAGGATTCTAAAGCCAAACTTGTGGTCACCGAGGAAGACATTTTACCAAAAGTCATGCTGGCTGTACAGCAGTGCCCAAATGTGAAGGTCAGCCGGCCAAGGCATCTGAAACATCGTTAAAAGAAACTATAAGTTTCATGTTTCGCAGGAAATTGTATGTGCGAGAAACTCGACGTCAGTTGATTCGTTGCCCGACAGTGTAGTCGATTTCAGAAAGCTGTCCATAGGACCGGTGAATGGCGTTCCGGCGGAAAGCGGGTCAGTCATCTATAAGGGCTTATATTCTGAAAGAGAGCTATCCTTTAACACCTCCTCGGATAAGTCTCGAAGTCGTTGCCATAGTGCCTCAAATCTGAGCCGGTACTAATGAGCGCGACTCAGAAACAACTGTCGACGTTGACAGTTTGACCACTGGAGAGTGCAATTTCTAAACAGCTGGTGTCGTCTACTTCTTCTGTACAAGCGCTTTTTCCGTCCAATTGTCGAGAGCTTGTCCTTTGAAAACCCTATTGCCCCACTGCTAGCTTGACGCCAGGATTAGGAAAGTACGATGTATCGTTCATTCAGGGCTTTCGCGAAGAAGTCAGACCAATGCGTTGGTGGAAGTCCTGGACCGGATTCGTCAACGACTTGCAGCAATTTAACAGAGAAAACTACAGCCGAAATCCCTGATAGCGCGGCTTATCAAGTGATATTGTGAGCGACAAGCCGCGCTATCTGAGTTTTCTGCTGTGAAATCTCTGTTAAAGTTATATAAGTCGTTGATGAATACGACCCTTGTGTTCCCTTGATATCCCGCGGAGTCCAGTCGGCGACGATTCTTGTCTAGCGGGTGTCTGCGAAGCGCATTACGCGGCCGGCCCACCTAATTTTCGACGACTTGGCCCATGCGGCAGCTCTCTGATCTTCGAAAGTCGGCGAAGCTCTGAACTCTGGACCTTAGAAGCCTTCTCTCACTTGCGTGAATCTTGTCGCTCCGAGCATCGTCCTCTAGGTTCCAAATTAAAATACCTATCTAAAATTATTCAGTGTAGATCAGAGTTGTGCGCAATTACGATTTACAATTTGCAATTTACGAAATTTCAGGTCGTAAATTTGCGTAATTTTCGTAAATGTGGTCTTTAATCATCAGACAAATGTAGCGCGCTCCAGTTGTATTTTTTGCCTAATTTCTGACAATAGACACCTCCTGCAGGCCTTCAGAATCTGTGGAATTTTTGACAGTCTTGCTTTTATCAACGTTTTGAAGACTAGATGAGTGGAACTGAGTTATGTGTTCGAACAACGTAAAATTCGATCCTTCGGCTGGCTCAAGAAAGGTCTTCTTCGAGCATCTCTAGGTCATTCAACGCCAGATTGGCCTACAACGGGTAAAGTACTGACATGTCTTTGAGTGGTGCGAAAAAATGCTTTACGCTGAAACGGCATTCAAATACCACCAAAGTCAAATGTAGAAAAGTGAGAACTGCACGATGCATTTCGAATCGACGATTTTGCGACGAATCTCTAAAATTGCAGAAATTCTTCAAGGAGCTACGCAAAGCCAGCTCTGACACGGTCCAAAATTTAACTGCGATTGAAAAGTATTAGGTTGGTGAAAAAGTCTTGCATCAAAGCGTAATTTTTTTCAAAATTTTATTGTTTTTTTGTGAGAGACTTTAATCTACATAGTAGTTACCGTTTACACCTATAACCTTCTGCCATCTGATGGGGAGATTACAGAATCCTTTTTCCAGATTGAATTCAGCTGTGACTCGAAGAATTGCTCCACTTCGGATTCCAGTTCGGTACGGTCGTTGAAGCACCTATCCCTAAGGTGTTGCTTGAGAGCTCGAAAGAGGTGGTAGTCCGATGGCGCAAGACCTGGCGAATACGGTGGATGGGGCAGCACCTCCCACCTAAGCTCCTGCAACTTCTGGAGAGACGACCTTGTATGGGGCGAAAGAAAGTGTTGTCGTGAAGAAGGTGAACATCCCTCCGCCCCCGCCGTTTGCGCGACATGGCCTCGCTCAGCTTCTGCAGCTGTGTAGCGTAGATGTTCGCTGTTACTGCGGTGTCGTCGTCAGAAAGCTCACGATAGAGCGTTCCTCGAGAATCCCATCAACAGCACAGCATTACCTTCCTCTGGCGGATGTCCGCCTTGAGGTTGTTGTAAGTAACTCCGAGAGCTATAGCAGTTTTTCCCTCTTTCCTATGCTTTTTTCGTTTTTATTTATTTTATGCAGCGTCCACTCCCTTCTTCCTCCCGACCGATGTCAATAGCCTCCATCCTCTCCGTCCTTCAATTCTCCCGATGATCATTTCTTTTTGTTTCTCTCCTTTCCCTTCCATTCCTCGTTTCCTCTCCTTATTTCGTAGTCATAGACAAATAGTTTAAACTGTATAGGTGTTATGTATGGAAATAGAACACACACAATTACATAAGACAAGTGATCGTTGAGGAAGGTCAGTTCTGACAGGGCAGCGAAATTCCTTCATTCACACTCGTATGTCGGATGAGAACATGCTGCTTGAATAGGGTCAGTCGTCTTCGCCGATGCGGTCGTGAGACCTTCTTCTCGGATGAAAGCGCCGAGCGCTATCGGTCTTCAGAGCTAAACCGTCCCCTCCGAACGTTAAAACGTACGTACATAACACTTATCCGGAGCGTTGCGGAAGAACGCGTTTAAAGTCGTGGTTCTCCTTGAGGAAGCCACTGGGCCTTCTGAGTGTGGTTAACGAGGAAGACCTAGGATTCATCTCCCGCGACGACATTCTCGAGAAGGTCCTTATGACGAAAGCGAACAGGGAGAGACTGAGCGATAGCCAGTCGCGAAGCCTTGTCCGAGTCACGGAGTCAGTCAGCCTTCACTGCAATGGTAGTATTGATGTGCCCTGAGAAGCAAATCGCCATGTATGCGAAATATTCTAGAATATTTGTGCTACAACTACGTGCTACCAAACAGTCCTTGGAAGTTCCTGTTAAATCTTGAAAAATTTTCAAAATGTTTGGTGCAGGACTTTTCCACCAACCTAATATTACTTCACGATCAGCCAAGAATTCGCGTATAACTTGAATAAGGTAGGCTGTAAGGATAGTTATTAGATCCTTAATGATTTATGATTCTCAACCGCGGCTCAAGCTATGAGGCAGCTTGAGAAAAGAAAAATGAAAAAACGCTGCAATCAAAACGTTGCAAATCTGGTTAATTTCTACTGTTTCATCAAAGCCTTATATTGTTCAAGGTCTTGTAGCCAGCAGAATTTTCTGATCTCAGCTTTGAGGTGGAGTGTAAGGCGCCTTTTATGCTTGCGCCGCTGCGTGGCGCGGCGTGATGGTCGGCATGGCTATCGATTTTTCGCGCCGCGAGGCGGCGCCGCATCGCTTTTATACTCCACCGACACTTGACGGAGTTTTGGGTTACGGTATTCGGCGAATCGCGCCGCTGAGGGGAAGGGCGCGGTGCGGCGCGATCAGCCGCGGCAGACTCGGCGTGGGGTGGGAGATTTCACCTCTTCGACCAAACTTCTCCTATTGGGAAGGAGGGGGGGGGGGGATTTAAGGTGCTGGTCACGAACCAGACATCGTTTTTGAAGTTACGGGCGATTACGGTAGGTTCGGTTGATTAGGGAGTTTGGGCGAAATCGGTGACCACGATCTTAGTCCGTACCTTCTGTAACCTAGGGAGAGAATAGAGATCTGTAGACATTCCCGAAGCTTCATATATTACGCTAAAGATACGCTTAGTGCACAGTGACCCTAGAATGGCCATATGAGAAAGAATTTTGAGTGATTCTTGACGATGGGTACGTTCCAGCAGTATTACTTTTGGACCCGCACATGTCGCAAAATAAGGAGTGGTTTAGTGCCGTTTGCATTGCAGGGGATTCGACTCAATACCACACTCACCAGTTTCAACCGTGGGTTGAGCGAACGACTTCGACTCTAGGCTTAAGAGAGGATTCGTCGCTCCCCACAGGAATCCCACGACAAGCATTGACAAGATGCATTGCGCTGATCAGCCAAAAATCCTTTCTGTTTTGGTCCCTCAATGACTCGTGGACCGTTTCCGGAGCACGGCCGTAGTGCGCAGATGCTCGTGGCCGCGCGTCGCTGACGCTCCCCTTTCTAACTCCAATTGCGCAGCGACGCGTCAAAATGGGGGCGCGGCGCGACTGGCCGCGCCGCTCCCCAAAGTGACGCGCCGCGCCGCGGCGGGAGTATAAAAGGCGCCTAAGATAGTGGCTGCTTTTCCTGCGACACTTTGTATTTCTAGGTTATTATACAATGTGTCTCAAAAAAAATGTATACACTGTTTGAAAGGTGGTAACTGCTCACAGTAAAGGTACCGAAGGGGATGAAGGCTTATATGAAAGCATAGGATCATAGAAATTTTCTGGCATATGAGAGTATGGATTGTGTCATGTACTCGTCTGACCAGGAAGCTATCTCAACGGTAGGTGGGAATACCCCAAGTGTTGTATATGGAAAGAATCGCCTCTCTCTGGGAAACAACAAAATGCAAATATCTCGACCCAATACAACTCTGCACAAAATTAGGGACGACGGAAGTTGGACCGTTGGCGGCATTAGTACTCTGACTGAACGCGGAGGGCGGGCTCAAGCTGGCTGGAAACAGCGATCATGGGGATTACGCCGCCCCACCCTACTGCGCCATCTGCGGTCGCTCGTCATCGCTGTTTCCAGCCAACTTGAGCCCGCCCTTTGAGCGCAGGCAGGGGTTTAAGCCCTAGTTTATACTTGCGTCGCCACGCGGCGTGGCACCGCGATCGCCATAGGTATCGATTTTTCGCGGTCGATATCTATCCCGACCATCGTGCCGCGCCGCGCAGCGGTGCAAGTATAAACTAGGGCTAACGCCGCCAACGGCCCAGCTTCCGTCGTCCCTGAATCTGCGCAGATTTGTGTTGGGGTCGAGGTATTTGCTTGTTGTTGTTTTTCAGAGAAAGGCGATTCTGCACATATACAACACTTGGGCCGCTCCGACCTTCCGTTGAGATAGTTTCCTGGTGAAAACTTGCATTTGACAAGCGATTGATTCTGGTTCGCTGGAACACTTGCCATAATTTCTTCAAAAGTGGTTGTATCGATTGATTTGTGCTTGTTTTGAGGTTTAAAACTTAAAAACAGCCTATTGCTTGCAAAAAATGCAGCGTACCTTAAAGAATGCAGGAACTGTTTGAAGGGTTCTAACATTACTGCTAGTGAAGTTTTTGAAGACGTTTGAGACTAACCAGGGAAGGTTCTCAGGCGTAGGTCTGAACGGGGGAAATGGATAGTACTGCGAGAATCCCCACCCCTCATATAAAAACATGCTTCGTTTTTTCTGAGTCTTTGAACCAAAAGAGCTACGGTCCCTCGAAGGCGGAGTGCAGTAGTGCACCGTCTGCACGTGCCCACGTGCGCGCACTTTTGTATGGGACGCGGCAGAAAGGCTCTGCGCCAAGCGAGTCGGTGGCTCAGCAGGGTGCGTGGCTGATTCAAAGGTGCTGGGCCGGGTGTTCGACTCCCGTGCTATGCACTATTTTTGCATTTTTTTTTTATAGCAGCTGCCTCCTTCACCGATTTTCTTCCTATACAACTCCTACACATTTATTTCACTCTAAATTGTCAAAAGGGTCAGATTCGTAATCAGCACCCCAGATTCGTTATTAACACCCTATGATCTCGACAGTCTTAGTCATCTACTCATCCGTACCTGTTGCAACCTACCGTAATCAGCCGAAATTTTAAAAAGAGTGTGTTTGGGCGAATTTTTTTCGACCTCTCCTCGATCTCTGAATTCGTGAAAGTACAATAGTGCTTTAATGGCGGTTTAAATCAGTTTACTTCCTACACATCTACGCAATTATTTCACTCTGAATTCTCAAAAAAGGGTTTACTTTGAGCTGTGGTTCACTCACTTCTCTCACTTTTTGTGTTATACAATGTTTTGTGCTTTTCGGCGAATGACACTGACCTCACAGCAGATACGGGTTAGAGCAGGTACGGATGATTAGGGCTGTAGGAGTCATAATCACCCATTTTGCCCAAATTTCTCCCAGGGGTTATTTGATGTGCTGATCACGAATCTGACATTCGTCTTTGAAATTTCAGCTGATTACGGTAGGTTACGGCAGGTACGGTGACTAGTGCTGCCAAGGTCATGGGGTGTTGATCACGAATCTGACCCTTTTGACAATTTAGAGTGAAATAAATGTGTAGAAGTTGTGTAGGAAGCAAATCGGTGAAGGAGGCAGCGGTTATGAAAAAATGCAAAAATAGTGCACAGCACGGGAGTCCAACACCCGGCTCAGCACCTTTGCATCAACCCCGCAGCCTGCTGAGCCACCGACTCGCTTGACGCAGAGCCTTTCGCCGTGTCCCATACAACAGCGCGCGCACGCGTGGGCACGTGTTGACGGTGCGCTAGTGTACCCTACCTTCGAGGGCCCGTAGCTCTTTTGGTTCAAGGACTCAGCAAAAACGAAACATGTTGTTCTACTATATGACGGGTGGGGATTCTCGTAGTACTATCCATTTTCCCTGTTCAGACCTACGCCTGAGACTCTTCCCTGGTAAGATGAAGGTGCATCGTAACGAGATTTCGTGACGTGCAAACAGTCAAAATTGCGCCATGAATCCGTTTGAGACCTTGTGTTTCAGACTCGATTCATTGTGCATGGGCTGAATGCTTGTTACAGCATTGCTACTATTAACCTGTGCTGTGCTTCTTTTAAAGCTCAGAATTTGACACTCACGTGAAAGACACGAGACACGCGAGTTTATGGATCGCACGATTTAAATGTGAGCAGAAGCCCCATTTTACAATACGAATTCTGTGGGCTGATGAAGAAAGATTCAAGCTGAACGGAGAGGTTATTCGGCATAATGCGAGCTACTGGACGACGCATAACGTTAAAATAAGCGAAGTACAGGTTGAAGTCGCCAAGTTGTAAGAAGGTATAACAGGCATTCGGCGCATGCACAATCAATCGAGTCTGAAACGCAAGGTTTTAGGGGAGCGCATGGCACAATCTTGCCTACTTGCACGTTTCATAAATCTAGTTACTCTGTGCTTTCATATGAGCTTCAAGCATCTTCAGTAATGTTAGTACGCTTCAAACAGTAACTGCATTTTTCAGGATACCCTGCATTTTCAACAAACCGTAGTGTGTTTTTATAAACCCTAAAAGAAACGCAAATAAATCGAAACGGCCACTTTGTGAAGAAACTATAACATGTATTCAAGCAAGAGAAGCCTGAAGCCTTGCTTTCCAGACTCGATTGATTGTGCATGGGCTGAATTCCTGTGACAATCTTGCTACTACTTGGCCAGATTAATCTGTGCTGTGCTTCTTTTAAGGTTTGAACTTGGCAACCTCGTGAAAGACACGTTACATGCGAGTTTATTGATAGCATGATTTGAATATGAGCATTTTACAAGACGGATTCTGTGGGCTGATGAAACAATATTCAAGGTGAATGGAGAGCTTAATCGGCATCGCTGCAGCTACCAGACTACAGAAAACGTTAAAAGAAGCACAGCACAGGTTCATCTGGCCAAGTAATGACAAGGTTGTAATAAGCATTCAGCCCATGCATAATCAATAGAGTCCGAAATGCAAGGTTTCAGGAGGGGGCATGCGCAATCTTGACTATGTATACGCTACAGAAATTTCATTACATCTGTGCTTTCATATAAATATCTTTAAAAGCCTCACATGCAGCAATGTTAGAACCTTTCAAATAGCACCTGCAGTTTTATAAGGACATTCTGCCTTTCCATGAGCCGAAGATAGTTTTTACGCTTCAAACCCAAAAATAAGCACAAATCAATCGAAACGGCCACTTTGTGAAGAAATTATAACAGTATTCAGGCGAAACACAAGCAATCGAGTGTAAAATGCAAAATTTCAGAAAACTGCATGGCGCATTCCATTCCACTCATAAGCCAGAGGATTTCTATTTTCTTAGGCTTTCATACAGCGCTTGACTTTTTCAGTACCTTTACTGTGAGCAAAGTTATCACCTTTCAAACTGTGTATACATTTTTTAAGACACCCTGTATAATGAGAAAGGGCGAAGGTGCATATTTACTTGCTATGAAGCACGGAAACAACGTTTCTTCAAGACATGGAGGCACAGATCGTTTTCTCTGGGACCATCTTTGAATTTCCAGTCTTGTCACGATTTACAATTTACGACGGTTTTGTCGTAAATTTACGAAAGTACGATTTACGAAAGCTCGGTATTCATTTACACACACTCCTGCTGTAGATAAAGACACTATTGGTAAACGCTTTACGATTAGACTTCGTTCAGCAAAGTTTTGTTCGCAGGGCGATCTCCGCTTCTGAATCCAGTTTGTCTTCACAGCTTTCTCACTACACTACACTACTATGTGATATGTGAAGATAAGTGCCGTAGATAGGTGGAGGTAGGCGGTAAATAGGTGTCCACCACAGTTCTGCTCGAACGAATACGTTCGAATACTTAACCGAATAATTTACTCGAATAATTATTCGAGTAGTCGAATATTCGATATTTCTACATTTTCGAAAATTCTTTCGGATTCGACCATTGAAGGGGAGCCGTATTCGAATATTATTCGGAAATCGAATACTCAAACCCCTACAATTTTATTCGAATATCAAATAAATCTAAAATCTTCAAGCACAGAACCTGATTCGAACAAATTACTCGACCATTTGAGTATTTGACTAAACGAAAAATGGAGCTTACTCGATTTTTGATCAATCGAAAAAATTGATGAGCGAACAAATACATTCATTCACTCGCTCGAAGTTTTTCGGTATGGAGTACATTCCTTTATTCATTCGCTCGAAAATTTTCAACATCCAATTCTTTCGACCATTCATTCGCTAAAATTTCTCAAAAATACAATTATGGTGTTAACTGCTTCTAAACGAGCTCCAACGAGCCAGATGTTCACTAGAGATCCCATATTTTCAACCCCCATCCACTTCGAGATATCAGGGTAACCAAAATTATGGGACATCACCTACCTAGTCCATATGCCCTTGAGGTCTCTGTTAATTACCCCATGAATTCCCACTTTCACTTGTAGTGCCCTTAAGGTGTCTGTAGTGCGCCTCGCTACAAAATCCAGCAGGATGTTGAACAAGGCATCCTTACAGTCCTATCTCCTCATCAGCAAGGTTTCAGAGAAATCTGTCGGCCGGTAGTACATTCCTGATTGCTTCGTCAATCCTTAGTGGCTATGAATCGAAAGAGATTCTCCGGGAAGACGTCCCTAATTTTCAGGGCAAACGGGTTGGCCGTGTTGCCATACTCAGACGTCTCAGATGGATCTCCAATGGGCCTGATGCTCTCACATCAGAACGTCTCAAGTGCTGCCGATATCTTTCAAATGTAGGCCTTAGCAACGTTGTCCTGTCCAACCTTCGGCGGCCTTTTCAGAGTGTAGACAGCGTTTTTAAGGTATATGGAGCGGATCGCCAGACGTGTGCTCACGTACTGCGACTTCTCACAGGAGAACCTTCTCCTCTGCTCGTCTTTTGCCAGTGTGTATGGGCTTCTTTGCCTTGAGATAGCACTGATTATGGGCTTCACCTCAGTGATTCTGAAACGATTCGAGCCGCAAATGTTTTATAACAGTGTCCACTCTTATCGTGTGAGTTATCTCGGCTCTACGGGGCCAGATTCATCAACTGCTTACCGACCGGACGGTGAAAAGTACCGCCAAACCTACTGATACCGCGATTCATCAACATGCGATGTGGTAAATTTGGGGTCAAGCTCCCTGTATTGGTTACTACGTAGTCCGGTATGATGAATCTGGGTTGAGATGATACCGGCGGTATCGTTGATGAATCTGATCCCAGCACTGCAACGATATTAAGCTGAATTCCGGTATGGGTGTAAAAGGGCTACGATCGAGGTGAACCAAAGCTCATTCGATACATTTCAGCCTCGCATTCTGATCATGGAGCCGATGCAGGTTGTTTCTCTTCTGAAGCGGCCAGCAGGTGAAGACTTCAAGCTGAGCTCGATGGAGTACGTGCTGTGTGGCGGACCACCCATAGGAAAGCGTGTTCGGAAGCAGTTTCTCGACAGATTCACCTCTGTCAAGTACATGACCAATGGTGCGTGGCCCAAGGGCATCGAGTTCGAATCACCCATGTGACAGAGATTCTTGAACCTGGGCCCTGTTGTGTGACGGTGCGGTCGACGTGGAAAGTTCTGGAGGTTTTGAGTGGTCCACTTCAAACGATCGTAACTTTCACCGGATCCAGTGGAAATCGGCTTAATTTGAACTTAATTTGATCATTTCTTCGAGTGCCTTCAGCTTAACGGGTTTCGTGGTGATATAAGCGGCTGGCTCATCCCGATAACGGATGAGTGCTGATAGGTGCGTACTTGCTAGGAAGATATCGTGGATGTTCCGTTCGATCAAACAGCGCATGTGGTGTAAGGCGTAGCATTGCTGCCCGGAAAGCAGAAGGTGTGGTTCGAGTCTCGTCTGGCGCAGGAGTTTTGAGCGGAACTAGACATCCATATAACAACTTCAAGAAAGCTGTTTTTGGGTTGTCCTGATTTACGAAGGTTCTACCGTCGACGAAGTTCTGAAAGTGCTTAAAAAGGCGGTAGACGTTTGGCGCAGGGTCTGATAAGTGTGGCGGGTGAGGAAGAACTTCAACTCTGGTGATTTGCGAAACGTGTGGGCCGGCGATGTCGTGCAGAAGAATGGGACCCCTTCTGTAAACCAGTGCGGGTTGTTGTGAAGCAACGTCTGACCAAAATTCTAATCTTTTAAGGAGCTGGCCTATTGGAGGGAGCACCGGCCGCGATGATTCCGAACCACGGTGGACGAGAGAACTACGCTTGTGTTGGCAGTGCTATATCTACTGGTGAAATCAAGGTGAACCATCCATCGTACACACAAATAGTTCAAGTGACCTTGGGCCTGATTCAACAACCACTTGTCGGCCGGTAACGGTGAAAATTCCACTAACCAGGGAATGCCGTCAGCTTCCCATGGAACTTCGGATTGAGACCTATATCACGTGAAAAAGCTCGAGACGCTGATTACAGACATGTAGACCTCTAAATGTATCTCTTAATCGAGTTATGGCCGGCGGAAGCCGCGATGTCTTCCATGTGTTAAGCCCCTTTCATTCTCGTGGCGGCGGCGGCGGCGGCGGCGGCCCAATGGTTTAGCATAGGAAGGCGGCGGCGATGACGTGCCCGAGCGGCGGCCACGGCGGTGGAGGGGTTTTCATACTGGCAGCGGCGACGTCGCCGCGGCCACGCCCCGCCACGCCCCTGGCGGCGCCGCCGCCGGGGCCGCTGCCCGAGATGGCTGAGGCCATTTCGGGTGGCGGCCACGAGGGGCAGCGAGAGCGGCGGCACAGACGAGACCGCTGCGCGTACGCGCGCGCCAAACGCAATTAGCGCTGGCGGCGGCCGCCGCCACCCCTAGGCGGCGAGAACGGACACCGCTCCTCCACCTGCCGCTGAAGCGGCGGCCGCCGCCGCCGCCGCCGCCCCTCGGACGAGTATGAAAGGGGCTTTAGGCGCGCTCAATCAGCGTTGGGCGCAGTATTGCGCGGAAATCAGCGGATCGGCTATCAGCGCCGTCGGCAGCGGCGGGGCGCAGTGGTAGAGTGCTCGCTCCAAAGGATTGGGTTCATTGGTTCGGTTCCCGCTGCTGACGGATTTTTTGCATTTTGTGATCTATCTTCGACGAGGACCTATGATCTCATTTTTAGCACATTTTTGAGCGAACGGCTAATGGCGATTTGCATTTACGTCTATTTGAAGACGGAAACGTGTTTCAGGTAAAGTGTTTTATTCGTGACGTGAAGCAAGTCAGAAATTCAAATCAAAACAAAATAAAACTAAAAATAAAGTCAAAAATCAACAAAACTTAATAAACATAATAAGGATAAGGATAAAGGAAGGCGTTACTCAATCCCTTCTGGGATGCGCCAGCGCATTCTATTTCTACGGGATGTCGTGGAGGCGACATGAATGCGTATTTGGCCATACAATGACTTGCGGTGGCCAGCCGATGAACAAATCAGCGCTCTATCCTTCCCAGACAAGTCTGGTACCAATTCACCGACCCCGGAGGGATGGAAGGCTTGGTTGGCCTGGGCGGGAAGTCCGATCCAGGAACCTGGTATCGGGTGCACGCAACAGTCGCGCCTCCTCCGACTGCGCTACACGCGCCTTAATAAACATAGTAAATGAAAAGTAAAGGCACTAGTTAAAAGTTCCGACTCCACCGACACGACTTCGGTCGAAAATTTTTTTCGCTGAAACATCGTCTAGGGGGGTTATTTGGGGTGCTGATCATGAATCTGACATCCGTTTTTCACGATTCGGTCGGAAACCACCCATACCGTTGTTACAACCGCTCGGCCGAAGTCGTGTCGGTGGAGTCGGAACTTTTAACTAGCGCCTTTACTTTTTATTTATTATGTTTATTAAGTTTTCTTGATTTTTGGTATCATTTTTCCTTTTTATTTTGTTTTGATTTGAGTTTCTGACTTGCTTCACGTCATGAATAAAACATTTTACCTGAAACACGCTTCCGTCCTCAAATAAACGTAAATGCAAGTCGCCATTAGCCGTTCGCTCAAAAATGTGCTAAAAATGAGATTATAGGTCCTCGTGGAAGACAGGTCACAAAATGCAAAAAAAGCCGCCAGCGGCGGGAACCGAACCAATGTACTCAATCCTTTGAGCACTCTATCACTGCGCCGCCGCCGCTGCCGACGGCGCTGATAGCCGAATCGCTGCTTTCAGCGCAATACTGCGCCCAACGCTGATTGAGCGCGCCTAACACATGGAAGACATCGCGGCTTCCGCCGGCCATAACTCGCTTAGGATATCCACTTAGCAAATTTGCTCTACATATCTGTGATCAGCGTCTCGAGCTCTTTCACGTGATGTAGGTCTCAATCCGAAGTTCCATGGGAAGCTGACGGCATTCCCTGGTAAGTCCCCGGATATGACATTCATCAGCATCAGGTTTGGCGGTATTCTCACCGTTAGAGGGCGGTAAGCTGTTGATGAATGTGGCCCCTGGTATGTAGTTCGAAATGAGCGTAATGACCTAAAGCAGAAGCGTACGATACTGTTCATGTAGTGAAGAGAAAACAGTCCATTCACATAGCACTTTTTATGTTGTGGCAAAAAAGTGACTCAATCACCCCCGAGAATTTTACAGGAATACACAGAGACGTGCATAGTATTGCGACTTTCTCGCGATCATAGGACGATTCGTGGGATAGTGGGATATTGTAATAAAAATTTCGCTTTGAGCTTTATCAGATTGCTGAGCTATGCTAACAAATAACTCCTTATAAAAAAGTCTTCTTCTTCAGCGTTTATTCCGCTTAGCTGCGAGATCCGCTTTCCTGGAATGTTGGCGCCACTTTCCCGATCAAATGCCTGATCAGGGTGCAACCTAGCCACCTTCAAGTCCTGATGCAGCGTATCAAGCCACCGCTGTTTTGGTCGCCCTCGTGGCCGCCTACCGGGCACATCAAGGTTAAGACCAGTCTTTCGGACAGTGTCACCTTTTGCGCGAAGGACGTGGCCGTACCATCGCAGACGAGCTTCACGCATCTTCTCAAATATCGGGGTGACACCGAACCTCTGCCGTATGGAGTACTCGATCCAAACGCGTAACTCCGGCCGTCCACCGCAGCATCTTCGTTTCCATTACGTTGAGGCGCCTTTCAATTTCTTTGGTAACGGGCCAGCACTCAACAAATAGCTACAGGTCGGACGACTGCTCTGTAGATCTTCGACTTTAGGCGCTCTGGTATCTTCTTGTCGCAGAGCACTCCCGTCAGAGAGGGCCATTTGGACAACGCTGCGTTCACGCATGAGTTGGCTTCAACGAGTAAACCGCCATCGGACGCGATTGCTGATCCCAAGTACTTGAATGCCGAAGTACGTGGCAGCTCAATGCCATTTACCTTAATGGAGGTGGACTCATTTTCGTCAGTCGTCATATACTCAGTCTTCTTGACATTAAGTTTGAGTCCAAATCTCTCCAAGCGATCGCACCAAGCTTGTACCTGCCGCTGGAGTTCAATCTTATCTTCGCTAGCGAGCATTACATCATCAGCATAAAGCAACGTCCAAGGGACTGGCTGCTGAAGATATATGGCATCCATAACGACGACGAAGAGTAGTGGGGAGAGCGCAGACCCTTGATGTACTCTGACAGAAATGGGAAACTCCACGTACCTGATGCAGCTTGCACTCGACTCTTTGGACAAAGTACAGTATTCGTACCCACTCTATGAGCTCTTCGGGGACTCCATGTTCTCGTAAGGCATACCATATCACTTCACGTGGAACGCGATCAAAGGCCTTCTCCAAATCCAGGAAGGCAAGATGCACAGGCTTCTGTTTCTCCCGGTGTTTTTCTATCAGAAGACGAACGGCGTGTATGGTATCGACTGTGCCACAACCAGCTACGAAGCCGCACTGTTTGGTAGAGAGTTGAATGATATCACGAATGCGACCGTCGACAATCCGCTCGAAGATCTTCATGCACTTACAAAAAAGTCATATGGAAAAATTCACATGACGCTCTTCTCATCTTTCTTTTTTCTTGTTCTTCATATTGATCTCTTGTAAGATGTTATTAACATGCTCTATTGTAAATTGTATTTGTACAAAATAGGGTTTTGGTTTAATTACCCAGGTTTGAGGTAGACTGAGCGACTGGTGTATGTGTGTACCGACGGACATAAATTGAACCACCGACAATCTAGCTTACATAGATTAAAAACAGCAAATTTGCTATCAAGGGAGCATACATAGTAATCTTCGCATTTTTAAATTACGTGGATAAAGAAAGAATTGATACATATAGGCAGCAAGGAAGAGCGTTCGATTTCCTCTTCAAAAAGTTAGAAGACCCATAAGCGATATAGGAGATCGCAGATCTAATGAGGTATAAAGAAGTAAGGCAATATAAATGCAATACTAACTTTAATGACAAAAGAATGAAAAAGAAATGAGTAGTTTGGTTTTCTGTTCGCATGGGCCCGTAGACGAAAGCGAAAAGGTGAAGTGTCTTTCCCCTCTGCTCATCAGTAAGCGAAGGGAATGAAGATCGAGCTGCTGCCAACTAACCTGAACTCCTGATGTTGATGTTGGACGTCGATGAATATAAAATATACAAAAAGAAAATATTAGATGTATTACAAGAATAAATGCTGTAGAGGAGTCACCGGATTTAGTTATAGAAAGCACAAAAATATTAGGTTGGTGAAAAAATCTTGCACCAAAAGTTTTGAAAAATTTTCAAGATGTAACAGGGACTTCCAAGAACTGCTTGGAGCCACACAGTTGTAGCACAAACATTCCAGAATATTTCGCAAATGTGGCAATTTGCTTCTGTGGGCATGTAAATACTACGGCTGCAGTGAAGGCTGACTGACTCCGTGACTCGGACAAGGCTTCGCGACTGACTATCGCTCAGGCTCTCCTTGTTCGTTTTCGTAACAAGAACTTTCTCAAGAAGTTCGTCACGGGAGATGAATCCTGGGTCTCTCTCGTTAACCATACTCGGAAGGCCCAGCGACTCCCTCTAGGAGAACCACAACCTCAAGGCGGACATCCATCAGAGGAAAGTAATGCTGCGCTGTTGATGATATTCTCGAGGAACGCTCTATCGTGAGCTTTCTGACGACGGCACCGCAGTAACAGCGAACACCTACGCTGCACAGCTGCAGAAGCTGAACGAGGCCATGTCGCGCAAACGGCGGGGGCGGAGAGATGTTCACCTTCTTCACGACAATGCTCGCCCCATACATTGCAAGGTCGTCTCTCCAGAAGTTGCAGGAGCTTAGGTGGGAGGTGCTGCCCCATCCACCGTATTCGCCAGATCTTGCGACATCGGACTACCACCTCTTTCGAGCTCTCAAGCAACACCTAAGGGATAGGTGCTTCAACGACCGTACCGAACTGGAATCCGAGGTGGAGCACTTCTTCGAGTCACAGCTAACTTCATTCTGGAAGAAAGGATTTCGTGATCTCCCTATCAGATGGCAGAATGTTGTAGATGTAAACGGTAGTTAGTTTATAGATTGAAGTCGTTCACAAAAGAAGCAATACAATTTTGAAAAAAATTACGTTGTGGTGCAAGATTTTTTCAGCATCCTAATAGAATAAATGCGTTTGGTCTATTTCTCTTGTTAGGCCCAACCTTTCCCACACGAAGAAAAAACATCGTTGTAAGAGCTTTTCAATTGAAATTTTCGTGATGCAATTGATAGACCTAAATGTGACTGCCGTTCAGGTTACGTGTTCAACTACGGGCAAGGAGATGGAAGCCAACGAGAAGGGTGAGCTATGCGTACGTGGACCAACAGTTACGCAAGGATACGTCAGTGAAGGAAGCAGCGGTGTTGTTGTCGACGAGGATGGCTGGTACCACACAGGTCTGCAACTCTCGGTTTGGAGTGATTCCAAAGCAAACTTCAACAATATGCAATTTTCGAGTCGAATTAGACACTTTTTAAATCAATCTGGCCACTTTTCACGTCAAACTCTTCTAAACTAACCTAAGACCTTTGGAATCAAAGCAAACTCATCCAAATCGAAACAAGAACAAGAATGAATGTTTGTTCAAGGAAATTTTTAGTATAACTTTCTTTGAAGTTTTAATTAACTTTCCAATAAGGGGACCCATAGTTTGAAAATTTATATAAAAATTTTTTGGCAGGGGGAGGAAACAATAATTTAAAGCTTGTTTTGAAGGGCAGGAAGGCGGCCATTTTATATTGTCAAAACAGAGATCGCGCCGTGCCCCCGTCCGAAACTTCGCAGTTCTTATTCGACTGATAGCGAAGTTTCTGTTTGTATGCAGTTTCACCTGCAAGCGGTGCAACATAGACAACTGCTGCAAAAAACACACATATTCTTTCTTGTTGCTTTTAAGCAGAATTTACACTATCAATCAAATAAGCAATGCGACTTGCTTTTTAAGTTTGCATGAGCTTAGAGCGGCTGCTGTAGAAGATAGAAGTTGTTGGATGGATGTTCGATCAGACAGCGCCGGTGGAGTAAGGCGCAGCATCGCTGCCCGGAAAGCAGAAGGTGTGGGTTCGAGTCTCGCCTGGCGCAAGAGTTTTGATTGTAACTAGACATCCATCCAACAATTGCGACTTGCTTCCCGAGTGCATGGTGCGATTTAATCCGCTGGATGCATGCTTTTTTGCTGTGCTTCTAGACAAATTGTGATTTTTTCCGAAAGTTAAAATTTTACACAAATATTACACTTATTGGGGCAGGTAAACTGAAAAATTCATGGAAAGTTCTACCAAATTTTTCTTGAAGAAAAAATTATCCTAACTATTTTAGTGAGTTTGTAGTTTAACCTGCCTAAAGGTCATTTCGATCTGGAAGACGTTCAGTTTTACTTCGAAAGTCTTATTGTTAGGCTAGCTTAGAAGAGGGTCCAATTTGACGTGAAAATGGTACATATTCTGAAACAGAGAGGAAGCGCGGTTTCCGGTAACATGGAACTTACCGCGAAACTGCCACATAGCGCGATTCGTCAACGCGTGGCGCGTAGGTTTCCTGCGAAAACCGTTGTAACGGTTACCCGGCTAGAGCGTCGGGTGAGCGACGCGGTGAAGTACCGGCAACGCTCTACTGCTAAAGTCTGATCCACTGGCAACGAGTTATGCGCCTTACCAAGTGCTGTCGGACGCATGCGCGGTATCCTACAGCGCGTCCTTCGTGAATCTCAAGGGAGGGTAAGATTCTAGCAAGCAGCTGGTTAGGTAAATCTGAGGTAGCGATTTCCGGATTCCTTCGTCGATGAATCCGAGCTCTGGTTTGGACCGGCAAGTGCTCCCAGAACACTAGTGAATTCCATTTGCGGAGTCTGAAATATATATATATATATATATATATATATATATATATATGGAGATCATTTCTTTATTGTATTCGTCCTGTGCAACGAGACGCAGGTCGAACATACAAAAACCCTTCATCAAAACTCTGGAGATTTCATTTAACAATATGTGAACAGTGATTGCGCTCTCATTTCCATTTTGATTTAGGACAAGTGGGTCACATCGATAGGCATGGAAACGTATTCATTCACGGTGGGCAGAATGATCTAATAGAAGTGGACGGAAAACAGGTTAGAATAGGTTCAAATTTAGGTAAAAATATCTCCAAAGCTTACGGTCGGCAAAAACCATTTGAGTGGTAAAACTCTTGATTCGGACCAAGCTGTTAAAAATGAGCTGCACCAGCCCTTCGTTTCTAAATACCAAGGGTTCTTCGAACGTGAAATTTTTCAAGTTGCCGCAAGATAGCAGAAGGTCATACATCAAAATGCTCAATATATCAATTATTAATATTTTGTATGTTGTTATTATGTATTTATATATGTTTGTTGTTAATAAAAATAAATTCACTTTGAAAAATAAAACAACTACATTAAATGTCGAACAACCCAATACACATGTCCCAAAAATGTAAACGGCTGGTTCCGGATGAGTGGAGAACGCGCAAGAGGTGTCCTAGTGAGCAGTGCCCTGAAACACCAGCTGAAGACCTTGCTTTCAGGTCGCGTCTGCGGAGATCCAGGACCTGCTACTGGCACATCCTTCCATCGCCGACGCAGCAGTGGTGGGAGTGACCGATGATGAGAAAGGCCGTACGGCGAAAGCGTTCGTCGTGCACTGCGACAACACCCTTTCAGCTGAAGACGTGCAGCGCTTCATCGAAGGTGAGCGTATGGTTGCCTTCCCGAGTCCCCCTAACTCTCTCAGCTCTACTTTTAGCACAAACGGGCGAAATCAAGCTGAATGACGGCGTTGACTTCGTCACGAGCATTCCGAGAGGAGCCGATGGTAACGTCCTTCGTCATCGACTCGTTGGATTCTCGGTTTCGCAAGAAACCGCAAAAGCAGCGACGGCATAGAGCGACATGGTTTACACCGTCGAAAAGACTACAACAATACCCATCCCTAGTTATCGCACCAGTTTCTGTCAGAATAAATCTTCTGGTTAAGATAGAACTTGGCACACAGCGTTGAGGGATAATACTGCGAAAACATCGTAATTCGTCATTATCCGTACCCTTATTGGGTAAGCCGAAAGGTGACGATCTTGGGCAGCGGATCATCATGATGACAGTTCCACAGAAATGGGAAGGCAGACATCCACATGGAAGGATAAGTTAGCCAAGGGGTGTGCGTTTTCATTAAATTGTTAAATTTCGTTGAACCACTTACAAGGAAAGGTTCCCAACTCATGGAGAGCTTTTACGATGCTATTTTGACAGGATGTAGGGCCCTGTGAGCGGAGTCCAGGAGCCGGATTCATCAACGACTTACGTAACTTTAACGGAGAACTGTAAGCTTATCAAGCCATATGGTGTGCGATAAGACACGTTATCTGAGCTTTCAATGCGGCTTATCGCTCACCATATCGCATGATAAGCTTACAATTCTCCGTTAAAGTTACGTAAGTCGTTGATGAATCCGGCCTCAGAAGAACATCAGTTTTTGCTGAACGCTTTTTTAAAAGACCTCAACAAGGAATGTGAAGGCGTGTGCGCAACACTCGACAAACTCTACGACACCCCACCAGACTTTTATTTATTTATTTCTACGTGCGTATAAGACACACGTCTAAGAATATACGAACAAACACAAAGAGAACTTATAAAGAAGCCAACATACATAATAACAAGCAACTCTAACTTATCTTAGCTAAATCTCGTATTTCAGCAGAATACGTTTTGCCGTACTCCTGAACGCAACAAATGATTGCGAGGCGGCAGGTACTCCAATATTAATCTTGCAAAAGGCTGCTGGCGCTCTACACGCGAAGAACGGAGCGCGAAGGTTAGACCTGGCGTCGCATAGGATATCATTTTGTGCCACCACGAGTTACGAATGGAAAATACAGAAAAGGATTTTGACATACTACTTTCCGACATACTACAGATGTGCCTCGTTGGCACTGTAGGTAGGAGTGCCGCCTTGTTGGAGCACACCGGCAGGCTTTTCAGTTCGAGTCCGAGTGCTGCCAATCTTTTCGCACTTTTAGTTTGTTATTATTACGCTTTCTCATGATCACAGGAGGCAATTTTAGATCATCAATGCTTATAACAAACCAAGGCTCTCTATATGCGCCTTCATATGTACTAGTTTTTCAACTCTTCATATCTGCACCATATCATTTCTCTGTTCTCTGGAAGTGAGAAGTTCTCTTATATATTATTTAATTAAAAGTCTTATATTCACTATTTTTCTTTTGGTGAATAGCTATAGTACAAAACTATAAAACGAATAAAACACAAGTACTTGTCACACCAGCAGCATCTTACAAAAGCAGGTGAAGAACAGTCTTCTCCCTGGCAAGAAATGACCACTTCTTCTTCGTTGAACGCGCAATCTGTGGGTATAGAGAAAGGTCCTGGGTGAACATCAACGTAACCAGCTGCCACCCATGCGCATGACAGACACCGCCGGTACACCAGCGCGTAGAACAGTGATAGGTCTAGCTTATAATCCGCAACATCCACCTCCTCATCGGAACGCACCTATGAAACCAACTGGATGATACGTGTAGAAAGGTCCCATTTTCATTATACTACCTCGAACCTGTACCGCCTCTTCTTCCTGACAGTAGATATATCCATAAATGACGTCCAGGGACCGGATTCATCATCGACTTGTAGCAATTTAACAGAGAAAATTACAACCGAAATCCCTGACAGCGCGGCTTATCAGGCAATATGGTGAGCGATGCGCCGCGTTATCTGAGTTTTCCGCTATGAATTCTTTGTTAAAGCTATGTAAGTCGTTAATGAATCCGACGCCAGGAGGAGTATTTTTATGGAATCCACAACCGCAATCTCTCTCCTTTCCAATATAGTTGTGCTCAATGACCTATACGAATACGTATTCGAATTATTTTCATTCGAATTTGAATGCTCGAATTGGATTTTTCAAAAAATCGGGTTTTTCGAATGTATTCGAATTCGTATACTCAAAAAATCGATTGTTCAAATGTATTCGAATTCGAACGTTCAGAAAATGGCGCTTTTCGAATGTATTCGTATTCGAGTGTTCAAAAATCGCGTTTTTCAAATCTTTTCGAAATTCGAATGCTCGAAAATTGCGGGTATTCGAAACCATTCGAATATTCGAAAATTTTGCGGGGGCACAACTATACTTTCCAATTACGGTATCGTTGGTTGTTCGGCATGATATGGTGGTGGTACAAATTTGTATAGTTGAAAAACTAGCTATTTTAAGGCGTAAATAGGCAGCCTTTGTTTGTTGTAAGCGCTGATGGTCTAAAATTGCCTCCTGTGATTATGAGAAAGCGTAATAACAACAAACTAATACGTGCAAAGGTATTGCTATCACTCGGACTCGAACTGAGGGGTCCATCGATGTGCTCCAACTAGGCGGCACTCCTTCCGACTGCGCCACAGAGGCACATTTCGTGGGGTGTCGTAGTGGTTGATGAGAGCAGCGCACACGCCTTCACATCTCTTTCCCAGGTCTTTAAAAAGCGTCCAGCAAAAACTTACTGTGGTTCTGGACTCCGCCCGCAGGGCCCGACATGGTGTCAAAATAGCATCGTAAAAGCTCACCATGAGTTGCGAACCCTTCCTTGTTTGTTGGCCACGTAGTGTAACTTCAAAAAAGAGAAGAATATCAATGGGACAGTTTTGTATACAATCTTCACGACAGGTGGACACTTTCAAATGAAGCCTCTGAAAATTTCCGACCCTAGCATTGTATAATGTAATAATATTGGAAAAAAAATTCCGAAGAATCCCGCATCCCAAGGGTAAAAACCTTTCCTCTTCATGAATTATCTGGCTTGAGACTAATTCAGTGTTAAAGAATCCGGTGGTTGGGCTCGTATTCCTAGCTATGACAGGCCACCCGGCTACTCTCTAGGGAGTTCTTGCGCAGTAAAATCACATATGTTCATATATGTTGGCTGTTCAGAACTAAGATGGATCAAGAGTTGATTTTTCTGAATTGATGCTTTTTTGTTCTTGCGTTTCTTCTTCTCAAATGGTTAACCGTGTCATTATGCCCGTCAAACCCTTCCTGTCCTGAGTCGACAGCAGTTATCCAGAGCGTATGTACGGAAGAGCCTATTAAGACCCTATAGTTTCACTCGTTATTCACTTCTTTATAATATTTTCTTCGTTATGCTACATACACCTTTACCATCAGACATGTTTTGTTGCTAGTCGGTTAAGTTAACTCAGTTCCTATCAAAGCAGCATCGAATGGAAGCGTAATGAAGGCCTATGTATGACCGGGTCTAAGACCGGACTCCTAGGTGCTTCCTTCGTGTGGGCTGCTCGAAAGTGATTCTTCTCATCCAGCCGGAATCACGCCATACCTATACTGATCGTGAGTACCTAATCGACCTCTGCAACGTTATATCACGACCTAGTTAACCGCTTAAACTATATTAAAATAAATTACTTATTACTTTCATTCTCATTTATTGCACTCGTTGGGTTAGGCTCCTTGTATGTGAGCTTCTGAATGCTGCAGAACACTTAAAAATATCGAAATTCAGGGCATAGTGATACTACGATCGTTTTACATTGTTGCTTTCCTCGTTAGGTTACCAGTGTTGTGGAAGATCACTTTGTTTGTCATTTCCTTGTTTATGAGAGCACTAAGGTGCAGTTATAAATAAATAAATGAATAAATAAATAAATAAATATATATAAATAGTAAAAGAAGAGGAGCTGTGGAGAGTTCGAAACCCAAAAACGATGACAATGTCGTGCGGGACTTGTCGGGATCACTGAGAGCATAATAGAACAGCAGCAGCTATCATGGCTTTTTCACTATTGTAGTCAAAGTCGATCTTGAGACGACTTATTGTTCGCATTCATTCAATAGCGGTGTCTTTATGAACTTAAATGACAGCAGCGACCTTCAGATCTGTGGCATAGCTGATTAGCAGGACCATGATTCATGAAACAGACAAAATATAGGAAGGGTGCACTTTCAATAATTCTAAGGTGATACATCAAGTGAACAGCATCCAGCATCGAAGCACACTGCAAATGGGCTGGCGTTCCTGGGGTCACGCCATTAGACTGGATCTTCATAGTCATAGTAGTCCTTGTGCCGTATGTGATAAATGATGGTGCGAGAATGGGGAGTTGCGGAGAAACCGCTGCCAGAAGTGACAGTTTTATGTCTCCTATTCGTGAAGTTCCCATGGATCTCCCTCGATAGGGAGCCTTCGAGCTCTCTTGTTAAGAGGGATCTGGGGCCGCTTGTCGCAGGGCCACGTGGCGCGTCCCCGGGTGGTGGACAGGGGAATTAAACGCGAACCAAATGGGACCGTGTACTGTCTAGAGACGCAGGTGGGATGCAGGGAATGGACTCCTTCTCCTGCTGTGTCGGGTCGACGCGTTCCTTGTGCATGGAAGCGGCATGTTCATGCACAGTGTGCGTGGATGTGTCCGTGACTGCACGGATTGTAACTGTGTCGGCCCGGCCAAATGCTTGCACTAGACTGGGAGTACATGTAAGGCGATTCGAGGCCGCCTTAAGTCTCGCCCCGTCCCTTCGGGCAGTCTGGCTGGCTGCGCGGAGTTCTCCGCCCGCACGACAGAGCCCGACTAGCTACCCGTGTGTATTCCAGTCAAACACAGCAGCACTAAAGGGCCTGATTCCTCTGACCCCGAAAGAGCCCCCATTTCTGCAGCGATGGGAAGCACGAGTACGGAGAGGCTGCTAAAATCTCAGGGCCTAACAAGGCTGCGCAAATTGAGAAGGACTATCTGTACTTACAACGCTTGCATCGGAAGCATCTGTCGAGGACCTGATGATGCAAACCAGGAAGATCAAGTACGACCTCATCCGAATGACCGAGACGAGAAGACACCACCCCCTACACGCCGCCTACTACTCCGGAGAATAACTGTTCCTTGGAACATGCGACAGCAGGGGAGTAGGCAGCGTTGGTGTCCTCGTCAACACGCACTTGGCCATGAACATCGATTCGTACGAGTCTCTGACAAGCCGAATCGGACGTCTGCGACTGAAGCGATGTGGTTCGGTGCCAGCTTTGACTGTGTTCGTCGCGTATGCCCCAACATCCGACTACGACGACGAAGAGGTCGAAGCCTTCTACGTGGAGCTGGAGAAGTTCTATAATGAAGATCACACCTTCTACAAGGTGATCGTCGGCGACCTCAACGCCAAGATCGAACCGCGAAGGTCGCCGGAAAAACTTCACATCGGAACCCACGGTTTGGAGTGGAACGAGCAAGGTGAAAGGCTGTCTGAGTTTATCATGTCGACCATAACCATCCATGGAAACTCACAGTTCCAGAAGCCTCCCTCACTAGGATGGACCTGGGGATCCCCCGGTGGCCAGTTCCACAACGAGATCGACCACATCATCTTCAATCGCAAGTATTGCCTGACTGACGTCTCTGTTGTCCCCAAGTTCTACACGGGAACGGACCACCGCCTCCTTCGCGCGAGGTTTCGCTTTTAGCGTCAAGGAGAGAAGGAGGCGGTGGTCCGATCCCGTGTAGAACTTGGGGACAACAGAGACGTCAGTCAGGCAATACCTGCGTTCAAAAAGAGGAGTCCCAGAACGGCCATCAACTGGGACCTCTACACCTCTCTTGTCGGCCTTTGTGAAGATGCCGTTATGG
The DNA here is from genome assembly GCA_947396885.1 of Heligmosomoides polygyrus polygyrus. Taxonomy (NCBI): domain Eukaryota; kingdom Metazoa; phylum Nematoda; class Chromadorea; order Rhabditida; family Heligmosomidae; genus Heligmosomoides; species Heligmosomoides polygyrus. The sequence goes on from OX377205.1 coordinate 16,082,059, forward strand.
ACAACATCGACGAGGAATACGACCACTTCGTGCACCATTTTCGAGATAGTGCTAAGGGAGCCGAGAGCGTAAAGACCCCCAAGAGACGCCTGTCTCCGGAAACTCTCGAGCTGATACGCCAGCGTGGAGCAGCGCGAGCGTCAGGCAAGTACCAACTGACGTCCGAGCTTGCGAAGCTATGCAGAGAAGCGATAAAGGAGGATCTTAAGGAGAGAAGGGCGGAAGTGTTGGCTGAAGCTGCAGAGGCAGGTTTGAGCACCCGCGATGCCCGCCGGAACTTCGCCAACTTCAAGACCAAGATGACTGCTCTCAGACGTCCCGACGGATCCGTCACCTCTTCCAGAAGGACCATGGAGGAGGTCATCCACGACTTCTACTCCGATCTCTTCGATAGCCACGTCCACCTGCCCCACGCCATCTTCCGCAGGATGGATACGTCGTCCCCTCTGTTCTCCCTTCCGAGATCCGACACGCCATCTCGTGCAGCACCCGGTTCCGACAGGATCAGACCCGAACACCTGAAGAGCCTCCCGCCAGCACTCATCAACACCCTGGCTCGGCTCTTCTCGCGCTACCTGTCGGAGTGCAAGGTTCCATCTCAGTGGAAGACCAGCAGGACCGTCTTGCTGTACAAGAAGGGAGACGTGCACGACATTGGCAACTATCGCCCGTTCTGCCTGCTGTTCGTAGTCTACAAGCTGTTCACTCGAGTGATCACGAATAGGATTAGCAGAACGCTGGACGAAGGACAGCCATGCGAGCAAGCAGGATTTCGGAGAGGTATCAGCACGATCGACCACACACACACCATTACGAAGCTCATCGAAGTGTCGCGAGAGTATAAGCTGCCGCTGTGTCTTACATTCATCGACCTGAAGAAGGCATTCGACTCCGTCTAGACTGAAGCGGTCTTCGAAGCCCTGCTTACTCAGAGCGTTCCTACTCAGTACATCAGAGTCCTTCGATGGCTGTACAGTGGATTCACGACCCAGATCTCACCATTCTACAAAGACGCCCTCATCGAAATAAAGAGAGGGGTTCGGCAGGGAGATACCATGCCCCCGAAGGAATGGAAAGTACCAAAGTCATCGCCGTACAAAGCCAAGCACAATGCTCCATCACAGCCTCAGCCATCACAGGATGCTAGGCACGTCTACTAGGAGCTAACATTTCAATCGTCTGCCACTCAACTGAGGAAGAGACAACAGTTGATATTATTGTGTCACGCTACATCAAATTGCCATCTGCACCAAGAATGGAAAACTAGGCGGAATAGTCTTCCATTCCGATAGTTCAGAATATCGACAACATGCACCCTCTCCTGCCCCGGAAAGCAGCCCAGCTTCGGAAAAAGTCGATGAAGTCCGAAATTTTGATTACGCCATAACGTGTTAACTTTGTTTCGTTAAGCACTACAGACTCTTGGTGAAAAAGGCCAATTACCGCGTATACAACATCTTCAGGGTTTTGAAATCTATACAGCCGGACGCTTATATCCGTGCCTTCAAAACTCATGTGCCCCCTATTGTGGAAACTGGTACAACCGTATTTAATCCGAGTAAGAATAGAGCAATCAGCCTTCTTGAAAGTGTTCAAAACAGCTTCACCAAGAGGCTTATGATGAGGTGTTTTCGTTGGATTACAATACAATCCCATGCAGACCTCAAAGGGTACTGAACTTCTCCCTCTCTCCGTTGGAAAATAGAAGGAAAGTTGCAGATTTCATTATGTCGCATAGAACTCTCGCTAGTAAACTATCTATCAATGCAACAGATTTCTTTGATGGTGTACTGGCAGGGTCCATGAGAGGAAAGCTCAAAGCCCGCATCTCGGTTGCTAAACCGCAGATAAGGTGTGACTTCGTGGTTTGTTAAGGAGTTAATATGCTACTTGGAAAGCATGATGACCTGACGAGGTTCTCTGCGCATGCTTGTAGGTTGTTTATAACGCGTTAGAGAAAAGTAGGTATGAATTAATAATACTGTTGTTGTTTCTGTCGATTCGTGTAACGCTGTTCTATTCCAGACTGCAGTTTATGCCCTAGATAAATAAACAAAACAAATAAATAAATATTTATTCGAATAGTCGAATATTCGATATATCCAGATTTTCGAATATTCGTTCGAATTCAAACAGCTAAAGTAAATAAACTCAGTGTCATTTTCGAGCGAATGAATGAACGAATTTTTTTGCTCATCAACTTTACTAAATGATCAAAAACCGTGTAAAGGCCCGCGCAGACTTCCGCGGCCAGCGGCGGACGGCGGAGGCGAAATCGATGAGTCACGTCGCTCAACGGCGGCTGCCGGCCGGCCAGCGGTGCCGCTTAACGGCGACCGCGAGGTAGCGTAGTCTTTCTAGTCGGGACCAACTGCTTACGCGCCCGTTTCCGCTCTGGATCCCCGCCGCAAAAAGGCGAGCGCAGACAGACTCTCCCGCCGCGTCTCGTATGATTCAAATCATTTTCGGCGGTGCCGCTGGACGGCGCCGCTGGTCTCACCGCTGGCGGCGAGCTCTGCGTCCCTGCCCTATGATGAAGGATAGGCCAGCGGCAACGCCGCAGAACTCTGTGGGGGTCTTAAGCCCCACCTCTTATTTATCGAATATTCGAATAGTCGAATATTTTGTTCAAGTCAGGTTCTGTGCTTCAAGATTAGAAGTTTATTCATTATTCAAGCAAAACTGTTCGATCTTCGAGTAAAGTTGAAATATTTGACTTTCGAATAATAATAACAAAATTTTGAACGAAGATAAGGAATAGTAACAAAATATAGTAAAGTAATCAAAAATCGAACATTTCAACTTTATTCGAAAATCGAATAAGTTTATTGAATATCGAATAAACTTCTAATCTTCGAGCACAAAACATAACTCAAACAAACTAGTCGACTATTCAAATATTCGAATGAGCAAAGAATGGGGCCTACACGATTTTCCACCTTTCGAAAAAATTGATGACCGATTCCTTCGTTCGCTCATTAGCTAAAAAATTTTCGACATCGAATTTATTCGCTCAACAATTCGTTTCATAAGATTTCTCAGAAACACAACTACACTCTCCACCACGTCTTCATCGACAAATTGAGTACCGCGCCCTGGTTATGAAGTGTTCATCACGATCAGTTGGGCAGTCATCGTCCTCGTCTCTTTGACTCCTCCTCAACCACTCGTTATTCCTACTGAGTAAACCTTGTCATATGCTTATTATTATTCATTTTTTGTGTTGGTAATACAGGTACTGAATAATGCCACGTTCTCAACCGTATAATCGCTCGGTATTTGCGTCTCCATTATTCTAGGGACAAAAAATCTCTGCTATTTCTCATTTCCAGTCAGGCATGCTGCGAATCTAATAATCAAATCGCAAATGGGATTCTATTCTCTCACGTATGGTCGTTTGTCATGCGGGTGGAAACCTATTTATGCTCCTCCAGAGAAGCTCGTCAGTTCGCTTTGCGTTGTAGCCTCAGCACTTTCGTATTGATCCCTCGTTCCCATTGCATTAAATGCATTCAGATTTTCACGACACCCTGACGAGGAGGAAATTCAGACCAACTATGTGGATTAATATCCTCTCCTTCTCTATTATCGTTCTCTTCTCCGTGGCAATGGCTTCCACTGAAAAGGTTGTTTATATCTTAAATGAAATAAGCGCGTTATTAGGGGGGCCAAAAGTAATTTGACGAATTCAACAAATTTTCTTATCCCTTTATAACTCAATGGGGGAATTACAACTCAAGGATGCTGAGGAATGTGTTCGCCATTAAGGTCAATGACCTTGCTGCCATCGATCAGCCAACTTCCTGATCCCATTGTTCCAGAGCTGCTTGGGCCTGGTGCTGATCCACTGCTCGTTATGGTTGTCGAGGTCTGCTTGGGTCCTTGTGTCCCTTCCGACCATGAAGTCCTATAGGCTTAAGAAATAGTGGTAGTCACATGGAGAGATGTCCGGCGAATACGGTGGGGGAGGCATGTGAACGTAGCCCAGCTAAGCAAGGTTTTCCGTGGTTGCTTTTGTCCGATGGGGTGCGGCGTTGTCGAAGAGGATGATTTTCTTGAAGGGCTGAGACCGAATAACTGCAGGTTGCCGGTTCATCTCCACCATTGCCTCGGAGTCCATCGTCGTACTTTTGAAAAACAGCTTCCAGTTTACCGATCCATGGGCGCAGACTCAAAAGCTCAGAAGGTGCTTCTCGCCGTGAACATCCCGTCGAAGGAAGGTCGGTAACAGGTCACCAGACCTCATCAGACTCACTGCTTGGCGGAGTTAAGGTAGAAGACGTACTTCCCATTTTGCGTGACTATTGAGTCCAGGCTGCTCAGGGTTGGGAATTGGGAGAGATTTGCTCGACACAGGTCGACTCCTCAGACAGGGATTTCGGCATGAGACAGGCTGGGGTTTTGGCATGCTTCTGGAAAGGGCGAACGTGGTCACTTCTCAGGTTGCCTTCAGTAAGTAGCAGACAAACATACAAATGCGAGAAGCGCGAAAGCGGACTCCAGTCACGATATATATATATATATATATATATATATATATACATATATATACAGGCGTTTCATGGAGAGTCTCATTACTCTTACCCCCCCCCCCCCCCCTAATAGAAGTATAAGGGACGGCAGAGTCCTGAGCACCTCAGTGGCACCAACCTAGAAAGCTGACTCTTTTAAACTTATTTATGACGTGGACCAAGGCCACACGTGAAAATGCAAGGTTAGAATAAAATACCAACAAACTCAAAAAAAAAACAAATAAATACAACTGAATGCTTCCATTGCACACACAAAAAAGCAGCTTCTTGGAACCATGCAAGGACCTAAGACTTCCTCATTGGTACTCAAAATGTGGATGAGCTCACCTATATTTCTGTGGATGAGAAACCTTACTTGAAATTGCGATTTTGAATCCGAAACAGAGAGTATGGGCTTCCCTCGTATGTTCCTTGTCAGCCTAGAGCCGAAAAGGTTGACGGATGCTAGTGACTTGAAGACTTGAAACGTCTCCCGTGGCTCGGAGCTTCTTTGTGGAGGCTGCTCCTTTGCGGGGTTTAGGAGCGATAGCCTCCGTCGAGTAATTCGTTCAGGCCTAGAGTCTGGGCGCTTTTTTACAGATTTGACTTCACCGCTTCTACAGGGTGCGCATTAATTATGGGCCTCAGATAGTTGAAGTGCCATAGTAACACGAACAATGCAAAACGAAAAAGAATGCTTTGCAATCTTTATTAAGGCCCTTAGCAATCAAAAATTAAAATCTTCGTCGGAGTACCCTCCTGTTGCGTGTATGCAGCTTCTCACCATCAAACGAGTGACGAAGGCGTCGTGGGTGACGCGCAGATATTCCTTACCAAGGTCATTCCACGTTTCCAGCTTTGAGCGTATCTAAGTTGTTGTGTATTGTAGCTGATGTCCTGTGCATTAAAAATCACCGGACCGGAAATTCAAGTGGGTATAGATCCGGAGAATTTGAAGGCCATTCTTCGTAGGCGATGAAATCTGCAAATATCACTGCTGGATGACCCTCGATTTGTGTGCAGGAGCCAAGTCTTACTGAAAGCACCATGGCTTGCCTCTGAAATGAGGAATGGACCATCACTTTAAAGCTTTCCCCAGAACCGAGTTGAAGTATATTTCCTTACTGATCTTCACTCCAGCATCGACGAACACCAGTGGCGTCCTTTCATCTGAGGTTGCCGCACCGCGAACCATAACAGCGCTCGGAGGTGCAGTTTTCCCAATGACCTTCCCTCTAGAAATGATCCGCTTATCTTATCTGCTGCGAAGATATAGGATGCAATATCTGGGCTGCACGATGGGTTAGGCAGCACCTCCCATCTAATCGTAAGGTCGAGAAGCTTCTGGCGAGTAATTCTTGGTGTGTGGTCGAGCATTTTCATTTTTTATAATTTTTTGTATTTATTGTTATTTAACTTTTTTCAGAAAAATGTATAATTAAAATTTGCCTTAAAGCACAGCAAGCAAGCAGGCATATAGCGCATTAAGAGATTAGAGCGCTACATGCACTCAAAAATATTGCCGCAAGTTTTATTTTAATGATAGTGTGAATGCCACTTACATTAACCGTCAGAGTACGGATATTGTGTTCCTAATAGTGCTTTTTGCTGTATCGATAACAGGTGTGAAACTCCATGCAAACAGAAATTCTACTTTCAGTCGAATCAAAATCGCAGGGTCTGTTACTAAGTTTTAAATACTGTTTTCCTCTAAAAGTAAAAATTTCATAAAATTTCGAACATTAAGTTCACAGTGTGTTGTGGGTAGCTGAATTAAAAAATCGGTGGGCCTGACACGAGTATCGATTAGGAAGGAAAGCGACCGTAATCGTCCAACATTGCACATTAAGAAGGAATTCTGATTCGCAGGATGGTAAGAGTGTGTCTTCATACTCATTGGTTTCAGAGAGCGATGAACCGAGCAACAACATCCGCGTCGGTTGGATCGTATGCCAAGCTGGAGCAAGTATCATCTGCATCGAGAGCTCGAAACAGCTCAGTCATCAATCGTAGGACGAAGAGATTTATAGGCTTGTGCCTAATAGATCCTGCAGCTTGTCAAATGGGACCCTGGCATTCACCGAACGGTCCAGGAGGATAGCAAGTGTGCTACATTTGCAAAAATGGAAATAAGAGCTTCTTATATTCTACGAGCATTTTGAAGTACCCAAAAGACACCTCCAAGTGTCAGCATTCGGACAGTCCGCCCCAGAAATCAGAAACAGGGTGATGGACTGATCGTTGAAAACAAACTCGTTCAGACTTCAGACTACATGTTACAGAGCTCACCACCTTCGGAGTTGGGCGAGGTCTGCCAGTGTTCAGTGTCGGGCGTGCTCAAAAATGATAACAGGAAACCTCTATTCAACAAATATATCAACATATCAAATGTACCAAATATATCAAATACAAAAATATACCAAACCAGCGTCCGTCGCCGACGTTGCCGGCGGACATGCGAGCCACGCCAGGCTTGCCGGCTTCGCCTACAGTGGGTCACGCTAGGAAAGTAGCCCAACCCTAGCAAGGGATGCTTCCTCAGCCAGCGTTCGTCGCCGGCTTAGCTGGCAACCAACGCTTTGCTGGATAAGAAAGCATCCCTGGCGTTGAAGTCGAACACGTAGAAACCTACGCCTACTACAGACCGAAAGATGCCTTGTTGACAAGAAAAGGATACTAAGTGACCATGGGACTTTGAGATGAAACGTATATCGCTGGATGCGGCTTCGAATGGTAATTCCAAATATGTGTTCGGTTTCTGCTGTGCGCATCAGTGAATGGAGTTATGAACCATTTTCATAGCGGGCTCCTTTGCCCTCTAGGTCCATGCAGAGCGGGCCAATCACAAGAGAGCGAGCTCAACTAGGGTTGAAACTGCACTGGCGAGCGAGCGGTGGTGGCGCAGAGGTAGAGGAGCGGCATGTTGAGGTGGGCTGATTTATGGTTCGACTCCTCTGTGGTGCAGGATTTTCCAAAGCTCTCTATGTCAAATGGCGAAATTTGTACGAAATCGATTACCATAATCCATATTTATAAGTGTGTGATCAGTGCCTTAAATAACCCTCCCCCTGCGGATTTTTTTCGACACACGAGGTCGTAAGGGGCAACACTGCCGACTTAACTTCCTAGCGGTTTTGGGGTGCGTTTTGGAGGAGTTCGGTCCTTCCGATACTTCTCGCGTTTCTACAAGGCAAGATTTCTCATACATCTTGCGAGATGCGCAATGCGGGAGAATCGAGGTAGAGGATGAAGAAGGTATCAGCGTGAAATCAGAAGAGGACGATCCTTCATGGTCAGTGGAGGAAGATGATGAGGAGAACACTAGCCAGCAGCGTGGATCTTTTCGTTTCAGTGAAGCGGAGGTGTCGAAGGAGAAGGTGAACTTTGCAATTTTGTACTGCTCGAAAATGCGTTTAATCTTGCAATCTAATCTAGATGAATGAAGCGATCTTGCTCTACCATTCTACTGAAAGCGGCACCCTCCCGCTCTTAAGTATGCAGAGTAGATTTCGATTCGTTTCTTCTGATTACTACCTTCGAAAATTCAGCAACTATGTTTTTAGCAACTATTCATGATAAATTATTATCCTTGTGCCAGTATGAAGTTGTCAGTATGAAAAGAAGTCCTTTCTGTGACTTTTTCCGTTGCGATTGGACATAGAAAGCTTTGGTCGGCCATGGTCTTTTTTAAAAAGTGCACAAATCCTGCACCACAGGGGAGTCGAACCGTAAACCACCCCGTCTCACCACGCCGCTCCTCTACTCCCTGCGCCACCACTTCTCAGCTAGCAGCGCAGCTTCTACCCTAGTTGAGCTCGCTTTCTTGTGATTGGCTCGCTCTGCGTGGACCAAGAGGGCAAAGGAGCCTGGCATGAAAATGGACCATAACTCCGTTCACAGATAAGCACAGCAGAAACGGAGCGCATATTTGGAATCAGCGTTCGAAGCCGCATCCAGTGGTATAGGTTTTATCGGCTTCTCAGGTACGAATGATTAGGGATGTTGGGGTCACCGATTTTGCCAAAACTTCTCCCAGAAGGGTTATTTGGTGTGCTGATCACGAATCTGGCATTTGTTTTGGAACTTAGGCTGATTACGGTAGGTTACAGCAGGTACGGTGACTAGTGCTGTCGAGGTCATGGGGTGTTGATCACGAATCTGACCCTTTTGACAAAATAGAGTGAAATAAATGTGTAGGAGTTGCGTAGGAAGCAAATTTTTGGAGGAGGCAGCGGTTATGAAAAAATGTTATAATAGTGCACAGCACAGGAGTCGATCACATGGCCCAGCACCTTTGAATCAGCCCCGCACCCTGCTGAGCCACCGACTCGCTTGCCGCAGAGCCTTTCGCCGCGTCCCATACAACAGCGCGCGCACGCATGGGAACGTGCTGACGGTGCGCTACTGTACCCTACCTTCGAGGGCCCGTAGCTCTTTTGGTTCAAGGACTCAGCAAAAATGTAACATGTTTTTCTGCTATATGAGGGGTGGAAATTCTCGTAGTACTATCCATTTTCCCTGTTCAGACCTACGCCTGAGACTCTTCCCTGGTAAGATGAAGGTGCATCGTAACGAAATTTCTGTGACGTGCAAAGTCAAGATTGCGCCATGCATCCGCTTGAGACCTTGTGTCTCAGACTCGATTGATTGTGCATGGGCTGAATACTTGTTACAGTCTTGCTACTATTAACCTGTGCTGTGCTTCCTTTAAAGCTCAGAATTTGACACTCACGTGAAAGACACAAGACACGCGAGTTTATGGATCGCACGATTTAAATGTGAGCAGGAGCCCTATTTTACATGACGCACTCTGTGGACTGATGAAGGAACATTCAAGCTGAACAGGGAGGTTAATCGGCATAATGCCAGCTACTGGACGACGCATAACGTTAAAATAAGCGAAGCAAAGGTTGAAGTCGCCAAGTTGTAAGAAGGTATAACAGGCATTCGGCGCACGCACAATCAATCGAGTCTGAAACGCAATGTTTTAGGGGAGCGCATGGCACAATCTTGCCTACTTGCACGTTTCAGAAATCTAGTTACTCTGTGCTTTCATATGAGCCTCAATTATCTTCAGTAATGTTAGTACGCTTCAAACAGTACCTGCATTTTTCGGGAAACCCTGCATTTTCAACAAACCATAGTGCGTTTTAAGTCATTGAACCCTAAAAGAAACGTAAATCAATGGAAACGGCCACTTTGTGAATAAATCACAAAAAGCATTCGAGCGAAACACAATCAATCGAGTGTAAAATGCAAAATTTCAGAGGAGTGCATGTGTCGCTCATATGTCAGGAAGTTTCTATTTTTCTTAGCTTTCATGTGAGTCTCAACTTCAAACAGAGTATACATTTTTTGAGACATCCTGTAGATTGTTAACTGCACTTCCCAGCGCCAAAACTTTTTGTTGTTCGAAACATAGAAATGAGTCGCCAATTCTTCATTTTCTCTGTGCGGACTCTCTCAAATTTTGGCGCACCGTGGCATGTAGTGCCAAGTATCGTCCGATTTTCTGCTTTTTGCAACACTTGCCCTTTAATTTGTCTCAGGAAATTAGACTTGACACGAGCTCACAACGAGTGGTACTCGTGTGATTGAGCAGTGAGAAAATGTTGAAAAGAGGGAGTAGTCGAATGTCAAGATAAAGATTGGAATTGCATGCCATAGAACCTCTTATGATACGCTAAGTACTCTATGTGGTCACCTAAGAGGTTTTTGATTCGCAAGGTTAACCAATAGGCAAGCACGTTCTTCTCTGAAAGTCATGCTGTGCATTTATATAGGGTGTCTCAAAAAATGTATACACTGTTTGAAAGGCGATAACTTTGCTCGCAGTAGAGACACTTAAGAATTTAAGGGGTCATATGAAAGCTATAAAAATTGAAAATTTCAGAAATATGAGAGGAATGGAATGCACGTGTAGCGCTGTCGGAGGAGGCGCCGACTGTCACCTGCACCCGATACCAGGTTCCTGGTTCGGATTTTCCGCCCAGGCCAACCAAGCTTTCCATCCCTCCGGGGTCGGTGAATTGGTACAAGATTTGTCTGGAAAGGATAAAGCACTGACTTGTTTATCGGCTGGCCACCGAAAGTCATTGTATGGCCAAATTCGCATTCATATCGCCTCCACGACATCACGTAGAAGTAGAATGCGTGGCGCATCCCAAAAGGGATTGAATATCGCCGTCCTTTACCCTTATCCTTTATGGAATGCACCGAGGACTCATCTGATATTTTGCATTTTACACTCGATTGATTGTGTTTCGCTCGAATGCTTCTTGTGATTCCTTCACAAAGTGGCCGTTTCGTTTGATTTGTGCTTATGTTGAGGTCTAAAGCGTAGAAACTATCTTCGGCTCATGGAAAGGCGGGGTATCCTTCAAAAATGCAGGTACTCTTTCAAAGGTTCTAACATTGCTTCTAGTGAAGCTTTTAAAGATGCTCGAGACTTAATAAAAGCTCAGGGCAACGAGATTACGGTGACGTGCAATAGTCAAAATTCCGCCATGCTCCCGCCTGAAGCCTTGCTTTTCAAACTCGATTGATTGTGCATGGGCTGAATTCCTGTGACAATCTTGTTACTACTTAGTCAGATTAACATGTGCTGTGCTTCTTTTAATGTTTAGAACTTGACAATCACATGAAAGGCACGCTACATGCGAGTTTATTGATTGCACGATGTAAACATGAGCGGGAACCGCATTTTACAAGACGGATTCTGTGGGCTGATGAAACAATATTCAAGGTGAATGGAGAGCTTAATCGGCATCGCTGCAGCTACCAGACTACAGAAAACGTTAAAAGAAGCACAGCACAGCTTCATCTGGCCAAGTAGTAACAAGGTTGTAATAAGCATTCAGTCCATGCATAGTCAATCGAGTCCGAAATGCAAGGTTTGAGGCGAGGGCATAGCGCAATCTTGACTATTTACACGCCATAGAAATCTTGTTACCCTGTGCTTTCATATGAGTCTCAAACATCTTCAAAAGCTTCACAAGCAGCAATGTTAGAACCTTTCAAAGAGTACCTGCATTTTTGAAGGATTCCCTGCCTTTCCATGAGCCGAACATAGTTTTTACGTTTTAAACCCAAAAATAAGCATAAATCAATCGAAACGGCCACTTTATGAAGAAATTATAACAGTATTTTGGCGAAACACAAGCAATCGAGTGTAAAATGCAAAATTTCAGAAGACTGCATGGCGCATTCCACACCACTCATAAGCCAGAGAATTTCTATTTTCTTAGGGTTTCATACAGCGCTTGACTTCTTCAGTACCTTTACTGTGAGCAAAGTTATCACCTTTCAAACTGTGTACACATTTTTTTGAGACACCCTGTATAATGAAAAAGGGCGAAGGTGCATATTTACTTGCTATGAAGCACGAAAACAACGTTTCCGAGGCACATTCGTTTTCTCTGGGACCATCTTTGAATTTCCAGTCTTGTCACGGTTTAGAATTTACGACGGTTTTGTCGTAATTACGATTTACGAAAGCTCGGTATTCATTTACGCACACTCCTGCTGTAGATAAAGACGCTATTGATAAACGGTTTGCGATTAGACTTCGTTCAGCAAAGTTTTGTTCGCAGGGCGATCTCCGCTTCTGAATCCAGTTTGTCTTCACAGCTTTTCTCACTACACTACACTACTATGTGATATGTGAAGATAAGTGCCGTAGATAGGTGGAGGTAGGCGGTAAATAGGTGTCCACCACAGTTCTGCTCGAACGAATACGTTCGAATACTTAACCGAATAATTTACTCGACTAATTATTCGAGTAGTCGAATATTCGATATTTCTAGATTTTCGAAAATTCTTTCGATTTCGGACATTGAAGGGGAGCCGTATTCCAATATTATTCGGAAATCGAATACTCCAACCCCTACTATTTTATTCGAATATCAAATAAATCTAAAATCTTCAAGCACAGAACCTGATTCGAACAAATTACTCGACTATTTGAGTATTGGACTAAACGAAAAATGGGGCTTACTCGATTTTTGATCAATCGAAAAAATTGATGAGCGAACAGATTTATTCGTTCACTCGCTCGAAATTTTTCGGTATGGAGTGCATTCCTTTATTCATTCGCTCGAAAATTTTCAACATCCAATTCTTTCGACCATTCATTCGCTAAAATTTCTCAAAAATACAATTATGGTGTTAACTGCTTCTAAACGAGCTCTAACGAGCCAGATGTTCACTAGAGATCCCATATTTTCAATCCCCACCCCCTTCGAGATATCAGGGTAACCAAAATTATGGGACATCACCTACCTAGTCCGTATGCCCTTGAGGTCTCTGTTTATTACCCCATGAATTCCCACTTTCACTTGTAGTGCCCTTAAGGTGTCTGTAGTGCGCCTCGCTACAAAATCCAGCAGGATATTGATCAAGGCATCCTTACAGTCCTATCTCCTCATCAGCAAAGTTTCAGAGAAATCTGTCGGCCGGTAGTACATTCCTGATTGCTTCGTCAATCCTTAGTGGCTATGAATCGAAAGAGATTCTTCGGGAAGACGTCCCTAATTTTCAGGGCAAACGGGTTGGCCGTGTTGCCATACTCAGACGTCTCAGATGGATCTCCAATGGGCCTGATGCTCTCACATCAGAACGTCTCAAGTGCTGCCGATATCTTTCAAATGTAGGCCTTAGCAACGTTGTCCTGTCCAACCTTCGGCGGCCTTTTCAGAGTGTAGACAGCGTTTTTAAGGTATATGGAGCGCATCGCCAGACGTGTGCTCACTTACTGCGACTTCTCACAGGAGAACCTTCTCCTCTGCTCGACTTTTGCCAATGTGTATGGGCTTCTTTGCCTTGAGATAGCTCTGATTATGGGCTTCACCTCAGTGATTCTGAAACGATTCGAGCCGCAAATGTTTTATAACAGTGTCCACTCTTATCGTGTGAGTTATCTCGGCTCTTCGAGGCCAGATTTATCAACCGCTAACCGACCAGACGGTGAAAAGTACCACCAGTTACTACGTAGTCGGTGTGGTGAATCTGCGGTGAGATAATACCGGCGGTATCGTTGATGAATCTGATCCCTGAACTGCAACGATATTAAGGTGAATTCCGGTATAGGTGCAAAAGGGCTGTGATCGAGGTGAACCAAAGCTCATTCGATACATTTCAGCCTCGCATTCTGATCATGGAGCCGACGCAGGTTGTTTCTCTTCTGAAGCGGCCAGCAGGTGAAGACTTCAAGCTGAGCTCGATGGAGTACGTGCTGTGTGGCGGACCACCCATAGGAAGGCGTGTTCGGAAGCAGTTCCTCGACAGATTCACCTCTGTCAAGTACATGACCAATGGTGCGTGGCCCAAGGGCATCGAGTTCGAATCACCCATGTGACAGAGATTCTTGAACCTGGGCCCTGTTGTGTGACGGTGCGATCGACGTGGAAAGTTCTGGCGGTTTTGACTGGTCCACTTCAAACGATCGTAACTTTCATCGGATGCAGTCGAAATGGGCACCATTTGAATTGTCTGATTAATTCCATCAGCAAAAGAACTGGGTGGTTGAGATGCGACAAATTCTAGAAAGGCTTTTTTTAAACTTTGCTTGAGCCTAGAGCGGCTGGTGTAGAAGATGGAAGTTGTTAGAATGTCTAGTTGCGATCGAATCTATTGCGCCAGGCGGGACTCGAACCCGCACCTTCTGCTTTCCGGGAAGCGATGCTACGCCTTACTATCGCCTTACCTTATTATAACTTCTATCTTCTATGCCAGCCGCTCTAGGCTCAAGCAAAGTTTAAAAATCATTTCTTCGAGTGCCTTCAGCTTAACCGGTTTCGTGGTGATATAAGCGGCTGGCTCATCCCGATAACGGATGAGTGCTGATAGGTGCGTACTTGCTAGGAAGATATCGTGGATGTTCCGTTCGATCAAACAGCGCATGTGGTGTAAGGCGTAGCATTGCTGCCCCCCGGAAAGTACAAGGTGTGGGTTCGAATCTCGCCTGGCGCAGGAGTTTTGAGCGGAACTAGACATCCATATAACAACTTTAAGAAAGATCAGCGGCCAGCTCATCCCGGATACGGGTGGGTGCTGATCGGTCCCACGAGGTGTGGATGTTGCGTTCGATCAAACTTTAAGAAAGCTGTTTTTGGATGGTCCTGATTTACGAAGGTTCTACCGTCGACGAAGTTCTGAAAGCGCTTAAAAAGGCGGCAGACGTTTGGCGCAGGGTCTGGTAGGTGTGGCGGTTGAGGAAGAACTTCAACTCTGGTGATTTGCGAAACGTGTGGGCGGGCGTTGTCATGTAGAAGAATGGGACCTCTTCGGTAAACCAGTGCGGGTTGTTGTGAAGCAACGTCTGACCAAAATTCTAATCTTTTAAGGAGCTGGCCTATTGGAGGGTGCACCGGCCGCGATGATTCCGAACCACGGTGGACGAGAGAACTACGCTTGTGTTGGCAGTGCTATATCTACTGGTGAAATCAAGGTGAACCATCTATCGCACACACAAATAGTTCAAGTGACCTTGGGCCTGATTCAACATCCACTTGTCGGCCGGTAACGGTGAAAATTCCACAAAGTCCCGGGTATGACATTCATCAGCATCCGATTTGGCGGTATTTTCACCGTTAGAGAGCGGTAAGCTGTTGAAGAATCTGGCCCCTGGTATGTAGTTCGAAATGAGCGTAATGACCTAAAGCAGAAGCGTACGATACTGTTCATGTAGTGAAGAGGAAACAGTTCACATAGCACTTTTTATGTTCTGGCAAAAAAGTGACTCAATCACCCCCGAGAATTTTACAGGAATACATAGAGACGTGCATAGTCTCGCGACTTTCTCGCGATCATAGGACGATTCGTGGGATAGTGGGATATTGTAAAAAAATTCCGCTTTGAGCTTTATCAGATTGTTGAGCTATGCCAACAAAAAACTCCTTATGAAAAAATCTTCTTCTTCTTCAGCGTTTATCCCGCTTAGTTGCGGGGTCCGCTTTCCTGGAATGTTGGCGCCACTTTTCCCGATGAAATGCCTGATCAGGGTGCAACCTAGCCACCTTCAAGTCCTGATCAGGGTCAAGCGTGGGGTTCGATTTTTGCCGAAAATTTACGACCCCCCCCCCCTCCCAGAGCGGGTCTGGTACGACCCCCCTTGTGTAAACCACCGTTTTATTTCCTATCCGCATCGAATTTTTTAATTTTTTTTATGCGGTTTTTGTACCGTTTAATAGGTCCTTCATTCCAGGTGCAGCATCGACTGTGTCAGTTCAAGAAAGAGTGTTACTAAGTAACTGTTTAATTTAGTAAATTGTTAGAAAAAACGCTGATAAAGGTTTTGTGTATGTAATCTTTTGATAATAATATTTTGTTTGTTTACAGTTGAAAGTAAAGCACTTTTGAGAGCAGTTGTCAAATTAATCACAACGAGTTCAACTTTTCAGGCTTTCCGAGCATCTCGTGGACACGGCACATTTTTGTACGTGAAGAAGCAACATCTGCATTCGAAATTGTACTCTGTACAATGCCGAGTGTTAATTTCTAAAGCTGACTTGAGTGCTTTGTCAACAAATTATTTTTAGTCACTCGGACGCAATGACGGAACGGCAACCGTAAGATGGATTTTCCAGGAATGCCTACGAAGGCGTGGAGTCTCTCATTCGTCCCGCAAAGTTGTAAAAATTAATATAAAAATGTTTCAAATAAAGATTGTATTACTTGTTAAAAATAAAGATTTTCTGCACCCCGATTTGGAGTCAATGAGAAGTTTCCATTTTTCAGCTTTTTTTTCAGGAAGTCACGGACGCGACAGTTTTCTACATGAACGAGCGACATCTACGTCCTAAATTACCGTCTATAAAATTTGAATTGCCAATTGCTAAGGAAAATTAAGTGCTTTTCCTACAAGATTTTTGGAAGCACTCTTCGAAGCGATGACCGAATGGCAACCGGAGGATGGACTTGTCACGGAACTAATTTTCTCTCTTCTGCAGGAAACAGCATCAGAAAGTGGAGTTGTACGCAATAAAGTTTTAATCCACAGTTTGACAACGGTAATAAAACCTGATTTTCTGAAAGGATCCACTGTATGAACAGACGCTCCGATTTGTATGATTTGCCGAAAATTTTCGACACCGTTAATAACATGTAGGCCGCTATTTTTACAGCCTGCTTTTTAAAGCGTAGAACCCACACTTCTTATTGTTTTAAAAGCTTTGTGAATTTTTCAGAGATGTCGCACAAACTCCGAAATATGGTAGGTTACGTGGAGCCATTGCGTTATCCGATATCACCGATCGTCACTGAAGGATGGACTTTTCGCGGCAAAAAATTTCTACCTTCTGGAGGAAGAGCATCAGAGAGTGAAAACTGTGCCATCTTAAAGTTCAAAATGTGATTAATATACAATTAAAAACTAAGCTTCTTTGCAGTGATCTCCGATATGATCAGGGAAGATCGATTTGCAAATTCTCATGTTTCATGAAAAATAATTTTTTACCTGAACCAGATCGCGCACACAGCTGAAATCTTGCCACAAAAATTAACGGGTCTTGTTCAATGCACAGTGCAAAAATCATGGTTTTCTGAAACGAATAGATTGGATCGACCACTGGTCGATATGGCACCGACGTCATGGAAGCGACAAAATTCGACGTTCACAAAAATGGCTATAACCCGGTAAGTTTCCACAATTTGAAAAAGCCAAAGAATTTTTAGAAACCAAAAAAAGAGGCTTTACAGTATAGTATAAAAATCTGTTTTCAAGAAGTAGGTCTTCATATGGGGCTGAGGCCTTCGATTTTGAGCGAAACAAATTGAAGTGATTTTGTATAAATAATTATATCCCGGTAAGTTTTTTCGAGTTTTAAAAGATTTAATAGCTTTTGAACACAAGACAAAAAGCGCTTTCAAACCATATAGAAATTAGTTTTCATCAGGAAGGTCTTCATAGGGGCGGGTGGGGTTCGAATTCTGGTCCATTGTTGCAAAAATACGTGCCAAAAAACGAACCCCCCTCGCCCCGTATGAAGATCCCTTTTTTGAAAACTGGTTTCTATATGGTTAAAAAGCACCTTTTTCCTATTTTTCAAAAAGCAATTGGCATTTTGAATTTCAAAAAGCGAACCGGGTTATGATCAAATTTGTGAAGAACTGCTCGTAGACTCTGCACCGTCGACACTGGAGTCATTTCATAAAAATGATCAT